>JASDQU010099818.1:343508-472830 GCA_032191745.1 Picea mariana
GAGCCAATGACGTTTTTACCTTCGGGTCTTTGAACCATCTCCCATGTATTGTTTTTCTCAATCTAATCAAGTTCTTCATTCATTGCTTTAACCCAGTGATCATCTGTGTTGGCTTCATTAAAATTCTTGGGTTCCATCATGGATATGAGAGCTATATGAGATTGTTCGGTGGTTTTGATTAGCTTTCTTCTGGTTTGTACCCCTTTGTCTTTTTCTCCAATTATCTGACTTGCAGGATGATTCTTTTGAATGATTCTGGAGGAGGAATTTGTAGTTGAATGCTGAATTGAGTTTGTCTAAGTGTCTGAGTCTTCATCCGATTCAGAGTCTTCATTTTCTGATTCTTGGACCTGTTCATATTCAATGTTAGCTGTGTCTTCTATAGAAGACTCATTACCGTACACCTCTCTTGCTGGGATTCCTTCATCAATTTTTACATCAATACAGTCAACCATTTTATGCAGCCTCTTATTATAGTATCTGTATCTTTTACTGTTTGTAGCATACCCTAAGAAAATACCTTCATCCACCCTGTCATCATATTTGTCGAGGTTTTCATCATTATTATTTATGTAGCGTTTACTCCCAAAGACTCTGAAGTGTTTGATTGAGGCAGGTCTTCCAAACCATAATTCATAAGGTGTTTTGTCACTTTGTGGTTTGAGGTGAGCTTTATTAAGCACATGGACTGCTGTGTGTATTTCTTCTACCCAGTAGGTTTGACCAATGTTCTTCTCATTCATCATTGACCTGGCCATTTCCTGCACTGTTCTATTTTTCCTCTCAACTACTCCATTTTGTTGTGGAGTTCTTGGTATTGTGTATTCTCTCTTGATCCCATGCTCATCGCAGAATTCCTTGAAGTCTCTTGACATAAACTCTCCTCCCCAGTCTGATCTTACTGCCTTTAACCTCTTCACTGTTTGAGTCTCAGTTAAATCCTTAAATATCTTAAACTTCTCAAATGCTTCAGCTTTTTCTTTGAGAAAAGCAACCCAAGTAAGTCTGGAGTAATCATCGATAATCAGCATGAAGTAATTTTCTTTTCCTTTGCCTTCCTGTCTTGATGGTCCACATAAGTCCATATGAACTAGTTGAAGTGGTTTCTTTGTTGAAGTGAATCTCTTGGACTTAAACTGTGTCCTGTTTTGCTTCCCTACTTGACAGGGTTTACACACTGAATCTTGGGGCTTTGATATTCTCAGAAGATCTTTTACTGCCTCGACGTTTTTGAGTTTGATTAAGTGGTCAAAGTTTATATGTCCAAGTCTCTTATGCCATAACCATCTTTCATCATGTTTGCTTAGATGACATTCTTCTCTATTTTCTTTCAGCACATATACATTATTTTTTGTCCTTATGCCTTTGGCCACCGCTTGTCCTGAGTTTACAGGCTTTATCTTGCAGTCCTTGGACGTGAACAACACCTCGCATCCTCTATCACACATTTGACTTACACTGAGCAGGTTATGCTTCAGTCCATCCACAAGTAGAACATTTTGGGCCTTTCCTTTTCCATTACTTAAGCTCACCATCCCTTTGTCTTTTATTTTCCCTGGAGCATCATTTCCAAAGGTTACACTTCCTGATTTTCTTTCACTTAGAGATAGAAACTTTCCTTTGTCTCCTGTCATGTGTTTGGAGCATCCACTATCTATATACCAAGGGTTCATTTTTCGTTGAGCAGACAATACTAATCCACACTTGTTACTTTCCTTCTTCTTCCAAAATTTGACATTTTCAGCAGGGGATTTCGAATCTGGTTCATAGTTCCTTAACCGACACTCAATAGATTTATGTCCAAAGTTATGACAGGTGTAGCATTCAACCTCATTATTCAATAAGTTAAACTTGTTTTTGCAGTGTTGCCTACTTATTGACTGTTGACTATTTGTTGGCCTCTTTAGATGTATGTGTCCAGACTTAATTTGGAAATTTGTAGTCCGTGAAGGATTATTACTTGACTGTATCATTCTTTGTTGTGGGAAGTATTTATTCCTTTCGAAATCTTAATTGCTCGTGTCTAAGTCTTAAGGAACAATTTACATCTTTGTGACCAAAATTAGAACAGTAGAAGCAATAGCCATAGAAAAATTCTTTGTACCTGGAAAATGGTTGCCTTTTTTGAGCAAATTGATTTCTTTCTTGCTGATGACGTCTTCCAGCAGAGAGAGCATTGTTTCTTCGTTCTACAGATTCAATCCTGGCACCTTTTTATTTACTCGTCCTGGGCGGCTGATTGTCTTCCTTTGTTTCTGCAGACTTGTTATTGTCATTGGTTGTACTTTTGACAAACTTGATGGGTTCTTCATTTCCTGTCTTCCCACTACTTGATCCTTCTTCATAACCCAAACCAGTTTTCAACTTTGGATTCCTTTGCTGATTCAAAATGGTGGCTAATCCTTCTGAGGCTTTGATACTTGACAGACTCTGATTATACAAGGCTTGAAATTTCTCCATTTCTTTCCTTGTTTTCACTACTTCTTGTTCTAATGATTCACATCTTGTCTTCTTTTTTGATAGTTGCTGTTTCAGAATCTCTTCGATTTTCTTTGCCTCTTCCAATTCTACTTTTAGTAGGACAAGGTCTTCACCAGGTTCTTGATTGTTTTTTTCTAACTGTATCAACAATTTTCTTTGCGTTCTGTTCTTGATTCTTATTCTGTCAATCTCTTCCAATGCACTGATCAGTTCTCCTTCCATGTCAACCACAACTTCTTCATCATTCTCATAACTGCCTGTGCTTTTATTATCATAATTCTCTTTGGCCATAAGCATGAATTCATTTACCTTATATTCATAGGAAGTGTCACTATCGGTGTCTTCTGAGGAGTCATCATTGTTTACACATAAACTTTTCTTTTTATCAAATCTCCTGGATTTGTGCTTCTCTTCACCTTCATAGTTCTGATCATGTTTCTTGTGTGGACATTTATTTGCAAAATGACCTATCCTTCCATAGTTAAAGTATTTGAAAGGCAGTTTACCTTTGTATTTGCCTGATCCCTTCTTCAGTCTCTTCACAAATTTTGCTTCAATTTCATTGGGCTCAGAATCCTCATTCTTGTTTGCTTTAAATGATGCTTCTCTGGAAGTGGGTTTATCTTTAATTATTCTCATTTCATATGTAGTCAGTGTTCCTAGAAGTTGATCAAACTGCAAGGTTTTTAGATCATTAAGTTCTTCTATAGCAAAGACCTTCAGGTTGAACCTATCTAGGAGAGATCTCAAGATTTTCTGAACTAAATAAGGTTCCCCAATTGTTTCACCAAGTGCCTTCATTGCATTTACCATTTCTTCTATTCTCAGAAAGTATTTTCCAATAGTTTCATCTTCCTTCATCTTCAGCTGTTCAAACTGTATTCTGTAGGTTTAAATCTTTGCATCCTTTACCTTCTCATTACCCTCATAACTCTTAATGAGTTTGTCCCACATTTCTTTCGCAGTTTCTAGGTGCATAACTTTTACGAATTCTGCTTCTGCAAGCCCACTCAAGATAGCATTCATAGCCTTAGCGTTGAAGCTAAATTCTAGTTTGTCATCCTTATTAGCTAGCACAACTGGCTTTACATAACCAGTATTTACCACATCCCAGACATCTGCACCTAAAGCCATTATGTAGGTTCTCATTCTAACTTTCCAGAAGGCAAAGTTTGTTCCATTGAACAGAGGGGCCTTATTGGTTGAATTTCCTTCATGGCTTGACATGTTTAAGCTCTAGGATCTACCCTTAGATAAAAGGGGCCGGCTCTAATACCATTTGTTGGACAACTGAGAGGGGGGGTGAATCAATTGTTACCGTGCTTAAACAATTATGGTTCTTTTAAACTCTTTGTAGAGACACTGAATGATGATCACAATAATGCAAGGAAATAACCAATGACACTTTCAACATCATTCACATATATGAGAAACACAGAGACAGATATTTCTCGAGGAAACCCATACATGGTAAAAACCTCTTTTTTTATATATGATAAGTAATAGTTACATTCTTTACAGTATCATACATATGAGCACCAACTCATAATGAGGCTACAACCTCAGTTTTGCAAGTTGCAACTTGCTGAGAGCACCAACTCTCTGTTTTCTCTAGCACCCATTAGAAGGAAGCACCAACTCCCTGGTTTCTCTAGCACCAACTAGAAGGAAGCACCAACTCCCTGTGTTCAAGCACCCACTTGAACCTTTGAGGACACCAGTCCTCCCTAGCTCCACCCAACCATCCTGAAATATAAATCTTTGCTACTGAAACTTATTACAGTGATATGATGTTCAACGATGGTTTACCAGACTCATCATTGTTCTGCTGCATTTCGTTTCTCTGTCTGCCTCATTGCCTTTCTGCACACATCACTTGCGTTGTCTGTTCTTCCGCTTTTTATGCTCTGTGCGCCATGTCCATTCACTGCACAGTTCCTCTTCTGTGCTATTCAGCTGCTGAACTCTCCTTCTTCACACATGAATCACCTTCACCAACAACAACCACAGAAAAACTCCAATAGTGACAGCAACCCCATATCTTCTATGTACCGTGTATTTATAGCTTCTGTGCACCTTGTGCATGCAATGTTCACAATGCCTCTGCATGCTGACTCCACGCCATTATCCTCCACCTTTCGAGTGCTCTTTCTGATCATCATCATGACTCTTCAGCTTCTTTGGTGGTTCTCCCCGCGTGTCCAGCATCATTGTATGTTATACCGAGATTCCTCAGCCTCTCTGGAAGTTTGAGACTCTTCGTCTTCTCTGTGACAGTCGAACTCACTTTCTTTATTTCAGTTACAGGCCTCAATGCCCATCCAACTGTTAATCGCCTTCACGAACATCTTCATCCCTCTTGAAGATTCTCAAAGGCTCTTCACCTTCTCTGTCAATCATCCCCAAGTGTCTTCGAGTCCTTTGGCTGAAACCATCAGTGGTTTCTGGCAGTTATACTATGTCATGCTACAGTTGCCCTCCGATCTTGTTCAAATTCATCTGCACTGTTGGATATGCAACGAGTAAATCTGGACGGCTCGAATCTGTGCACCTTGATCTACGGTCGGGATTGGATTCCGGAGCCCCCTTGCCATTCTACCTTTAAGCGGAGGGGGGGGGGGGAGGGTCCGGAATTGGGCACGCATCTCTCAAGCAGCCAGGATTAGGGTGCCCAGATTAACGACGCTCAAGCGATTCCAGACCCTCCTTGCCTTTCTGCCTTTAATACGGTGGGGGGTTCAGAATGGTGGGGTATTGACGAAGGACCCCACTCCTGACGTGTCACCTTTTGTATCGTTTTCCACCTGACCGTGCGACAAGGCTCATTCCCTTTAGCCCCTTCTCGTCCTCCGACATCTGTCCATCTCCCGAGTGATGTAAATCTGCTGACATCACACGTGGATTGACACGTGTTGAATACTGCCACGTTTCACTCTGATTCGTGACTTACATGTGCCTGAAATGTTGAATCAGTCTGACACTTGTCATTACCTGGTTGTGCCACGTGTTCCTAGCTAACGTGGTCTGCTGACGTGAGTCGGGTCGATGGCCTAGATCACATCTTGATCTGACGGTTCAAATTCAGTCGAGATTTCACACATCGTGATTTCGGGATTCTTGATATCAATAATCTTTGACATGTCCAACTCTCGATCTCCGAAACTCCGACAAGGACTGGAATCAACGGTCCAGATTCAACCTTAATCTGACGGCTCAGATTACATTGCGATTTCACATATCTCCATATCGGGATTCCTGATGTCAATAGTCTTTGACATGTCCGATTCTCGATCCTCGAAACTCCGACATGGACTGGAATCAACGGTCCAGATTTGATCTTGATTCAACGGCCGCGATTTAAGTCGCGATTTTGCATATCGCGAAATCGAGATTCTTGTTGCAATGTTTCTTTGACATTTCCAACACGCAATCCTCGAAACTTCGACAGGGAGTCGGATCAACGGTCCACATAACCCCCTGAGATGGACGGTCCTCTTTCTTTCGGGATTTTGTGAGCCCTCTACTCCTTGCACTTTAAAGAACATGCAGGTTTTCCTCGATCCATCGGTGGTCGGACCCTGCGCTCAGATCTGACGCCTGAGATCTATCCTCCTATTCAACACACTCTTCTTGTCTTTATTTAGATCTGACGGCCCTCATGCTGTCGGGAATTTTGGATGGGATCCAACGATCAAAAATGTTTCTCGGGCCTTCGATCATTTTGTCAATGTTGCATTGCCTTCGATCATTCATTCTTCCTGGACTTATCTTCTCTTTGCCTATTGATCATCGCTGCTGTACTCAAGCCATCATTACTGCTGTACTTGCCATCAATGACAAGCTTACGCTGCTTGTAAAATATACCACACATCCTCTGCACTATCTCTTCTGATCTTATCGAGGTTGCTCTACAGCTTCTTCCCAAAATACTTCTGGTGCTTGTCTGTGACATTCTTCCTGTATTCATGCCATCTTCATTGCTATAATTGCCATCAATGACAAGCATATGCTACATGTTAAACATTTCCAACAAACTTTTAATGAATCTTAAAGAAATGTTATAAGGAATATATATGTGGTCTTAGTGGATTCAAACATGTTCAAAGAGTATGAACATGCTATTGAGTTAATTTTGGGTAGTTATCCACTCAATGTTAGACTTTATTGCTTTCTATATTCTCAAAAGAGTGAGACATAGCAAATGGATAAAGACGTGTTAGAAGTTGAAATCATGCGTCTCAACAAGAATGTATTATCTTCTCTAGTGATCTCAATAAAAAATAAGGATAAGTCTCAAAGGATGGTCCTAGACTATAGGGAATTTAATAAATTGCACTTAAAGATAAGTTTCTTATTCCTACCATTAATAAATTATTAACTTGTATTTGTAATCCCTTGCTTTCTTTTTTTCTGAATTGATTTCCCTTGGCGGACCCAACTTCTGATTTCAATGACTTCTATGTGTGAGCTTTATTGATTATTATGAAAAGATTGTGGTTTTATCTTCTGTCCCTTATCCCTTTAGTCACCACTCTGTGCCTGAGCAGTCGGTCAGGAGCCGAATCGATGGTCGTCACTTCGGTGTTTAAAGACCTATAGATTCAAATGCCCTGTTTTCTGTGCATGGATGATGAATGAATGATAAGAATTTGCCTTGTTGCCTATCCCTTATTTATCTTTGATTTGATTGATTCATGGCTGAATGTTTAGTCTTTGCGCCTTCTTATGAACAAGTACCTCTGCAGATTGATTGATTAAAACTTCGATTTCTCTCTGCATTTTTAATTGCTTGAAATTGGGTACATCTTTGCATTTTTATTGATAAACTCTGCATTGTGAATGATAAACCTCTGAGTTGAATGACAATCCCTTGGCAAACCCAACTTCTGATTTCATTGACTTCTATGTGTGGGTTTTATTGATTATTATGAAAAGATTGTGTTTTTATCTTTCATCCCTTATCCCTTTAGTCATTAGTTCGTGCTTGAGCAGTCGGTCAGGAGCCGAATCGACGATCGTCACTTCAGTGTTTAAATATTTATAGATTCAAATGACTTGCTTTTCTGTGCATGGATGATGAGTGAAGGATGATAATTTTCTCTGCTGTCTATCCTATACTTATCTCTGAGTTGATTGATTCATGGCTGAATGTTTAGTCTTTGCACCTATTTGTGTAGATTTGGTTTTTCCTTAAAATTCATCCGATCAACATTTAGTTTAATATGCTTGGATTTTTAGTCAGTAACTGACTGAATTTCACTTTTTTCAGTCTCTAGAAAATTCAAATTCAACACTCACTTTTGATATGGATTCTCTTCCAAACCATAGACTCTATCATAGTAAATTACTCAAAAAGGAACTAGTCTCCCACTTTGGTGTTGTTTTGCAATTGTAGTGACCCTTTGACTAAACGAATAATTATAACAAATACCTCTTTTTGGATAATAAAGTCTAATATAGACATAAAAGAGTTTACATATTGCATAAAACCTAAGGTCTTATTTTTTTCTCTTTCTTCATTATTTTTGTTAGTCAATGATGGAGATATTAACTCGTACTTGTCTTGTGCTTAAATTTTCATGAATTTTCAAAGGATAGATATTGAGGAGAGATGTCGACATGGGATTCTCCAAACATTCCTCGCAAACGATCTAGGTTCTCCCAAGAAGGAATAAGATGAACTCCTTCTTTGACTGAGACTTCGAGTGACCAACAACAATCTCGTCAGAGGAGATTTTCAAACGAGTCTGTGAATAGATCAACTGCAGAATGTGCTCAAGAAAGTTATATTGATGCAACCTTCTTAGATATGTTGCACATTGATACTCCTACACCTGAGAATGTAGGGAATACCTTAGGACAAGAGAATATTTCTGATAATTTTTTTTTATTTTGTTTATTTTTGTTGTATTTTGTGTATTTAAATTTATGTGAAGTTAAATCTTATAATTACTTTCAAATGTGTGTGTAGACAATGAGTTTAGAGAAAGGGAAGACAATGAAAGAGATAGTGGTTGTCAAGAAGATTCTAATGTTGGTGCAGAGGGTGAAGGTGGATTTAGGAGGCCGCGTTATCAAGAAACAAAAGATTACACCCCTACGTCCACCTATCCTTCGAATGTTGGTGATGAACTTCCCTAGGAAGGGATTACTGAAGCAATGACGCTTGAGCGATGCTCAGGTGTTAAAAGGAGGTTGGAAAGTGATTTGGTGGTTTTGGAACTCCCTCAGGAGAGTAAACAAATATTGCAAATTTTTTTGCATTCATTGCAAAACTTTATGGATGCATATCATAAGATGGGGCCAACCATTGACAATTTTGGCAATCTAATGAGGTGACGAAAGTCAGAGGTGATGGGCCCTGATAAATGAGAGGCAGTAAAAAATAGAGTTTCAAAAAAAGATGTCATTTCGATGTTCAATTTCAAATATGAGCCAAAGAAAAAGATGTTGAAGGTGCAATATTTTAAGCACCCTGACATTGTAGGATATCTGTATAACAGATTTTTGACAGCATATGGGAAATTGTCCTGGAACAAGGAGGTTCCACACTATTTTGCAAGACACTTTTATGCATATTTTTTCTTGCACATGCACCCTGATTATACTAGTCTATCGTCCAAATATTATGGGACTGGTAAATGACGGACATATGATCGCAAATGGGCATATCAAAATGTAACATTGCCGAGGCCTCCACAACCTTTATTACCTCACCAAACATGAGCATTTGCTTCACATTCAGAGTTGCAAACTACATTAGAGGTTGGCAAAGAGGCTAAGAATGAAATCGGGAAAAATTTGGAAGCAATTGTTTATGGTGTAGATGTTGGCATGAACCGTCAACGAGTGGAAGCCAATTCATGGGCCATATTTGTTTATAAAACAGATGCGGAGTTAGATACCATGTCAGGAGAAGATGTTTTGGAGTATGCAAAATTTTTTCGTGATGGTTGGAAGAAGGTCATTCAAAATGATGACCCGAACAATAAATTGGTATGTGTTCTAGTTAATAAATTTTTGACGCATTTTAGGATAGTTTACTTCTAATTCTATATTTAGATATCATTGTATCTATAAAAATAATCGAGTTGTTATTGTTATTAATTGCAGTTTGGAGATATGTTAAATGAATCTCCAATAAATAGGGGACTTGATTCCACAAGTTTAAATTTGGATGGGTTGAATCAGGTATGTGTTTTCTAATATCCACAGATGAACACTTTAGTTGTTCAATCTCCAATCTTTTGAATAAGAGATCAACAACATTTATAATTTTGTATAAGTATGAACACATTAAATCCTAGATTTAGTTCTTAGTTGTGTTGTTCACAGATCCCTATTCCATCTCCTACTACTTGGGCAAGTTTGTCTCAATTCTCATTGGGAGAGTTTAAAAAGGGTGGGAGTTCACAGGTATCATTTAATGTGTTAAAATCATTTAAATTTAAGCTGCTATAATCATTTAAATTTAATTTTTCAAATTTTCAAATTTGAAATGTGTTATATAGACTAATGTGGAGAAGAGAGTACCTAAGAGTGTGCTTGGGAGGGAGATTGGGATTGAGGAAGAAGTGGAGGAAGCACCTAGATTTGGGAAGGAAGTGTCCATTCAGGATGATTCATAAATGTATGTTTTTGACTTTTATCAAATTTTTGTTTTCTTAAATTTTTAGTTTAGTCTTTCCTATTTAACGCTTTGATCAATTATTTTGAAATATATAGAACCCCTAGATAAACTTATCGTTGTCTTAAATGGTGTACATTCAAACTTATTTAAGGTTAGATCATGATGAAGACATAATTTTGAACTTGAACATTTGATTATTTGAGAACAGAATCTATCCCACATCAGAAAATAGAAAGTTTCTAAATTTTCTTCGATTGCATTCCTTGCTTTCTTGTCCAAGAATGACGTAGTATGAACATTTGTGTTTTCTACATACAACGAAGTGAATTCCTTCTTGCCAGGGTATTGTCAAACTCTTAACTAAATTGATTACTAATCACAAAAACCAACATTCAAATAGATTTACAAATAAGCTCACATATATTGTATATGAAAGGGAATTAGCTAGCTCACATATACAATATAAGCTCACACATTAATGAAAGGGACTTACATTAGTAAAATGATTTGCATGCTATGGTTTAATACTATTCACATAAACCCACATTTTTGTAAGGGTCAGTGATTCACTTGACTTTAGGCAATGTTGTATTAATTTCCTTAACTTTGTTAGAGAAGATCTATTAACTACAATTTATGCAATTTAATTCTATTGATTAACACTTCTAAAAAAATTTAAATGAAAATCAACTTAATTATTAAAATGAAGATTCTAAATAATTTCAAATTTTAAATGAAAATCAACTTAATAATTAGAATGAAGATATTGGTATATATATGATATTATTATTAAAGTGTTATTACAACAAGTGGAAGAGCTGTTTAAATTGTTTTTAGTTGTTAGAATATTAATTTAAAAAATAAAGAAACAAATTACCACTTAAAGAAGTCAAAGCTCTCAAATCTAGGATAGAATAGATGTTCAACTCTTCTTTGACTGGTGCAATAGTAATAAAAATAAAATTCTCAAGATAGAAGAGATATTCAAATTAATTATAGGTAATGTTTATACAATAAAATCTTGAGATAGAAGATATGTTCAACTTTTTTTTGGTTTGTGTGATAATGATAAAATAAAATGCTCAAATTGATGTGACAATAAAATAAAACCTTAAAATGGATGAGATGATCAACTCTTCTTTAATTTTATCACAGTCATTAAAAAATGCCCAAAGCTAGAAGAGATATTAACCTAAAAGTTCATATACCTTTAATAAAATAAAATCTCAAAATGAAAGAGATGTTTTTAACTCTTCTTTAATTTTGGAAACAATAATTAAAAAAATATTCAAAATAAAAGAGATGTTCAATTCAACTTTAATTTATATAATGCTCGTAAAATAAAATAAAAATCAGAATGAGTTAAAATTTGAACCAAGATATTATTACAATAGAAAATATAAAATATGTTTATTTTTTTTAAAAATTAATGCAATATTATTAAAATAAAACGAAAAAAAATGCTATTGAAAAAAGTAGGTGTTCAATGGAAATGGTTTTTAACAATTTTTTAGTTTAAAATAAAATGCCCACAATACAAAAGGTGTACAACTCAATTTTGATTAGTGTAATGCTCATAAAATAATTTTGATTGGTGTAATGGTTGAAAAACACAGATAAAATATGGTTGAACCATATTTTATCTGTGTTTTTTAAGAATGATCTGGAGTTTTTTATCCATACCCTTTTTATACATATCCTATTTGGAAATATGGTTGAAAATAGTCAAAACAAATCATCAAATTTAATACAAGTCCAACAATGAAAATAGTCAAAACAAGTCATCAAATTTAATATAAGTAAGCGATCTTCATTAAAATTTATATTGATATTAAAATTTATCAGAATTTAAAGTTTTTCTAAGCCATCAATAGTCCCTTATAATCACATGGAAATGGGTCCTAGTTTTGATATGAAGTTATCCTTTTCATATGAAAAAACATTGAACAATCAAATTGCAAATAAGGAACGCATTTATTATATATGTAGTAAATTGGTTACATGCATTAAAGGATTTGTGTATATGATTTGGATAATTTGTAAGATTAAATTATAATTATCCAAAGTATAGGTCAATTTAGGTTCCCTAGATACAATCTATATGTTCTTCCCTGAAATTGTAAATAAGGTTTGATAAACTTTATAATTCATGAGAAATACAATTTTTCTTAATTGAATGGACCATGAAAGTAAACTAAACTGGAAATGATTATAGAATCCTAGATATTCATAAAGACATGTACTTTCAATGCAAAATAAAAAATTATTGAATGTACATGTGCCACTTGTTTAAAAACATTGTAATGGTATTCCATCTTCAATTATTCGTTCATGATCGACTTTGGACATTTTCCATTTTCTATTTTTTTTTTTTTGAACTTCTATTAACTTTATGCGCGCTGCACATACCAAATGACTATATTGACAACTTTTGACATCTGATTGGTAGTCTTGAAAGTGAACATGAGTATCGGTTTGATGGGTTTCTTGAAAAAAATATCCTTTCAATACAATGGATCCTCTTTCATATATAAAACTGTTATCATCAAAATCTTCTAATAGCCTCATCTTTTGTTCGGTGCATCGCATCAAATAATATTTCACGTTTTCAGTGTTGTCTACAGGTGCAACCATGGAAAAGACATCTCCTGCAAATAATTGGATATATTGGACAATAAATAGTTCGTGTTAGATTATTACACAAGTATATCTACACTTTATTTGAAAAAAGTTAAACATAAAAATTACCTTCTCTAACAAGATCATAAACTCTATCGCCATCATCTGACACTATAGTTTCATTTGATTCCATCTCCTCTAGTCTTGCAAGTGGAATTTTCCCTTTTACAATAAGTTCGATATGTCTCCAAGCTTTAACATATTCTACATTTTTCGTTTTCGCAAATATCTATGGATTCTGTGTCCTCTATGCAAACTGAACAAAAACAAGACTCATTTCTTCTATCAAATGCAAACACATTTTGATAACATTTTGTTTTAACTGAATGTACTTTTCGTGTCCCAGGTATTGTACTGGTGTCATATGCGATTGATCTATTTACATCTTGGATTCCAACATACCAAAATAACCTGCACAAGAGAATAACTTGTTAACTTGAAATCTCTCAAGAAAATGATTGAAGATTGAATATAAATTTGAACACGTTCAAATAAAAATATCCTGTGTAGATGTGTAACATTTATATATAGACACACCTGCGCACATCCCTTGACATATTATATTCATGGTTGAGCGCCATTTTGCACCATTCAACAACTTGTTCAGTGGATTCAAATCGATTGGCATGAGGTTTCATCTGATACTTTTGAAGCGCTCATTTTACACATGCCCCTATACCGTCGTGCTCTCTTTTTCCATGACCAGTCTCAAAACAATTCCAACAATGTGTAATGTTTGATTTTTTATGAAGACGACATAACCAATAAAATGATCATGAAGATTTGAACTAACCCGCACACCCATCTGACCATATCCAATGTCGATCGAATCTGATTTCGCATTCTTTCAATGAATCATAAAATTTATCAAAACAATGTTGTACATAATGTGTGTCGTGTGCTTGATCATCACTTATATAAAAGTGATATTCTTTAATAACATGTCGAATATTGTTGGTTCTTTCTATGTTATCAAGACTCCGTTGGGAATGTCTATATAGAATGTGGACAAATATTGTGACTTGATCATAATGATAATATTCACTCTGCATTTCTTTTTGTGAAGCGAATGTGTAATTCTCTGGAAACTCAACTATATAAAAAATTGTCCCTGGTGGAAACACTTCACGGGATTGTTTGAATTGTAGGTCTTGCCATCGAACTCTATGTGAATGCTTGATGTATTTATAAATTTCTTCCTCAAACTTCTTCAAGAAATCTATCACACAGATTTTATTTACCTTCAAATCAATCCTTTTGGAAATAACATTTGAAGAATGTGGAGTTGTGCTGTTGATATATTCATATCTCTTCCAATTGACTGTTATATTATAAAATGATTGTTCATTCATATCAATATGATACTTTGAATGAAACAAACTTAGATTTCCACAATGATCACATTTCTTTCCACCAACACATTTTTTTTGTAAAATAAATCATCATCTTCTCTTTCACATAGAATTTCATATATAAAAGCACGTAATGTGGAAGGAGGAGGTGAACTTGGCCATAAAGTTTTACCAAAATCCAAGAAAGTGTCGTAATACAACTCAAATTCCACATGATAATGACAACAACAAGTGTCACGAACAATGATGGATCTAACAAACCATGGTTTTTGTTGCACAAATGTATTAATGAAAATTTTAACTTCTTTGAACTTATTGAACAATTCTATTTGTGTCATTGGCAATATATGTTTTGGATGTTCTTCATATTGTTTTCGTTCTATTCTTCGTCACAACACATCCCTTGTATGTGGTGAAACACGAGATTCTTTCAACCAACAATTACGGGCCAATTCTTTAACATTCTCTGCAAGTCTATCTTTGTAGGGTTGTCTAGAAATCATTGTCCAACAAACCAGTTCATCATTTGCATCTATTTGTAGTCAAAATTTTCTATGTTTGTGCAATGTTTTTCTTGAAGTTCCCATCGTTTTTTCCATGTGTCGTGTCAAACGATCTTTTATATTGCTAGATGAAACAAATGTTGTTTGTATCACTCTACGCGCAACACTGACATCTTTTTTTCGAGATTTTCCAAAAGCTTTTAATACACTAGTTATATTGTCAAATACATTCTGTTTCACCTTTGTATCCTTTGTCGACTTTTGAATACCCAATAATGATGTAGCTTCTTTTGAATTTCTTGACTTTATTAGACAGAGTAAAAGTTGAGCTTGTACTGTTACTGATTAATCTTTGAAAAAAATATTATACATATTCTTAGTTCGATATCTTATATAATGCTTAACTTTTTTCTTCCCAAATTTGCTAGTATCAACATTTTCTAATATTTCATCATCAATGTTGATAGATTCTCCTGCATATTTCAATTTAAAGTTTATATTAAAAAACTAAACCCAAACATAAATTCACTAAACTATATATACAAGTGTTCATCTTGTATTATCTAAATTTATGTACATACCTATAGGTGATTCGTCTTCTGCTTCAATTTCGGTTTCAACGTCTTCTGCTTCAATTTTGGTTTCAACGTCTTCTTCGACATTATGAGACAAATCTATTTAAGTTTTTTGAAAAACATCAAATTGTAATTACAATCAATTATATTAAACAATATTTTAAATTTGAATTCTATACTTTTAATATAGACAATATGTGCATGCATACCTGGTTGGACTTCTTCTTGTTGAAAATGTCTATTTACATTATCATTGTTTATTTCTTCAATATTTGCACGTTCTCATTTCTTTCTCCAATATTGTTCTTTCCTTTGTTCGTTTTGGTGAGTATCATCTCGAGTGCGATCAAATTTTCTCTTACACAAACTTTTGTTTCCCATGACTTTTATAGTTATTTGTAAAAGATATGTTCAACAAAAACTTCACCTTGAAAAAATACTCAACATTTATCTTTCAACATATAAATTGTTATTCCAATAAAAACTTGAACAAACATCAATTACCTTATTAAAAAAAAACCAAAAAGATGATTCGAAACTTTGTTTAGGTTCTCTAGAAAACCATCAAACAAGCGATGAATTGTGTTAAATGTGTTCGGCCGAAAGCGTATTTATACGATTTGACGCGAAATGAAATGATACAACGTGTCTTTTCATTTTTTCCGATGGACGGAATTCTCTCAACAATCTTTCGGCCAAAAGAAGGTTTTTTCGACCGAAAACCTTGGAAACCGTTTAGTTTTTATGATTTCCGTTATAATTTATTTTGTCGACAGAAAGAATATTGTTTCAGTCGAAAGATTATTTCGGTTGAAAACTAAAAATTGAGACTGTATTAAAAAACCAGAGAATTCCCCCAAGCTTACATGAACTTTGGAAGTTGCAGACTCCTGCAAATAATCAGAATTTGGTTTCGAAAATGACACCAACATTTGCAAAATTGAATCTACTTTCAATTCCTATAATTTGTTTTCATTTTCATTATTTTTATCTAATTTTATTTATTTAAAAAAAAAATCATTGCATAATATTTTTAGCAGACATTATGATTCGGTGAAATGAAATCTCTGTATCTCTAAAAATACACAGTGAAAAATTTAGAAAAAATTATATTCATAATCCTTAAACTTTTATTTTCAAAAGGGTATATTTAGATTTTACTTTTAAGTAAAAATTAAGATAGATACAAGGTGTGGGAAAACATGTGTTTAAAATTTGCAATGTTTTCAGCTTGGTCAACTTAAAAAAATTCTAGAAATTATAATATTTATCTGTTAGATTCAAAATTATAGTCATACTAAATATAGAGTCTTTGTAGATTGTTGCAGTATACTTCGTTTCTTAAAAACATAAGCTTAATAATAGATACATTGTTGTGGGAAAAAAAACTCATTATCATTCCTTTCATGTTTAAGGAACATACTGTTAAATAATTGTCAAATTGACATATCAAATATTAATAATTGTTTTTTGAAAAATAGTCATTGGAAAGATAACAAAATTATTCACAAGTTTTGTTTTTACTGTAAAATGAAAATCTAAATAAAAAAAATACTTTTGTATGCCGAAATTTGAAGAACTTGTGAAAATAATTTTTTTTTCTCATAAAACAAGCAAAAGTATTACCCATCTTCATGATTTTACCCTCAACTCCTTTTCTAGTTCTTCATTATCTCCCAATTTCGTATCCAATCAACTTCCAATTTGGATCCACAAATTTCCCTAAAAGGTCCAAACTTGGTTGCTAGAGCCACCATGAGGAGGGCCATGTTGTGAGAGATATCAATGATTTGTTATTCTAGCTTCAAAAATCTATCCTCTTCCTCACCTTGAGGGTTGTTAAGTCTATAATTTTTTTCCATGGCTAGGGTTCTAATACTTCCTTCTTAATCCAATTCCCAGATCCTGCAAATTCCCATAAAACCCCAAAGAAAATTTCTTTGATACCAACATGATCTGTAAATCGCTGTGGATATTCCAATGAAAAAATTTGTCACAACACATCTTACAATATTATGAAATATTTTATTATGTATTTGATTAACTTAGACCTCACATTTAATATTAGTAGTGTAACACTCACAATTATGAAAATAATTGAAACCAAAATGAAAGAAATGAGCAAATAAACACACCATTTGGGAAACCCAATACTTATGTGTCACACTTCCTTAGGAGGTTGGAGACCTATGGTGGCTTGGTGACATTCTTCATGAGGTGTGCACATGGAGAGTTTGGTTGATTTATTTCATAATGAACCATTTGGAGGAGCACTGAGAAACATAAATGTATATTGGTTCGTGAAGGCCACGTGCATAATGTGAAGCCATGAAATACCTTTACAGGGTTCAGTACAAGATATTAAGGAGGGTAGCATGATTGCAGTTTTAGTGATTGAAGATCCACATGGTTATCCATTCTAGATTGCAAAGGTTATAAAAATTGAGAAAGAAAACAATGATGTTATTTCAATTGAAGGGCATTGGTATGCAACAAGTACACACCCATTCAATAGTGTGTAGAAGGTAGAGATGGTGGTTGAGAAACATGTCAATAGAAAGAGAAAAAGAAAGGGTCAAAATACAATTCGTCGTCTCACTGACCTCTTAAATTAGATGATGTTGACATACTTGTTTATGACTTCAATTTGACAAAGAGAGGAGCTCTTCACTCCAAGACACCAAATATTATCAAGAGGTTGCTGCCACAAGAAATAAATGCAAGATGGAGTATGTTGAACCTAGTTGTAGATCTAAAAGACATTTGACATCTAAAATGATGGGCATGCATGTAGACTCAGATGGTGCATTCATCGACAATAGAGAAGAGTATGGATAATCTACATCTTCATCCAATCATTCATTTAAAGACAATGTAGACGATGATGGTATTTTAGAAACCATGAGTTAATCTGAATAAGTGTATGAAACATTTTATGTATTTTTGATCCATATGATGTTTGTATGGTAACTAGAAATGAACATTGAACTTACACATGATCTTACATGAAGTTATGGATATTTTTTTTATGATTTATGAATTATATGTTTTGATTATAGATAATATAATAAAATTTCTTAGCTCATATGTTTTGAATATGGACAATATAACAATACTTTTAAGAAATAATTTATGTTTCATTCAATGTAACTTGTATTTACTTGTTTTTATTAAAAGTAAAAAAAAATATTAAAAAGTGGCGTTAAAGTTTTAAATTATATTGTGATATTTTCATTGAATTATGTATTACCTTGTGCTTTGAGTGATAATAAGATTTAAAAAGTAAGCATTTAAGGGTTGATTTTATGATTTTGTTTACAATAATGATTTCTTTCACCACTTTATAAGAATGTGCCATTTTCTTACCCCAATTTTAGAATGGATGCTACTGGTAGAAATACTTTTCAATTTGATGGTTGATTTTGAGGTTTTGGTTTTAATGGTACCAAATGCTAAAAATATGATTCCAAATTATCTAAAATTTTAATGTTTTGATTTTTTTTTTCAAAAACATCTCTTTTTTTAGGTGATGATTTTAAGGTTTTTCTGAGCTATTGTTTGAGTTTTGAAGGCCATGTTTGAAAAATGTTGTAATTTTAACGATGTTTAAAAAATGGTGCTACTAGTAGCGTCATTTTTTGATTTGGCGGTTTATTTTGATGTTTTTATGCAAAAATATGGATTTTTTGGGCCAGAGTTC
The DNA here is from genome assembly GCA_032191745.1 of Picea mariana. Lineage (NCBI taxonomy): Eukaryota > Viridiplantae > Streptophyta > Pinopsida > Pinales > Pinaceae > Picea > Picea mariana. Next base: position 362,429 of record JASDQU010099818.1, read on the forward strand.
TTGTTTTGAGGTAACAGTCCTCATTAAGTCGGTAACTTTGTTAAATGATATTTTATTAAACAGACAGATACAGATGGAGAAATCGGGAAGTGGAACCCTCCATCCAAGAATCTGAAAATGCAGGAAATCCTTAAATGGGATTTTATTAAGAAAATATAGATCCAGATGGTGGAACCGAGAAGCAGAACCATGACCATATGAAAATCTAAAATATTGAAAAAAGTCTCTTTATTTAAAAATATGGATCTAGATATATGAGGTAGGGCCAATGTGGAATAAAGGGGAGAAATGGAATCCCATTTGGGTTCCATATGGACCCATGTACTACAGAAGAGTTGCCACGTCCGTAGTAATTCATTGAATTTCTAAGAATATTTTTTCAGTATTTAGAAGGTCATAAACTTGCAAAGACATTTTGAGGGCCTAAACAACATTTTAAGGTGGTCGCAATATCAAGAACTATAAGTACCTTCCATACACATATTTTATTCTTACTAAATGAAAAAACTTAATAAGAGCTTTCCAATGAGCCATTCCAAGCACAAGACAAAGCTCGTATGAGAAAGTTAGAATTGAAATAGTACATGGTATAAATTAGGTATTGGTTTACTTCCAGAGGGCATAGCTTATTGCTTAGAAGTCAGTTTGGGGTACATGAGTAGTCTGTGGAAATATCATGGACCATAGAATACAGTCAAGGAACCAGAATTGGAATCTGGGTACCTAAAATTCTACAGGATGGAAGAGAAGACACATGTAGCACAGAAGGATAAACATGAGAAAACAATCTAAACTTATGCAGACCATAACTTTAGCGTTGAGCTCGGATTTGAGAAAATGAGTAGTCATCGAAAATATGAATCAGGGGGAATGTGTCTGAAGAATCAGAATTTGACTTAGTACATTGTGTTCATCATAAATTAATATGAAATAATGTCATGTAACCTAATAAAAAAAAATGCAACATCCTTAATTATAACAACGATTGTTGCATGCAAATTTTCCTAGATGTTAGAGATACATGAAAGATGTCAATATCAGGTAGGATTGCATATACTCATTATTTTTCCTATGTAGTAGTCTAGAGGTGCATTTGGAAATGAAACATCCCAGTAATGAAAAGGTGGTGAGCTTCATAATAGGGCATTGTTGATAAGAAAGGGAACACTCAAGCAAAAAATGTTGTGTCAAAGTATTGCTAACAAGAAGATTAGATGTTGTTATGTTACAAATTATAATTCCAGATGTCTAATGGATAAGAAAGTAGGGTAGAACTTGTAGAGTGAGTTGAGACAATAAAGAGTTGCAGAGAGAAGTGCATAGCTACAAAGAAGGTAATGGAAAGTGGATAAATGGATTAAGAAGAGCATATCCAAATTAACATTCAGTTGCTACAGAGTCTAAATGGATTGCAAAGGTAAATCAATAGAGATTATCACATAAAATGTGAAGCCAATAGGTGAAGAATGTCATCAATGGGCACATAAAGGAAAGGTAAGACTTCATATCCATGAAGGTAGAAATGTAATGATGGATGAAGAGCTTGCAACAAAAAAACAAGAAACTTAGAGATGGTGAGTGAGTCATGGGATGATTGATTCATCTATGAGAGAAGGCATAGGAATACCTAAAAAATAATTGCTAACTAGGAATTAACCACTTTTGTCTAAAAGTATTCAGAGTAAGAATGCCACTTATGTGATCAAAGTGTGCAATGGAAGCAGGGTACATGTACAAATAATTCAAGGAATATGATAATAAAGGTTATTCATTGAAAGTTATAATAAGAAATATAAAATACCATTGGGAGTAGATTGGTCCTGAGTGGATAGAACATAGATTCACACAAAATCACTCAATGGAGTTAAAAAAAATGTTTGATTTTTTTTCGATAAATCCAATGGGCAACTAGAGATAATGGCAATGGATGCCATAATGTTGATGGGTAAGATGGTTTGGAAATACTCTAATATCAAGATGATGGTATGATATAGAGTACATCATCCCAAGGTGTTGGAAGAGTATATCAAGGTAAAAATTGGGATTGATTTCCTAAGTGGAGGCAATGGACAATAAGAAATATTGGTTTGAAATGCAAAAATGGTCAAGTGGAAATGGGATAAAAAAGGTTCAGATAAAGAAAAAATGGAGCATAGATGAGCATAATGACAGTGCACAAGGATGCAACGATCTAGAAGGAATCAAGGACAACTACATGAATCATAAGAAGCTAAAATAAATATGCACTAGAATGCATAACAAAAGAGATGCATGATGTAAATAATGAATCCAGAATGCATGTGCATGAAGTAGGCATGATGATATCGAATGCTTAATGCGTATTGATGTGTTTTTGTGCATGTGGACATGCCTGAACAAGTCTGTGAAATACTTTTAGACTGAGAGTAGTTTGTTGTTATATGTGAAATAATGATTTCATGATATTTGAATATGACTAATGATAGACTATGTATCTAGGAAAATTTTATAGCATGATTGAAAGTGATGATGATGTTGTTGTTTATGGTAGCCATCAAAATGAAGACAAATGAGAATGGTAAGAATGTTCATCAAAGGTTGGTGAAGGATCTTGTGAGATTCTACAAAATACCAGTTGATCAGATAATATCAAGTAATGTAATAACAATCATGTAGGGATGCGTTGGGTTTTTTATGATGCATAATTGTTGAAGAGAATTGAGGTAAGAGTTCCCTTAATTGAAATTTGATAATTGAATCGATAAAAGGGAAGAAGGCCTTGAGTATGATAATATTATTTAATGTTTGAATGAAATAATGTGAGATTAATAACATGTGTGTTATATTGGTTATGAGATCATAACCAGGACAAGTCAGGAGACATATTCCTACTATAAAAATGAATGGAAATAGAGATAGCCATGTGTGAGGCCCTGTTGTGGTTGGATATGGAAGTGTGCCATACAAGTGCTTAATGGTCTTCCCCCATATAACTGATGTTTGTATTGAAGCCTAATTTCCAACACTAAATAGCAGTAAGGGATCATATTCCTAGTGTTGTGTATGGTTGAAGAGGAATGTATCCAAATGATCAAACAAGTAAATTGGGAAGACTTTGGATTATGTGTTCAGGCATTGGCTAGACCTTCCAACTCACCATAGAGGAATACATGACATGGATATGTGGTATTTCAAAGTCAATGCAAGGATGAATTGTGTAGATGTGGCCATGGGTATTGGCACATTAGTTTGGTGGTAATATTTGATTGCATTATGAAAAGATGGGTATGCTAGATAATGCATGTGTAAGGAATGGTAGTTTCATTCCATTTAATGTGAATAATAGTTGGAAGTGATTGATTTTTTTTAGAGTAATATTATTCTAAAATCACTTCATGGGATGATTGCAGTTGTTGCAATGAGATGATAATGTGCATGAATACTAACAATCTATTTGGTTGAATGAAAGTTGAAAAATTGCAAGTAGAGTGGTTTTCGATATGGAAATGATGTAAGTCTATAAGGAATACTGATACCTATAACTGCAAGAGCCAAACATTATGAGAAGGAATCTCATGCTTGGGAAATTCGATTTCATATGTAAAACATATTTGAAAATTAATAAGTAAACTTTCTATGATGATATCTCATGATGAATATATGTGTGTGATACATTTGAGATGATGAATATTGAAACTGGAAAACTCGGGAAGAAGACCAATGTTAGGACACTGGAACCCTTTTATTGCCACATGATGTAGACTACTAGTGGAAGTATGATGATGGGTTTGTGTTCTCCTTGCGTGTAGAATCCTTGGCAAGATGGATCGCCTAAGATATTGTGTAGCAAAGAAGGGATTGTCTGAGCTTGAAGGGTGACTATAGCAAGGAAGAGGCAACATGATAATGCACGTGGCATGGTGGCTGGAATCATGAGGGTGTGTCAAGATAGGACAATGAGGTAAACTCTTTCTCATGGCAGCTTTGTGAAGCGCAGGATATCCATACAAATAAGTATTGTGTTATGGTTACAAACTTACTTTTGAATAAATGTTACATTGCAGAGTTGAGGAATCTTGTAGAAAAGATAATTGTTATATGATAATGTCTATAACATGTATGTTTTCATGATGGTTGTATAGGAGTTTCTAAAGAATGAAGACATGGACCAAGTATTTGGAAAGAAGAGCACCAGAAGAAATGGAACTCAAGGACAAAGCCATGGAACGAGTAAATTCTAGTGGAATTTTTTCAGCTTGAAAGAAGTAGAGTGGAGTTAAAGGATGCAATGTGGGAAGCACTTTTGCAACTACTTGACGGTTTGGAGATTCCATTGTGACGGATAGAGTCCCTAGAGAAACAAATCTGAGACTTCCTGATCAACCTTGTGTTGGAGCCCTAGAGGGAAGTGGTACATCCTAAGGGACTACAGTGCCGAGAAGGGGGTACACTTCCTTGGGTTGTGCAGGTTGAGGGGAATGCAATCCTGTTGGTTGGAATTATTGTGGGAATCGAAAAATTGCGAAATATGTTGCAACTAAAATTTATAAATCCACATCTATGATACTTCCTAGATGGTTTTGGATTGGAGCCTAGAGGGGAGTCGTATAGCCTGAGGGATTTCAAAGAAGAGAAGGGGGTACACTACCTTGGGTTGTGCAAACTGAGGGGAAAGGGAGATTACTAGTTGGAGTTGTTGTCAGAATTATAAAATGTGAAATCGTCGTGTATGATTTTGGGCCAAAGTGCCTATGTATATATGTCTTGGCCAAGGTGCCTGTGTATATATGTTTGGGTTAGAATGTCTATGTGATATTAGGCCAAGAGCCTAGAATTTTAATATGTATGTACACCTATAAGGTGTTGTGCATTGAGGACAATGAAAAAATAAGGGGGAGGGGATGTAATATCCCTAGTTTCAATCCCCACAAATATAACGTGATTGTATAAATGTGATTTAGGCTAGTGAGCCAATATTGTTTGGAAAAGAGCCCATATTGATTAATATGGATGAGGGTCAAACTATGTAAATGGTACATTGAAATAATTAATAAAATAATGATCGCTTGTTGTGATACAAGAGGGATGGAAATGATGGGGGGGCTATGATTCCACAAGAGAGGGGGGATAAAAGGGGATCCAAGGGAATCTCATGTCATTTTCTTAAGCTAATTTGTCATTACCATAAAATCCTCCATTTGAGTGATTATACACTCTAACATTGAATTCATGTAAGAGGGTTAGTGTGTGAGGTCACCTCATAGATTTATTGACTACGGGTTGAGTACAAGAAACATGGAGGAGTGTGAGAGTCAACATGCATGGGAGAAAAGGAAATTTGTATAGAAAGAGAGGACAATTTTTACAAGCTGACTTTGGGAAGAAAGAGGGGAGTTGAGTGTTGGAAAGAGAACCAACCATGTTGTGCTTGAAGGAAACCATTATAGGGTTGTGTTTATGCTAGAATTGTGTCTTGTGTTCCTATAAAAATGGGTTGTGTGCATCTGATGTATTTCACTGTTGAGGAAATGGCTTGAGAGCCTTGTGAAAGACACTGTGAGAAATCTTGGAGCAGTTGAGAGTTTTTGGAGTTCTCAACTGGGATATCCCTATCCAACTGAGTGCACTGGAACCTTGGAGAGAAGTGAGAAGGCCCAAGGGATTGTGTGTAGTGAAGGGGGATCCCATTCCTTGGGTTGTGTAGGTTGTAGGGAAGAGAATTGGTGGATTGGAACTGTTGTTGGAGTAGAGCTTGGATTTTTTGGATACTGATTTTGGAGAGTGGAAAACCAAGACAGCCAAACCTCCTTGTGGACTCATAGCCTCAACTCAGGGGTAGCTTGTTTTTGTGGTTGGGAGGAACATCCTTCATACACATCCAATTGGTTATTCTATAAACAATTAAGTTTTATGTTGTATTTATTATGATTATTCTGCTATGTAAATGAATATTTGAATGCTGTGTGTTTGTTTGATTTATTGCATTCATAGATTTTTATTATGCTATTAGTTTCATGAGTCATTTTACATGTTGCATGCAGTAAGATTTTTAAATGGTATCAAAATATTCTAAGTTGTTTTTGTAGTAATGTGGCTCAGCGTGGAGGCTCAATATGTTACAATGCATGAGAAAATATTTGTGTTGAGTTCAATCCACTTGTAAATTTGTTTCTAATAGTGAGTAACAATGCATAGCTCACCCCTTTTTGATCAATTCCTCTTACTGAAAATCCTCTAGGACCTGGTTTTTCCATGTGGATTTCTAGTGTAAACAAAATCTTGTTATCTCATCATGTTAATAGTTGTGTATAGTTGATGTAGTTTTGGTTTTAACCTATTCTTGCATTCTACATAAACCATGAGAACTACAACAAAGATACTTTGTAAGATTAGACCTGTTCATTGATTTAAAACATTGGTTGAGTGTATTGTTAGTTCATTTTTTAACCACACTCTCTAGTGAATCTTGTAATTGCTTCTTGTTGGATTTTCATTATTTTGTGGTGGGTTTGTATGAGTACACAAAATTTCAATTAGTTCCAGTTCCATACACTACAACATTATTGTATTCACATGTTATTCACTTATTTGATCACGAGATTATATGTACAACGCTGCCACATATCTTCCATTTGATGTTTGGAGAGAACATGCACCTTGAGAACATATTTGGAGAGCCTCTATTTAACAAAGGTATGCCTATTGAAGAAAGCTCGTGATCAATAACAAAGATCAATATTTATTTATGAAAAAATCTATGTTGATGAAATAGAAAGATCATAAACCCACTGTTTATAGATGAGAGATAAGTGAGACTTTGAAATTGTTGAAATTAGAAAAAACCAAGATAGCTTGATCACAATATAAAAATAACCAAAAGAAAAAAGAAAAAAAAACCCTAGCTTGACCACTATATGAAAATAACCGAAAGGAGAAAGGAAACACACACCATAGATTTTAGGGTTTTACATATAATCTCATCCTTCCATTTTTGTATATGATAAAGGTCAAGATCGCCTTCAGAGAAAATTTGAGGGCGAATGGACCGATCATATTGGCATTTGACTCGTTTCTTATGAGCCTCATTAGCCAAGGTTGCATCTCCACACTACTCATCAAGTTGCTCGAGATACAAAATGCATTCCTCAAGCGGTGTAGTGTCGGGCAGTAGTTTCACTGCCAAATTCAGAGAAGGGATTTGACACTCAATAGGAAAGACTGCCTCCAGTCCGTAGACAAGTTTAAAAGGGTAAAGAATCGGTAGCAGTCTTTACAAAAGTTCGAGAATCCCATAGCGTCGAATATAACATCAAATGCCAATTTGACTTGGCTGAATTGATAGTTCATTGAAGAATAATCTTGAGAGACTTATTCATAGTTTCTACCTAACTATTCTCTTGCGGGTAATAGGGTGGTGAATGCTCATGTTTAAACCCAAGCTTTGATGCTAGTTTGGTCATCATTTTGTTCTGGAACTGACTACCATGGTTAGCGACAATCTCCTTCGTGATATCGAATCTAGCTACTATCTGATTGAAAATGAAAGGGTAGTAGTTTCCTCATCATTGTTAAATGTTGGCATAGCTTCAACCTACTTAGTAAAGTATTCTACTGCTACGATGATAAAGAGATGACCCCTGGTATAAGTTGGGTGACATGTAGTGAAATCAATCCTCCACTTGGTGAAGGGACTTACAATAATAACCATAAACATAGGAGCTGGGTCTGCCCACAACTTCTGACATAAGATATGGAACGGGTGACACTTCTTGACCACCTCAACACAATCTTTGATTAATGAGGGCCAAAATTATCCAGCGCAAAGAATATTTTGGGTTGTTTCCAACCCAAACAAATGACCTCCACATTCTCTGGTGTGGTGGTCATTTAAAACAAGCTCTGCTTCTTCATGAGTAAGGCATCATTGAATAATGCAATCCACCCCTCGACAATACAAAGTGTCATCGAGGATGAGATAGTTGTGTGCTTGGTGTTGTATTCGTTGATGCTCATCGTGAAAAGCAGAAGCGGGGTACTTCAAAGTATGAATATACACAAGTATATCTCCATACCAGGGGTCCAAAGATGCGATCAGAAAAAAGATCTCTATTAATTAGTGACTCTTTGGGCGAAATATCACCACCTTCAACCGAAAGTTTTGAGCTCCGTGAAAACCAAGGACTTTTTAGATTTCGCCAAAACAAAATCCAAGGAAAATTGTTGTAGGATAACTATCCATCAACTGATTTTTCCACAGATGACCCTTCATGTTAACACATATTGAAAAGGGTTTATGTTGGGTGCAGGCTAGTTTTGAGGGAAAATCATGACGTGGGAGGCAGATGTGCATGCAGAAGAAGCAGCACGTGTAAGGAATATGTGCATGCAGGAAAAGCAACACGTGAAAAACAAATGCGCATATAGAAGAGGAAGGCATGCGAGGCACGCATGCAAGAAGACCTAGCCATGATATGGTTAGGGTTTTGGTAAGAATATGTAACGACCAGTAAGCCAAGAACATGTATAAATAGGTACCTAGGAGGTCTAGGTCGGGGGTCCTCGGTCTGAGGTTCGGAGTGGTATGTCATGTTGGTTTTTCATTGTTATCATATTGTTATTCCGATCTATGTTTGTAAGCTGTTGATATGAGGATAGGAAATAAGGAAGATCTTGAGGGTTAGATCATAGGTTGAGGAGCCCGGTGTGATCTAGTCTACCTCATTGTAAGATCTCGACCTGTTTTGATGGAGAGTTGTAATGTGCGAGGCATTGTAGTTTTGGAACTAGAATAATAAAAGAGAAGAGCAGCCAAATATATGTGGACGTAGCCCAGGAGGGGTGAACCATAATATATCATGTGTTGTGTGATTGAATTTTATGTATCTCTTTTGTTGTTAGTGATTAAATGTTAAACAAATGTATGAGTGACTAGATAGATCTGTTACTTTACATGCATGAGAAAAAATGACAGGGTATTCCATATAAGTTGAATGTTAAAGTAATAAATGAAGAATATAGAGTTTAATCCTAGATCCCCACTCATTTCCCAGACTGCAAGCACCTGAGCGTTGCAGCCACCCATAAGAACTATCTCGGGTGAGACTACACAGTGCATCCTGTGCGTTGTGTTTCCTTCTGGTTTACTAGAAGGGTCGATAGTTTTAGGAGGGTTTTGTAGGAAACCAATTGGACCCGAACCTGGGTCAACCTAAGAAGGGTAACAGGAGTAAACTATAAACCAACAAATGGTTTTTTTGTTGGTTGGAACAAAAAGGGATTGAGTGAATGAAATTTGTTGAAGAATCGTGAAGATCTGGTGACATAATGTTAAAAGAATGAGAATATAAAAAAGGTATGTTGAGACCATGGAACCCAACGAAGGTAGAGATCGCGAGATGGTTAAAAACAAAGGAGTTGGAATTTGCACAAAAATATAACAGAAACCCAAAGTTAACACCATGCAAATATTTGGACAAGTATGTATTCAACGACTTGCATGGAGTATTTTTCTTTCATTTCCCGCATGTGTTGCAGGAGTGGATATTGAGGTTGAAATACAACTACCCTACAAATCAGATCAGACAAATAGAATGGAATCCTATTGATATCATGCAGCTACAACAAGTTGACAATGAATTTATGTGCGCAGTATATTTCTGGTTAGACAGCATTGTTGCAGGATTTATCATAGAACTTGTAGTAGATACTGCAAAGTCTTATAGCATAGCAGAGAAAGAGTTCATGAAGGGACCTCGAGGTAGGTATATCAGATCATTGTATACTTCCATAAAGATGTTACTGTATAACAAAGGGGTAATGACAATGGCCTCAGACAGCTAAACTTCCCTGTGCGCAAGAGAGAAGGGGGGAAGCACTTACAAGATACAAAGAAATGGAGAAAGAGATGGATGAAGGAAATAAGGATGAGGCCTTGGATCCAATCATGACGGAGGAAGACCATATCAATAAGATCATGGAAACAACTGGAAGGACGCATAGTGGAGTACCCTACCAATATAAGATGAACAATAAGAAGAGAGCCATAGCCACGAGGGAAGGCTTGGAAAGAGATGAAGAAGAGGTAGAGGATCTCCAGGTTGTGGAGCATATTGAGGAAATCTTGTGTGTGACATATGAAAGGAAGACAAGAGGTCCAAGAGAAGAAACTAGAGGTATAAATCCTATCCATATCAGTGTCAATGTGGAACCCATAAACAAATGTGCGAGTAATACACCAGAAAGAACACCACCGTTTAGGAAACCTAATTTCAGTGGAGGAAACACAGCAGGAAGTACATCTACACAGGGAGAAACAATTGGGGGAGCTAGTTCAGGAAGCATTAGTCAAGGATCTACACCGCACAGAGATAGTAGTTCATCATTTAGGATGGAATGACATGATCCCACCATCAAGTTACCAGAATTCAAGGGAGAGGTGTCGGAGGACCCTGAGAAGCACTTGTTCATATGTCAAAATATCTGGGAAGCAAAGCAAATAAAAAATGAGGATACCAAACTTTCATATTTAGCCGTCATGCTAAGAGACCGCACACTAGATTGGTACATGATCTTAGCTGCAAACAGTCCACTAGCAAAAACCAGAACGATTATGGATATCAAGAAGTTGTTGATAAATGAATTCCAAAAGCCTAGCTCAGAGGATCAATACATGAATGAGATGATAGATATCAGAAAAAAACCAAGAGAATCTATCTGGGAGATAGACCAGAGATTCAAATGATTGAAGGGAAAGTTGAAGCATGTCATGACAGATATAGAGCATAGGCATATGTTTGTGAATTCACTACTACCACACTTGAAATACCCTTTTAGAAAAACAAAGTTTAATATCCAGGCAGAGGCTCTGCAAGAAGCCTTGCAACTAGAAGAGAACCAATATCATAAGACAAATCCAACAATAGAGGAGCTCAAGAAACACCTGAAGAATCTAACATTTCAATTAAACCAAAACAAGAGTAAGGAAAAAAGAGAAAATGTTTGGTGTACCACATGTAGGACAGAAGGACGCCACAAGAATGAATGCCCAACATTCTCGCAGTACATGGAAACAAGACTGCCAAACCCTTTTCCATTAGGATGACTATGGTGTGATATTTGTAAGACACAGGGGAATGATCCATATCATTTTCCAATGGTGCATAAATACCAAACAGTGCCTAAGAGTTCATATTTCAACTTTTGCAACTCAGTAGGCCATGATGACAAAGATTGTAGTACAATGGAGTTGATGAGGTAAAGAACATTAGACACCTATAAGGTGCAGGCATAGATGATTACATGGAAAGTTGCACCACAGTTTATCCAAGTACCAGCCCCATATAACACTGCACCACAACAATATAACATTGTGCATCCGCAGTGCAATACCGCGCAGCTACAGTACAATACCGCGTAGCCACAGTATAATCTTGCGCAGTATAACCAGGTGCCACAGTACAATGCACCATGAGGAGATCGATTTATCTACAGAGGTGGAGGATGAGGTAGAGGAGACATTGGAAGAGGTAGAGGACAGGTGGTATTCCACAACTTTCAGCAACCAGGACACTATGCAAGAGAATGTCCACTTCCACCTGCGACATGTATATATTGTCATGCATCCGACCATGACACGGAATATTGTCTGACACTATTGGGGAAGATCCAGGAAAAGAGAAATCAAAACAATAAGAATGTTCAATGGATCTCTATAGAAGTGAGGGATGATGGAATAAATATCAACATAGTTACATGTGGAGGATCTAAGACAGGAGATGACGCAGTAATAAAAGATCTAGCACAATGCCAATGGGTGAAGAAAAATGTTGAACCACAGAAGCAGTTTGATGCGTATAATGAAAAAGAGATATTCAAGCAAGCCAGACAAGAATTCTTGAAGCCAAACATTGCATCTACATCAAATGCACAGCATACTCAAGATGTTCCAACATACAAGATGCCTTCATTACTGGATCACACTAATGAAGCACAACCCATAGGACAAGTAAGTACCATAAAGGATTTTCTGCAATCTTTTGTTAAACTACTAAACGACCCATCATATATTAAAGTGTTACAAAATATGTTAGAAATATGCAGCATAGATGTAGAGGAAAATCAAGAACAGAAAAAATGTAATCATCTGCATACAAGGAGGAGGACAAGTAGAGAATTCAGACTGAATGCCAACATTGGAGATTTCAACATGGGGGATATCATACTGGATTTAGGCTCCAAAGTGAATCTACTACCGAAGAAGACATGGAAATGTATGGGAGAGACCACATTAGGATATTCACCTATTCATATTAAACTAGCAAATCAACATAGGGTTCTGCCAATTGAAAGGCTAAAGGGTGTGACAGTAGATTTGGATGGAGTGTGCACTAAAGCCGATTTCAAAGTGATATAATAGTGGATGGCACAACACCTTATTCGGCATTGCTTGGCTTGGATTTGGAATTTGATAATTAGGACATAATCAATTTGAAGACGAGGAAGATGACATTCACTTCAAGAGAGTAAAAATGCATTGTGCCATTAGATCCATCAGAAGGAGAAAGGTTTATAGAACCCACTTGTTTATACCTGGAGGGAATTAACCAATTATACAGGACCACCGCACGAGAATAAGATTATGTGAATCCAACTGTAGATGGGTTACTTAGTTGGAGAAGTATCATGTCATGTGCGTCAGACTCAGATACAAAGTTGGAGAATTGGCAGCAATGATGACATGAAGTCTCCACAAGAAGGTGTGCAAGAATAGATCACACAATAACATGGGTAGGTACAGAGATAAGAGAACCTCCCATATTTCATGGGGTGAATGACTTAGAAGAATTACTAACAAGATACGAAGATGAAGTGTTATAAAATCAAAGGCTCTTAGCTTTGGATATAGCACTCAAGGAACCACCTACAATATGTTGGGGTGCGCACAAAGAGACAGTCAAGGACTGGTACCAATGTAAGCGATTAGTGTGCATCATTTTTGGTGCAGAATAGGGAAGCAATCAATTGCAGAGATATGATGGACATGGGACACCAGCAGAACACTTGGAGAAGTGTGGAACACTATGGAGAATGACACCACCAGAATAATGGTCTCATCACTTTATTCACAGATTGGAAGGGATTCTAGCAAACTAGTATGTAGACCAATAATTGCGCAGAGGCACTGCGGAATGGACAGTGTTACAACAGAATCTTATAGTCACTTTCTCATTTGAACATGAGAACCCCAACATGGATTCATCACTCAAACAAATTAGAGGGGAAATATTAATTTAAGAACCAGAGGTTGAACTTATAACAGAGTATCAACAACAGAACAGATAGGCAAAGAAAGAACTATTGTCATGCTACCATGTGCAGGAAGAAGCATCAGATGAAGATGACCCACACAACATTCAAATTACAAAAATTGAAGGAGAACGGGAGGTGGAAGGTCCATCTCTTGAATCAGAAGTATTTACTATGCCAATAAATGTGAAGAAAGTAAATATTGGGACAAATGATAATCCCAAAATGGCCAGCATTGGGGATTATTAGGATGAACAAATAGTAGAAAGACTAACAGAGTTGTTTCATGAGTACAGTGACTTGTTCCCAACAACCTTTACAGAGATGAAAGGCATAGAATGAGAGCTAGGAGAGATGAATATACCTCTCAAACCTAAGGCTATATTAGTCAGACAATGACCATATCGACTGAACCCAATATACAAGCAAAAAATAAAAGCAGAAATTGACAGAATGTTGGAGGCTGGAATCGTAGAACTAGTGCAGGAATCTGAATGGGTAAACCCTATGGTAGTTCAAGAGAAGAAGCAGGGAGGGATAAGGATCTATGTAGATATCAAGAAATTGAATGATGCTTGCCTACATGACCATTTTCCCACCCCTTTCACGGATGAGGTACTAGAGAATGTAGGGGGCCAAGAAGCATACTCATTCACAAATGGCTTCTCATGCTACCATCAGATCAAGATAGTCCCAGAAGACAGGTACAAGACCACTTTTTCTACAGAATGGGGATCCATACACAGTCATGCCTTTTGGACTGAAGAATGCACCAACAATATTCTCAAGAGTAGTCATAGCTACATTCAAAGAATTCATCCATCAATTTTTAGAAGTATATCTGGATTATTGGACAGACTACAGTTTGTTGAAAGATCATGTAGAGGTATTAAGGCTGATGTTGGAAAGATGCAGGCAGTGTCAGATATCATTAAATATCAAGAAGTGCATATTTGGGAAACCTTTTGGGATACTATTGGGCCATATAGTGTGCAAACAAGGATTGCTAGTAGATCCTGCCAAGATTACAATGATTGTCAATTTACCACCACCAAAGTTATTACGTCAAATGAGAGCAACATTGGGACACAGATGCTACTACAAAAAAATCATAAAAGGGTATGCATAGATCACTGCACCAATGGAGAAAGTGTCGAGGAAAGATAGTAAATTTTAGTGGAATGAGGACTGTCAGCAAGGATTGGACACTCTAAAAGAGAAGATAGTAACATCACCAAAAATAGTATTCCTATATTGGCAAAAGACATTTCATGCGCATGTAGATGCATAAACCATAACACTTGGAGCTATTATGGTGCAACTAGGAGCTGGAGAGTTAGACCATCCTATAGCATTTGCAAGCAAAAAATTGTCAGATTTAGAGAAGAACTACAATACTACATAAAGAGAAGTCTTAGAAATGGTATATTCACTACAGAAGTCCAGACACTATCTGCTCAGGAAACCCTTTAAAATGTTCACAGATCATTTTTCCCTCAAATACCTAGTCAACAAGCTAGTGTTNGTTTCAAGAATTTGACTTTGAAGTGATAGTCAAACCGGGAAAGTTAAATCCAAGACCTTATCACCCATCAAGGATCACCAATGGAGAGGAACCCACTAATTTAGAGGACAACTTCCCTGATGCACAGTTATTTTCAGTCCAAGTAGTTGATGAATATTTTTCTGACATCATTCAATATTTGAGTACATGGTAGTCAAAGTTGAAGACTATCAATTTATTGCAGGAGACTTATACAAGATGGGTGCAGACAACATCTTGAGAAGATGTGTACTAGAACATGAAAGGCCTGGGATTTTAGCAGAGGTCTGTGGGGGAATAGCTGGAGGACATTGTGCAGGAAAATCTATCGCGCAGTAGGTATTGCGCATAGGATTATGGTGGCCAACCATTCAAAGATATGCAAAGGAATACTGCCAGAGATGTGATGTATGTTAGAGGGTTGGAAAACCTAATATATAGAATGAGATTCCCCTAAGACCACAAGTAACCTTGCAAGTATTCGAAAAATGGGCAATAGATTTTGTGGGACCAATTAATCCACCAACAAAGAGGTCGAGCAAGGTATATCATTATTGCAACAGAGTACTTAACGTGATGGGCAGAAGCAACACCAGTAAAATATTGCAGTGAAGAGACAACAACACACTTCTTGTTTGAGCAAGTGACCACTAGATTTGGATGCCCAAGGATTTTGATGAGTGACCAAGGCACTCACTTCATCAATAGTACTATAAAGGCTATGACTAAGGAGCTTGAATTCTATCATCAAAAGAGTACACCATATCACCCTCAAGAAAATGGAACAGTGGAATCCTTTAATAAGATCCTAGAGAATGCATTGACAAAAATATGCAATGTCAACAGGGACAATTGGGACTTGAAGATACTAGCAGTATTATGGGAATACAGGACTACATGCAAAAATTTGACAAGGTACACACCATTTAGGTTGGTGTATGGATAAGAAGCAGTGGTTCCATTAGAATTTTTGGTACCTAGTCTACGCGTAGCAACAATCACTAACATGATAGAATGAGGTGCAGCTCAAGAAAGTCTAAGTTAGTTGATGGTGATAGAAGAAGATAGGATTCTAGCAGTATTTCACCAAGAGGTACATAAAGAAAGGGACAAATCTTGGCATGACAGACATGTTAAAAGGAAACGTTTCAAGGAAGGAGACCTAGTCTTGATGTATGACACTAAATTTCTTCAACACGAAGGAAAATTCAGAATGCATTGGTTGGGACCATATGAAGTGAAGACTGTCATAGATGGGGGAGTTGTAAAGTTGAAAGATTTAGGAGGTACAGAACTCAAAGGAATGATCAATGAGAGTTTATTGAAGTTGTATAGAGAAAGTTGACCTCCTAGTACTTAGAAGTACCACACAGTAAAGAGATATGTATATAGTGAAAAAACAGCCATAAAAAGTAAAAAGGATAAAAATAAATAAAAAAGTAGTGCACATGGAGGGCCTCAATAAAATAGAACTGGGAAAAAAGAATAGGATGCTACAGGAAAACTAGGGTTTGAAAACACGACGCGTAGAAGAGAAGTCAACAAGTAGAAAGGTACAACACACATGAAACACAACGAAAAGGGGTAAAAGTGACAAGTATCATTGTGACACATCTATCATGTTTATGTGGCACTATAAAGTCGGAAAGAGGGGGTAAAATGAGCCATTGTGTTATTTTCTACGGAGAAAAACATCAAGTCAAGAGGAAGAGCGTTAGAGTGCAAAATTGCACTACCATCTATTGAGTTGAGATCTTGTAGTTCAGATTTAACCACCATGTCACCACCGAGGGTCGGAGCACTAAGCAGAATCGGGCGAAGCACACAGAGTATCACACAGGTACCACAAGGTGGAACCAATAAGATTCCCACAGTGGTGGATGTGGACAAAATCCACACATTGGAGTACGAGCAAACCATATTACATGTGGAGGAGGATCAGGAACCCACATAGGAGCCTGAGCAGCTGGTAGAGCACGTCAAACAGATGAAATCTGACGTGTCTAGGGGAAAAGGGTCGTAAGAAGTAGAACAAGACATGGATTCCACACAGTAGGGCCTAGAGCTGAAACTAGAGAAGGAAATAGAGCAATAGGGTGGGGTATCATCCCCACAAGGGAAAAAGAAGATCAGAGTAGAAAGCAGTACGCATGGCATGCAACACACACAGGAAGAACTAAGTATAGTAATGTCGAAAATTCCCAATGAAGTGAAGACTAGGGATAACATGGTAGGAGGAGTCGACAACCTTAAATACTTCGACCATAATTTCTTTGACACCAAAAAGTTCCCAGACTTGACAACACAGAGGTACCTAGAGAGCAAGGGAGAGGTCCCATCAGGCGTGCCACTGTTGGAGCCTGCACAATGGATCCTAGAATTGTACAACACAGACATTATGAACCTATTAGACATACCACGATTCAGGAGCAGGAAACACATAAACAAATGTGTTAAACAGTTGTTAGAAAGGTAGCACAGAGGCATATTATGGATGGACAAGCCAATGTCGATCAATGTTGACCTCATCACAAATATTACAGGGCTACCCACAGATGGGGAGAATCCAAAGAAATACTTAGAAGACAAGACTAAGGTGAAATCCATCTTGGATGAGATCAAAGAGAAGTATGGTGCAGAGAGGGGAAAAAGATGTATCAGGATCAATTATATCAATGATCTTGTGACACGATTTGCACCCAGATTGCTTAGTTGCAAATTAATGTGCAAGTTCTGAAAATAAGTGCATGTAGGAGTTGTAGCAGTTGCGGTGGAGTGTGAAAAGGGGAGCTCGATGAGATGGGCCCCATATCTACTCAACTCATTCCTGTAATATTGTAAGGATGTGCAATATTGGGGCTCTGAGTTCCACTACTCATGGTTACTCATCCTCATTTCACTTATGGGGTGGCACGAACCTACATATATGATGTTCGTGCCAAGGATAGACAAATGTGGTGCAACACACTACATGTCATTGCGAAGCACAACAGATCTGAAGCAAAGAAAGTCAACAATGACATGTTTGCTCAATACTTAACAGAGATTCAGAACATCATGGCAGATACATGGAGGATCTCACCAAAAAATGTCTAGGAGTATGGACAGATAGCGAATTTTTGGGCATCACATCATAGCATATGGCTACAGGTGAAGAAGGGCCCAACCAAAGAGTGGTTGCAGCTGAAGTACTATGTGACGATACAGGACATCCACATGGAGGTCCAAGAGTGGCCCAAGGAGTGGAAAGTGCCATAGATCCCAAGAGAAACGTTAGTAGTACAATTTCATACGCAGGGTAGAACAGTACTTGCACAGTAGATAGGAAGGAATTGAACTAGCCAGCAAAATAAATCATAATAGGTACAGTGGGGGAAAGCATCTCAATTTGGAAGAAAACTAGAACACAAAAGAAGTCACAGTGTGGTCCTACACAAGGTCCACGGTCTACAGAGCAGGCACCGGAGGACCAAAAGGACAAGTGAGTGCAAAGGAAGTGCAGATGGAGGCAAAATATGTAACCATGGATAAAGAAGTTACGCAGGATACCGACATGGATACACAGATGCCAGAAGGATCTGAATGGCTAGAGGCCCAAAGGAAGAGAACAATGAAGAAAGCAAGGAGCATCGGGAAGAAAGAAAAGGCCCACATGAAACAAATGGAAACTTCACTGACAACAGATGACATAGATCTGATAACCACGATAGTAGAAGATCGACTGTCAAAAGTATGGGAAAATGCATAAAACCATTGAGCTTCAATTTTGGAATAGGTACAGGAGGTAAAAATTGCGCTAGAAAAGTTGAGGATCAAGGAGGAACAACAACAAAAGGAGAAACTGGCACCAGGAAGAGAAGGATCACCTATCGGAGAGATAATACAAATCACAGTGCAGGGAAGTGATAACTTTATCATAACACCAAATATGTTGTTCATCGATGAAGAAACAACACAAAAGCCTGTGAAGGATATCGAAACGTTGGATTTGGCGTTTCCCAAGATACCAACAAAGGCTTTATATAAGTTATAGGTTAGCGTCATGCAGGAGATTCATTCCAGAGAAATTTCTGACCCAACGAATCTATAAATAGTGCAGGAAGAAAATATGGTATTGAAGCTAGCCATCAACCAGGAAGGGTAGAAGAAAGCGATAGCACAACAAAAAATCAACTAGATGGAGACCCAGATAAACACAGTCTTTCAAGCCATCTCAGATAACACAGTATTAGAGGAAGCATCTTGGGAGGCAAAGATAACAAAGATAGCGCAGAATATGCAATGTTATAAAGAGCATATCAAAGAGCTGGAGGAGTGCGCAGTACCTATGACTCCCCCAACAGTCTGAGTGCAAAGAGAGAAAGACGTGACAGCAGTTGCAGAAAAATTCGCATAAAACATACATAGAGTGGCAGAACTGTTGGAAAAGAGCATCCAATTATGAACCCATCTACTATAGGAAGGGATCCTACAAGAGCTGCAAGGAAACAAAGATAAATTACACGCAGCAATGGCAGATGTCAAGCAACGACAGAGGACAATGTCACTGCCAAAGAAGATCAAGACGGCAGCAAAAATGAAGAACCTTCAGGCAGAAGAAAAAGTGGTGCAGGCACAGAAGATCGCACGACAGGATCAATTGGAGCCCCTACAGAAAAAGGCAGAACAGTTGGTCATGGAAATCGACGTAGAGAAATTATGCCTCGAAAAGATAGGCTTTGAGGGGGGCGAGATCTTACGACCGCCAGTCACTACGCAAGTGGTCGAAGTGCCAAAGGATAGTAGGTATGTATGAAGCATTGGAACAAGCAGTCACAGACACTGGAGTTAGGCAGTGACTCAGGATGAGTCACAATGTCAGTGTTGGGGGAATGTTTGATGCATACCAGTTTTGAAGGAAAAGCATGACGTGGGAGGTGAATGCACATGGAGAAGAAGCATCACGTGTAAGGAATACACACATGCAGGAAAATCATCACGTGCAAAACATATGCACATACAGAAGAGGAAGGCATGTGAGGCACACATGCTAGAAGACCTAGCCATGATAGGTTTAGGGTTTTGGTAAGAAGATGTAACAGCCAATAAGCCAAGCACATGTATAAATAGGTACCTAGGAGGTCTAGGTCGGGGGTTCTCAGTCAGAGGTTCAGAGTGGGATGTCATGTTGGTTTGTCATTGTTATCATATTGTTATTCTGATCTATGTTTGTAAGTTATTGAGTTGAGGAGAGGAACTAAGGTAGATATTGAGGGTCAGATCACGAGCTGAGGATCCTGGTGTGATGTATTCTACCTCATTGTAAGATATCGACCTGTTTTGATGGAGAGTTGTAATGTGCAAGGATCTGTATTTTTGGAACTAGAATAATAAAAGACCAGAGCATCCAAATATTTGTGGATGTATCCTAGGAGGGGTGAACCATGGTAGATCATGTGTTATGTCATTGAATTTTATGTATCTCTTTTGTTGTTAATGATTAGATGTTAAACAAATGTGTGAAAGACTAGGTAGATATGTTACTTTACATGCATGAGCAGGAATGACATGGTATTCCATATAAGTTGAAGGTTAAAGTAATAAATGAAGAATACAGATTCTAATCACAGATCCCCACTCATTTCCCGGGCTACAAGCGACTGAGCGTTGTAGCTACCCATAAGAACTATCTTGGGTGAGACTGCATAGTGCATCTTGTGCATTGTGTTTCCTTTTGGTTTACCAGAAGGGTCAATAGTTTTAGGAGGGTTTTTTTGGAAACCATGTGGACTTGAACCTGGGTTAGCCTAAGAAGGGCAATAGACTAAACTATAAACCAACAGTTGATGATGGCAATGATGGTGATCTTGCGAAGTATCATATAGTGGCAGAACCATTGGACAACGTGAACATGCGACATTCACGGCAGGATCAGTTGGAGCCCCAAAGCAAGTTTCTCAACATGTGAGTAGATGAGATCTAGTCCAACTAGGCCTCGTCTAAGATAATATATAACATGCTCTTCGAGCGCATCATCTTCTTGTACCAAGACCATGCCAATTGTAGACTCTACGACAACCAAATATAACAATAAATCCTTTCCATAATCGGGAGAAATGAGAAGAAGGGCAGACATTAGAGCATGTTTCAACGCATCAAAAGAGTGTTGAGTTTCTTTGTCCCAACACAATGGGACTCCCTTTTTTAAAAGACGCATGAACCCTTTCATAATATTGACATAATTAGCGGCAAAATGTCAAATATTTTCTTTCCCTTATAAAATATGAAGTTGGGGAATTGTATGCGGGGGAGGAAATTGAACTATTTCCTCAACCTTAAGAGGATCAACCATGAACCCTTTTGTTAACATGATGAAACCTAATAAACGGTCCGTTGTCACAAAAAAACTACACTTGTTTGGATTCAAGTGAATCTGATAGTAGCGACACATCACAAAGATTAGTCATAAATGGAAGGGATGATTGGATATCTTGCAAAACCGTGATGCCATATTATCTTATCCCGGTACACCTCGACTATGTGTTTGAGGTCGTGAAAAGAAAATGACATGGCCTGCTGAAAAGTAGTTGCAACATTCTTCAAGCCAAAAGGCATTTTTCAATACGCAAAAGTACCCCAAGGACAAATAAAACTCCTTTTATGTTGGTCCTTGGGTTTGATTTGAATTTGATTATACCCTGAAAAATCATCCATGAAAGAAAAGACCTTGCAACTTGCACATTCATCGACGATTTGGTCAATAAACAGGGTTGGAAAATTGTCTTTAGGGAAATATTTTTTCAAATCACGGAAATCCATACATATGCAAATCGTGTCTTGCTTCTTGTTGACAAGAATAGGGTTCAATACCCATTCTGTCAATTGCACGGGGTAGATGAAACCAGCCTTGATAAGTTTCTCTACTTGATATTTTATCGCCTCTACTTTGCTAGGATTGACCGGCCGAAGCTTCTGTCAAACTGGTTTAACATTAGCATAAGTTGTGATATCGTGCTCAACAATACGTGGGTCGATTCTTGGCATCTTCTCATAAGACCAGGAAAAAATGTCATGGAATTCTTTAAACAATTTGGTGTAGATTCAAATCTCTTTCTGGGAGCAGTCTACTCCAACGAAGAAACTTTCCACAATGCCATGGGTTTTTAAGATATCAATAGGAATCGTTGCAGCAATACTTTCCATGTTTCCCTCGATGTATACTCCATGTGTATCTAGAGGGTTAATGGGACAAGGGGCATCTCCGTTCATGGTTGTAACAAACTCTCCTACCTCTATTATCTTGAGATTGGGAAGAAAATAAGATCTATGGTGAATATCATCCCAAGGTCTTTCTTGACCAGTCATTGCCTCCAAAATTGCCTTGTCATAGGGAAAGATTAATTCCAAAGTGTCTTGAGCGACAAGAGATTCTTGAGCCCAAACAGGCTCGAGAACTAGATCTAGCTCTTGTGGGAGAGCCAGATCAAGGTTGGTTGAGGCTTATTGGACAAAATTGTATGCAACCATAGCAACGGATAAGGGCATGGCCATGCCAAGGTTCCCTACCACTTCCATCGAAGCCTATGGGGAAGTTAAAGTCCATGGGTCATGAAAGTAGCTCATTTTGAAAGACAACACTTGAAAAATTAAGAGCCTTCGACTGGTCAGGGATGACCAAAAGAAACCTTACAAAGACGGATAATCAAAAGATCCCATCAAAGACAAAAACAATCTGGCACCTAAGTTGACAGTGCTTGGTTGCGGGTTATCAATCATCAGGACCATGGATGCCCCCGATGAAGGGTCAGGACGGGAGAAGGATAACTGGTCAACGGTTATAATATAGCCTTTATGCAGAAAACATAAGACCCAAAAAATGGTGGCGACAACCATGTGCATTTCATAATTCTAACTTTGTCCTAACAAAATATTGTAGTCGAGAGGCCCATCAACTACTTCTACCTCGACGCACACAGTTTTACCCTCCAACTGCATGAGAAAAGAGGGAATTATACCATGTGGTCTGAATGATTGGCCATCAAATGTTGTAAGCAACGTGGGTGACAGAGATAACTTAGGTTGGTTAATGGCCTTCCAACATACCAATGACATCACGCAAGTTGCGGTACCCTCATCAACCATCGTACGAAAAATGGTGTGTCAACGATTTTGTGGTGTACGCCACTACTATCTGAAATGTGACATGGTGAGGAATACGAGGCTTATGGTTTGTCAGATAAAAAATGATCATTCCTAAGTTACTGGGCTTTGCCTCTCCAAATGCAAACAACAATGCTTTTCTTTGTGAGGGGAAACTATGGAGAACCTCCAGAGCATACATTGCACAAGGAATTTGTGCCAGATCCTCCACGATGGAGTAATTCTGAGAATCCCTCATGTTTGGGTTGTGAGAAGCCTTCTTGAACGCACCTTTGGGGATGCAATTCATTGTTTCTCCCACTGTATTCTCAATTTGAAGAGGAGTCAATGGGTTGGAGGAATATTTTCCCTTCTCAATAGATTCTAGTGTTTTGTAGTCACGAGTTGTGGTTGATAAATGAGCTTCGACATTCATCATGTAAATTTTTTCGTTCAAGTTGTTTGGATTATGCACGGGGGGTCCTTGACTGCCCCCAGCCGCACTCGTGGATGTAGAGGCTTGAGCCATATTTTTCCCTTGTGGAAAAGGGTTTGTCAACACAATAGGTTGTTTTTGTGCCAGTAGTTTCTAGGCTTCTGCAAGTCGAGGGAATAGGTGAGTCAAGTGGTTGTCCGTGCAAAGATTACACAGAAAATTCACCTTTATCTTTTCAGTTTTTCCCTTGCCATCCTTATTTGCAACCTTTTTATCCCCCTTAACCTTTTTTTTTTTTGTTTCTTCTTTCCCTCAGTCTGCTAGTTAGCCTTGGGAGTTGTCGATTGCACACAATGTACATCCGACGTCTAGGTGACGGGGGAAGCCGAACTAGGAGTTTGGATGGCCATAGTCTGTTGAATCGATAACTATTGTAATTGATTACACAACGGATCTATGAATTTTCTTTATGTTGAGCCCACGTTTCCATCAACGTGAGGCCTTGAATTTTGTGTGGATTTGTCGAGAGTTGACCGTGTCACATCGGGTAAGATCTCATATATCATACCGGACTAAGAGTAAATAATTTCCATTTGTTGGGCTCTCAGAATATCCTTTTCTTCAGAGAACACCCCAGATGTTGCTACGTCGTTGGACATGCAAGGAACCAAATACTTTAAGAGCCACTTGAGAAAGAATGCAGTAGGGAACTTGACATTAATCAAACTCTTTCATCGTCACCATTCTTGGATGTGATCCGAGATATGATCAGCTTTCGCCTGCTTGAAGTTGGCCAAAAAATTGGTGTCGACATCGTATCTCACTGGCAACTGGAAATGGTTCAAGAAAACCATAGCCAGGTCGATAAAGTAAGAATACTTTGAGTTGTCGAGCTTGATATACCATTTTATTGCACCCCCTATAAGAGTGTGTTGAAACAAGTGAAACTGAACAGAGTCATCCTTCAATGAGTCGGATGAGCATCACAAGTGAAAATTCGTCACGTGATCACCTAGATCCTCACCAAGATTTCCTTGAAACTTAGGGATGTTAGAAGGAAAATTAGTCGGCATGAGGGGGCAACGCAGATCGTGACAAATATGGTCATTTAACAATCTCGACAAGTCTGGAAAATGCAAAGTTGCCGGAAAGGGTAGTCTCGGTTGCAGAGTATTTACATGAAAAGATGGGCCTGGATTTTGGTTGGCACTAGGTTTCCAGGAAAAGTTGGACTATTGGGTAGGGTTTTGGTAGATTCCATGATGGCCCTATCCAGCGAAAGGGAATTTTCTCTGATGATGTAACATCAGTTGATTCTTAAAGTTAGATGACATGGCTTGAGAAGGGATTGCTCCCTGTACCATGTTCCACAAACCTTGGTTGGGGATGCCCCCATTCGACCCTCTAGGCATAGGTACAGAACCTTTCCCGGGGTTCCACATAGTGTGGGAGGGGTTTTCCCTGATTGACATCCCTTGCGAGGGAAACGAGCCCTACCAAGGATTCCCAAGACCTTGAAAGGAGTAAACTCTTGTCATCACTCCCTATGAAGGAATGAAACCTTGTGTAGGGTTTTGTTGACTAAAGATGGGGTCTCCCCCAGTCAAGAAATAAGATTAAGTAAAAATGTTATTTCCAAATGCACCAAGCAAAGAAAATGACATTGATCCCACTGGAGTTGTGTAGAATGAAGGTCCCTGGTTCCCTCCATTAAACAAACTATAGTTGGTATTAGGATCGATCGAGTATTGAAATGTGCCACTGAGCAAAGGAGACAGGGGTGCGATGTGACCCCCACCGTAAGGGATAGCATTGAACGGGGAAGTGGTGCCTGCGATGAATCCTTGTAAGGGAGAATTAGAGATCTTTGCCCCCAGACCAATGGTTTGTAGAGTAGAGCATATGAGAACCGAGTTAGAGTCAAAACTAGGCATCCCATATGAGAAGGGAGTGCCTGACGCATTTTGAATGAAGGAAGCAATGGTTGAAGTCGTCAAAGGAATCGAACCATTACTTGAATTAGTGGGCATCGAGATAGTCGTGCTCCTAACAGGCGGAGGTGGGGGAGGAGGTACAACACCCACTCCAGCGACAGTCGTGATGGGAGTACGAGGACTCCCTGACAAAGTAGCACTAGTTGCTTCCATCATTGCTCGCCGAATAAAATGGTGTTCACGAGATGTCACCTCGAGTTTGACTATCTGAATTATAAGCAACACAGATAAGTCATTGATCAAAGGATATGTTGGCCTAAAACCTTCGGTCTCGAGGTCAGAAAAGACAGATTTCTCTAGAGCAGGAAAATATTCTCTTGGAGCTAGCTTGGTGATCCAAGATTGATCTTTTAAAGAATTTGGTTACGTTTATGCACAAATTGATTTACCATTTAGGAATTAAGAGAAGAATCTTAATGAAAGATATTTCAGCCATATACGAAGTAAAAACAACAAAACCATAACACCAATATTGATAACGGAGTTTGACACAAGTTTTCCTACGTATCTGGGCCTTTCTCTCAGTGGGGAAGGCTTCTTATTAATCTTCACTGCTTTAAGAATACAAAAGAAAGGCTTACATAATAGCTTCTAAAACCACCTTTCATATCTGCAACTTCTAAACAGAAACATATATCACCATTGGCTAGAACAAGAAATTATGAGACTTTTGAGTATGAAGTCGGCTATGCTTGGCTCAACATCTTGGGCTTTGGAGGCACTTTTTTGTTCGGATACTCAGATTTAGAAAAAAGAAATCCATATTCGGAATCCCCTCAAAATTATGCAAATTTTGAGTATAAAGTCGACCAGCTTATGAACAGTGCCTCAACACCTCCCCTAGGCATGAATCCCAATGTTGCGCACTGTCATATCCGTACAGTCTCGAACTGCATGCCAAAAAAACTCTTTTTTCTCTATTTTTGTGCCTAGATAAATAAGCTAGACTCCTCCAAATTTAGCGACAGTTAGCCAGATTTAGCGAGATTTCGCCAGATTTTGAGGATCTCCACCAGATTTGATGGTAACCGCCATATTTGGCAAAACTGCCAAATTTCTTTGACCTTCTAGAAGGTTCCATGTGGTGCCTCCTCATTGGTCCACGTGTCACCTTGACATTGGCCTGAGCCATGTCACTATTGCACAGTCATCTGCCACATGTCATCTGTACGGGTTTCCACATCATCTTATGGACTGCCACGTGTCATCTCCTGGTGCTGCCACGTCAGCATGTTGATGTCATGCTGACGTCACCTACCACGTCACTCCTGACGTCATCTACCATGTCACTCCTAATGTCATCTTCCACGTCAATGATGGCATCATCATCCTTACTGCTAACTTCATCAGTTGACTTTGACCCATTGATTTTGACTTTTTGACTTTGACTATGACTTTTTACATGTTGGGCTTGAACTTCAGATCCTGATAACTTCCGCATTTGGTGTCCATTTTTAGAAAAAAAAATATGGCCAAAATCATAACGATGAGCCCTACAAAATGGTGTTGGTTTCATCTAATTCTAAGAACTTTGATTTTTAGGCCTTTCTGGATCGTTTTTGGATCATTCCTCCCCACTAAGACCTTTTGGTCCTCCAAAAGGGTATTAACCAAACATCAACTGTGGGATAAGCCTCCCCACTTGTCCTTTGTCTTTAAAATATGTCTTATGCACCTGTTGCATCATAATCAATTGCATAATAACCATAATAACTAAAATCATATTGTTAGCCACTTGAACTCATTCACATCTTACTGAAGTCACTACCATCCATGTAGATAACATTAGCAATGATAACATCATAAATATGACTGAAACTGAACCAATATGTTTGAGTGGATTGCAATACATTAACTTATCTTGAAGCAAAGTATGATTGAACTTCCATTCTACAATCATCTGATGTTCATGCTTAAGATCAACTGCTTTACTTGGTGCAATTATAGGTGTATTGCTTGCATAAGCTTCCTTCCTTAATTGCTCCATTGGTAGAAGAGATTGATTTTCTTTAATATGATGAGCATGTACAAAATATTCATTGCATTTCTTAAACGAGTGATATTGATTATGTTCCTTGTAGAAGATTTCTTTGCGATCATATAAATAAGGGCTACCTAAGACCATTCCACATGTTTCTAGCGGCACCACATCACATGTTACTTCATCCACATAATTAGATGTAATTACAAACCTTATGATACATTGATTTGTTATGGGCAATTTATGATCTTTGCTTATCCAATTTAGTGAATAGGGTTTGTGATGCATCTTAGTGTTTAGTCCCAATTTCTTAACTACTTCTTCTGAAATTAAGTTAGATTGAGATCCACTGACTATCAATATATCAATCTTAGTATGTTTCATTACGACCCTTATATGAAACAATTTACTTCTTGAATCAAAACCATCACCAATTTTACGTGTCAAACCAACTATTGTAATCTTAGACTCGTCACCTGAATCCGATCCCAAGTCTGTTGGTCATGTTGTTGTTGCAACGTTTTTCCTCCCTTTCCTCTCTTTGCAACACTTCGGTCTCTTCTCTGAGTGCAATTTCCAACAATACTCATCATCACGCCCTTCTTTCTTGCAATGCTTGCAAGAGAGCTTCTCTTCCTTTACTGTCACTGAGTTTTCTTTCTTCCCATTCCCCTTTCCTTTGCCTTCTTTCTTTGAAGATGATTCCCATGATACACCAACTCCAGTTTTCCCTGATTCAATATACGTTGCTTGAAAATAAACCTCATCAAGATTAATAGGTCCAAACATAAACACAGTATTACGAATAAGCAAAGAAATCTCCTATATACTTCATAAGAGTTTCTTGTGTATTCAATGGAACATATAACATCAAAGCCATCTTATGAAATTCATCTATATATTCTTGCACTGACGATCCTTTTCTTAGCTTAAGACTTTTCCATTCAATTAAAGCCTTTTCTTTATATCCCAGTGGATAGAACTATTTTCCAAGTGCGGAAATAAAATCATTTCATGATGGAAAAATCTTACCAACTTGTTGAGTTCCATGTTGCATTTTACTTTTCCACCAGATGAGAATTGTGCCTTCAAGACAAAGAAATGCCAATCTAATTTTGGTTGCCTCATCTTTGATTTGTTGCACATTACAATATACCTCCATCTATCTAACCCAGTTATCAAGTTCTCGGCATTAACTTCGCCATGATACATAGGCAAAACAAATTTTAGATCAAGTTTAAGTAATGGAATATCGGGCTTATGTTTATGATAATGTTTTCTTGTAGTAGAATTTGAACTTTTACTTGAATAATAAGAAGATGGAGGTGAAGGAGGAGTTTTATGAGGGTCCTCTCCTTCTTCACTTTTGGCTTGCTTTGAAGATTCCCCTTGAACTGATATCTTTTGTTCCAAGTAATCATCATACAATACTTTTACCATCTTCAACATGGAAAATAAAGTCTTTTGAAACTCTCTTTCATTTTGAGAAAGTCCTTCTAATGCCATCTTCTCACTTTGAGATGAACTCTTTCTTGATCGAATCACTAGATCTCCTTCTACAAGCTCTCCTTCACTATGACTTAGATTTTCCATGGTAATCATGCAAACTCAAACAACTAACTGTCAACCTGCTCTAATACCACTTGATCCAAAATTGATCTTTTAAAGACTTTGGTTAAGTTTATGCATGAGTTGATTTACCATTTAGGAATTAAGAGAAGAAGATTAATGAAATAAGTTGCAGTCGTATAAGAAGTAAAAAAACAAAACCATAACACCAATATTGATAACGGAGTTCGACATAAGTTTGCCTACATCTTCGGGCCTTTGTCTCAATGGGAAAGGCTTCTTGTTAATCTTCAATTCTTTAAAAATAAAAAATAAAGGCTTACATAACAGCTCCTGAAACCACTTTTCAGATCTGCAACTTCTGGATAGAAAAAAAACATCACCATTGGCTGGAACAAGAAATTCTGAGACTTTTGAATATGAAGTCGGCTATGCTTAGCTCGACATCTTGGGCTCTGGAGGCACTTTTATGTTCGGCTACTCAGATGTAGAAACATAAGCCATATTCAGACTACCCTCGAAATTCTGCAACATTTGAGTATAAATTCGACCTGCTTCTGAACAATCCCTCAACACCTCCCCTCAGCATGAATCCCAATGTTGTGCCTAAAAAATCCGTACAGTCCGTACAATCTCGAACTAAGTGCCAAAAAAACTCTTTTTCTCAATTTTCGTGCCCGAATAAATAAGCCAGACTCCGCCAAATTTAGCGACAATTATCCAGATTTAGCGATATTTCGCTATATTTAGAGGATATCTGCCAGATTTGGAGAAACCACCAAAATTTCTTTTACCTTCTAGAAGTTTCCATGTGTCACCTCACCATTGGCCAGATCCACATCATTGCTACACAATCTTCTGCCATGTGTCATTCGTACAATTTCCACATCATCGTACAAACTTCCATGTTTCATCCGTACAGGATTACACGCCAGCGTATGGACTACCACGTGTCATTTATACAGGTTTCCACATCATCGTACAAACTGCCACATGTCATCTCTTGGTGCCGCCACATCAACATGTTGAAGTCACCTGCCACATTAGTGCTAACGTCATCTGCAACACCACCACTGATGTCATCTGCCACATCATGATGATGTCATCAGTTGTACTGCTGACATCATCAGTTGGCTTTCATCTATTGACTTTGACTTTTTTCTTGTTTGACCTAAAATTCAGATCACGATAACTTCCGCATACGGTGTCCATTTTGGGAAAAAAAATGGTTGAAATCAGCATGACGAGCCCTACGCAATGACATTGGTTTCAACTGCTTCTAAGAACTTTGATTTTTAATCCTTTCTGGATCCATTTTGGATCACTCAGGTACGGTTTCTTGTGGCCCAGTAGCTTCGAATGATCCTTCTTGATCTAGTCTACACCTCAACGATGGTGGAGGTGGCTCCAAAGTAACTAGCGACATGCCCTGAAGCCTACGCAAATGGCGGAGTTGTTGATATTCCACCCTGTGAAATGATCAATCAACAAAGTAAGGTTTAGCTAGCGTGAAATCACAGAGTACACACTAAAAGTCCCTAAAGGAAAATCAAGTAGACAAATAACTAGAAGGAATAACAATTGCACCAATCAACACTAGAGAAACTTACCAGTGCAAGTGCAACTTGAACACAGAAGCACCCTCCGGGTATACTCTATGAAGCATGATTCGACGTCTACCCTAGGTATCGTGGCATACCCCCACACTCACATGTGTAAGTCCATAAAAATAGGAAACTAAGTTTTTAGCTCATAGTCAGTCACCAGGCGGGTACAATCGACAGTCGGGTTGATTGTAATGAGAAATATAACAAAGTTTGAAGCCCTTCAAGGGTACCGAAGGAAATTGATACAAAAGACAACTGAGGATCTTGAAGGGATTTTAGGTCCACGAGGCCTCGTAGTCAAATGTGATTAATGTGATTCCCAAGAAATACCCTCAATATACAATCCCCACTACTCTTGGTCCAACTTTGGAGGGGTTATCTCCTCTAAATTTCCTTACACGACCTCGTGTTTAGCCCCTGTGTTAGAGGGGGGTCTCGTTTGACTCTTACGACACTGCACTTGTAACACTACCTATCACAGACTCCAATGTTTTTTTATATGGCCTCGAAGAGTTTCCTCTTCACACCTATTTCAAGGCCCTAAAAGCCTAAACTAATTGGTGAACCCTACAAACAAAAGGTCTAATAGATTTTAAGTTAAGCGTTGATTGTATGGGCTTGATTTACTTAAAGGATATGAAAGTGAAACTTGTGGTGTTTGGAAGAGACAAAAAAGAAGAAAACTTTAGAGCATTTATATGAAAAAGAAAACTAGATACTTCAAATTTAAAGCAAAGGCTTGTAAAATATTTGTGAATGTCAACTTTTCAAAACAATGTTCCAAGATCCTATAACTGGAAATTTCCTAAAAGAGTTTTTTGTTTCACAATACAAAACTACTTATACTTTCAAGAAAACAAGAAAGAACTTTGAAACCAAACTCTTTTCTTTTGCAAACTGACAACCTACGATACACTACCAAACAAGGTGCATAACTAAATACAACAATTTTTTTTTCAATTTTTTGAAATTCTTTAAACAAAAAAAACATAAGTAAAAGATTATTTTTTGTTTTTCAAAGCTTAAACAGAATAAAGAGAAAACAAAACCCAAGATTAACACAAACCCTAGGTCAACTGCATAAATGCAGGGATTCAAAAGAACCCAGAGGAGGATCTAAAAATTGAAAGCTCACTCTAAACCTCTAAGGCAAACAAAAGAAGATCAAGAAACAAGTTAAAACTGAATTTTTAACCCAACCAAAGACCACTAACAGAAACCCTATAAAGTCCAAGAAAGGCATGAGAAGCCTAAGGCTTCTATCGAGAAAGAGAAAAACTCCTCTTTTAAAAAAAAAACCTTCAAGACAAGAGACACGAGTTGTTGCACTAGCTACCTACGTATATGGGATTTCTATTGTGAAGACTGCATATGTACGCGGGCTAAGCCAAAGCAGAGTGCGTACACCTCTGAGATTTTTCAAAAATAAAAAGACTTGGCTGATTGATTGGGAAGGGAAAGCTGGTAGGCACCTATAAGGTGACCAGAGACCCTAAATTGACTCAGTAAACTTGAAAAACTCAAAAAAAAATTGAAAAAAAAAAATTAACCAAAAAACCTCCCACTAAGACCCTAGAGAGACTCCCCAGTGGAGTTGCCAATTCTGCTAGCAGAGAAAATCCCCCTATTACTATACTAGGTCGAAATATAGGCAGAGCACTGACTTCCCTTAAAAGACAGTTATATTCCTAATATACCCCAAACTATCTGAACTAAAAGACAAAAGAGAAGAAGGAATATTAGTAGGTGTACCTTAGGTCCTAACATCCGATGTAGACTTCCTTCAACTTTGTAACTTCCTAAGTTGTGGGTCTCCTCTCAAAGCTGACCAGCAAGAACACTTAGGCAAACAATCCTACAAATATACAATCTCTACTTATCAGTGTTAGCATTCAGATATAAACAGAGATGCATTAATCAATAAAGATATAAAGACACAATATATTGGGACGGGAAAATAACTCTTTTACTCAAAATGAAGATTAAAAGATTACAATCTTCTTATCGGCAGATGCTCTGCAAACCAGGTTTGGGCTCCTCTTATTGTTGCTCCAAGTGAATCATTCCCATGCTGCCTCTCACAATCAACTTATTTGTTTTGTGAAAGGGAAACGATTTTATAAAGAGAAAGGGATGAAGGGGAATGTTGAGGCCAAATCTCATAAAGGGCTGCAAACCTTGAGCTAGAAAGCGAAGGGATTTTGGCAGATTTTCTTTGTTCTTTTGATTGATTGTGTAAATAGGACCCCAAGACCTCTTTTTATATGCGAAAAACATGGTATTCAGTTTGGGGATGGGATACAATGGGTAAAATGGTTGGGAAACCCTCAATAGCCCGTAAACTCCACCGAATTCCCTACAACTTTTGGAGGTAAATGTTGGTTGTCTAGCATGTAGCTCGCGTATGTACGTGGGTTGTCTAGTATGTAACTAGTGTGTGTACATGGGAAGTAGCTTAGCAAGGCATGTACATGCTCCAAAAAATGGTTTTTTAAGAGAGAGATTCAACAGCAAATTGGAAAAATGTGTAAGTGAAAAGGCCAATGCCATGTATGCATAGGTAGGACATTTTTGGGCTATAACACACACTGATCCTCTCTCACCTATGACCTAACCATTGAGTGTCAACCAATATTTTGCAAGAGACTAACATTGACATTATTCCTCTCTAAGACTACAAAGGCTTCTGCATGGGCTTTAAGATCCAAAAGGTTAACGACCAAAGGCTCAAACTAAGGCAATGTAGTTCATTTTCTTGAAGAAATGTATCGATCAAATCTCTTGAAGCGACAATAATTCGATGAAATACAAAAATTCTCATGATTTCTAGACATTCAATGGTGGAACTATGTATTTCGAATTGATAATGTGGAAGTCGATCATTTTTATCCTTTTAGCAGTGTATGTTGGTGAGTTGGAGAGAGAAAATTGGTGATTTTGAGCTATTTGATGACAAATACTTAATATTTTGAATTGTTTTGGCAAAAATTTGTCCTAGAAGTTGAAGCAGAGCCAAATGAATCTATGAATGGTTTAAACAACATAGGACACCTTTTATTTTGTCAATTTGCAGAAAATAATTGTTATCTTTGGAAAATAACCACGATTTGATCTTGGTTTTGAGTTGTCTAATATTGAAGACTAGTCCCAGAACACTTGATGGAGCTAGCTGAGGCTTTGAATGGTATGAATGGGTAATTGTGTCTACTGGTATCATTTTCATTATTTCCATCATAGTTCGAGGTTATTTCGACTGAAAATATCATTGAATTTACAATGCTCAAAKCATTTGATTAGGAAGCTTTGAAAGTGCTCATAACCAAGTTAGGGAAAAATCTATAGTCTCCTATAATAGAAATGAGGACTTTCAACACAAGCTAGTGAAATCAATCACAAAATAAATTTGTAAGGATGATCAAAGAATACCTAAGAAACTTAGAGTAGAGAAAACTTCACATGAATCATGTGGACATAATGATATGGGTTTTTTGGATATGTTTTCACCATTAGAGATTAGAAGTAGATATGATGATTCTATTCTACATCCAAAATCAAAGGAATTTAAAAAAAATAGTTTTCTTGGGAAAAGA
Organism: Picea mariana; assembly: GCA_032191745.1. Taxonomy (NCBI): domain Eukaryota; kingdom Viridiplantae; phylum Streptophyta; class Pinopsida; order Pinales; family Pinaceae; genus Picea; species Picea mariana. Next base: position 396,551 of record JASDQU010099818.1, read on the forward strand.
GACCTAGATCAAGTTGTTGGATGAGTTGTAGTTGTTTCACCCTTGAAGCACAAGATCCTTCAGAAAGGCGTGGAAGGAAGGAAGACCCCTCCTTCCCCTCCTTCGGTTTTCAAGTAGGATTTCAAGACGATTCGTGTGATGAAGAAGTTCCATTGCAGACCTCACAATATATTCGACATTCTCATGGATGATAATAGATGGAAGGGTTTCACTCATAGTAAAGCCAAGATTAGTCAAGAGGTTGGTGGTTCTTTTTGTCTATTTGAATATTTGGTGGAGAAAGTTGCAGAACGTGAGAAACCATTTCAAAATAAATCAAATTATCCCACTGGAGAGACTATGTTCCTTTCTCAGAAAGGGAAGAATCAATCACATGATCCTTCTAGAGGAGCATGCAATAAAAGGGGACGTAGAAAGAAGGATTTTAGAGGCATTGTGAGTAGGCATAATCCCCATGAGAAAATTGATCTTTAATGTATCCATTGTGGGAAGAATGAACATGTATAATACCATGGGAGAAGATCAAAGACTAGCAGGATCAGAAAGAAGATGAAGGTAAAGGATCAGATCTGGCAAAATGTAAAGCACTTGAATCTTCTCATTATATTGTTTCCCATTGCAATATTGGAGTAATTGAATATTTTTTTAACACTTCCTTTGCTTCTTGGAGAGATGCATGGATGCTTGACACAGGTGTCGCATGCCTTGTGAACTTCCAGAGATACTTCTTTGAAGGTTTCAATGAAAATGTAGATGGCATAGTTTATTTTGCAGATAAATCATGTCTCAATCCTTCGGGAATTGGCACCATGAGGATTAAATTTCTTGGACTCTTAGATTTTATTTTGCATGATGTGCTCTATATTCTTGAGCTATGAAGGAACTTGTAGTCTCTTGTGCACATTCAATAGAAAATATACTTTATCCATATCTTCGGTGGTAGAGTTGAAATAAGGAAAGATTATAACAACATGTTCATTATGGCCAGAGTGGAGGATGGAAGATTATTGAAGTTGAAAGGGACATCTTCTCATGAACATAATTTTGCATACCTCTCTCACCACAATGAAGGTACATTTCCATCTAGTATCTTATGGCACGCTAAATTTGGACACGTTAATTATGACAAACTTTGTTTGTTGAAAAAGAATGGTGTTTCTAGTTTTCCTACTATTCGTAGGAATTTGAAGCAATGTGAAGATTGTATCCTTGGAAAACATAGAAAACAACCATTTCATGATTCCATTTCCAGAGCATGTAGAAAACTTGGATTGATACATTCTTATTTCTATGGCCCCGTGCTTATTCCATCTGCTAATGGAAATAGATATATCATGACTTTTATTGATGATTACACCAAGATGTTTTGGGTGTACTTATTGAAATATAAATCAGAATATTTTGAAACTATTAAAAAGTTTCATTTATGGATCCAAAATGAAGCTCAATATCATAATTCCTCTCTTTATACTGACAATGGAAGAGAATGTACATCTAATGAATTTGAAAACTATCTTCACCAACATGGGATCAATCACCAAACCATTGTTCCATACAATCCTCAACAAAATGGTGTAGCTGAAAGAATGAACCAGGCTCTCTTAAATATGGTTCGTTCCATGATGTTTTTTGAAAATGTGAAATCGATGTTTTGGGATAATGTAGTTTTGTATACAGTTTCTATGAAAAATAGGTGTCCATCTCATTCTCTTGGAAATAAGACTCCTTATAAAATGTGGGGGATGCATTCCTTTGGTGAGGAATATTAGGCACTTTGATTCCACCTGTTATGCCTTAATTCATAAGGAGCAAAGAAACAAGCTTGATGCAAGGAGTCGGAACTGCACCTTCTTGGGGTACTCAAATACCACCAAGGCATATCATCTTTATGATGAGGTAAACAAGAAATTTATTCTTTCCAGAGATGTATTTTTTCTTGAATCCTACAAGAATGAAAAAATTATTGAGCAACAATTTGACCATCTAGATGGATTCACTCATGTAAAGACATATCACAAATTTGATGATGTGATTCCACATCTTGAAGGGGGGATCCCTATTTTGGATCAATACATGGAATCTCGTTTTGAAGGACCATCTCTCCCTGATGAACAAGTTCCAACCACTTCATCAGAACTCGAAGTTCATTTGGATGATGTGATTGAGAAGATTGAAAGGCTGGACCTTGATGATAATTCAACACCATCTCAATCAGTTGAGAAACTTGGACCATCTTAGAATGGTCCACCAAAGTGGCTCATAAATACACTTGAAAGTATTCATCCTTATGAGGTCAAAAAGAAAAGAACCATAAGTTCTACAAAACAAGATGGAGGTGATGTAGATAATCCATATTCAAGTGATGTAGATGATATGGATGTTTCATATGATTGTGATTTGAATTTATCTACTAACTTTGAACCAACTTCCTTTGAGGAAGCCACTTCTCATGATGAGTGTAAACAATCCATGCATAAGGAGTATGATTCTCTCATCAAGAATGATACATGGAAGTTGGTGGACCCTTCATTTGGAACCAAACCAATTGGCTACAAGTGGGTCTTCAAAAACAAGTACAAATCATATGGATCACTTGACAAACACAAAACGAGGCTCATGGAAAAAGGATTTTCATAGAAGGTACCCAACCAAGAGGATAAGGTTTTGGATGTGGTTTCATTTCAAGACCCATTTTCTTGACAAGTGCTTCAAATATCAAGTTTACTTGGGAACCCAGATCAAATAATGTATCTATCTTAGTATGTTTAGATACAACTCTTATGTGAAATAACTCATTCCTCTTTCATTCATCAACATGAGATTCATCATTGGAACTAGAACTAGCATGAAGAGAGTCTTTACCTTGTACTCCAACCATTGTGATATTTCCTTCATCTCCTGAATCGGAACCAAGATCTTGTTGTACCGTAGAAACGGTCTTTGTCTTCGCCTTTCCACCGAATGGTTTCAGTTTCTTTTCTGGATGTAATTCCAACAATGTTCTTCATCATGACCGCTCTTATTACAATGAGTGCAAGATGGTTTTCCTCCTCTCGTCATTGTAGCAGTCTTATTGTACTTCCTTTTAAACTTTTTAAAAGTCTTCTATGGGAAATTGGAAGGTTTCTTTGTGGGATCTTCTTGAACATGTTTCCCCTTGTTCTCTAGGTGAGTGGCTTGCACACAAACTTCGTCAAGACTAGTGGGGTTAAACAAGAGTAAAGTATGTCGAATAAACTATGAAGTGTGCCAATATACTTCATTAAATTCTCATAAGAATCTAAAGGAATGTTCAATGCAAGAGCTTTCTTCCTAAATTCTTCTGTGAAAATTTGTACAATTTGTCCTTTACTTTGCCTTAAGGTTTGCCATTCCATCAATGCTTTATGTAAATACCCTAATGGATAAAATTGCTTCATGATCATTGATTTAAATTCCGACCAAGAGGAAAGAATCTTAACACACTTACTTCCATCCTGAAGCTTGCTCTCCCACCATACGAGAGTGGTGCCTTCCAACCGAAGAGAAGCCAATTGCACTTTAACTTCCTCTTCATCAATATGTTGGACACAGCAATACACTTCAACCCGTCAGATCCAATTATCTAGCTTTTTAGGATTAACATCTCCATTAAACATAGGTAAAGCAAATTTTGCATCAAGATTTAATAATGATTTCTTAAAAGAGGCTTTATGGGTAGAATGATGAGAATGATCAGAGGAAGAAGAAATGGAACTCGAAGGTGAAGATGGAGGCTCAGGAGGATCTCCTCCAGCCCCTTGGTTTACCGAAGCATCATCATCTGCATTTGCTTCCTTTTTCTTCCCTTTATTCTTCATCCTCTTCTTGTAATCTCCATACATTCGCTCGACCATTTCTGACATGCGATAAAAGACCATGTGAAATTTTTTCTCTTGTTCATCACGCTTGTCCTCTTCTACCATTTTCTTCCTTCTGGATACATGGCCAACTTTAGGGTTGAAATTATTTAGAGTTCCTTCACTCTAATTATGCTTGGCCCTAGTAAGCATTCACACTCAACAATTCAAGTAAAAGATGACTACTCTAATACCAACATGATCCGGGATCTTTTCATAGTGACTTATAAAGAATTGTATTAAATGAGCATAAATTAAAGTGCACCATTAAAGAAGGGAAAACTTAGAAATTAAGAGACATAAGAATCATATATGAACACAAAAACTTGATAACAGAGTTCCTCCCTAGTGGACTACGTCTCTAGGTCCTGCTCTCAAATGGGTAGGCTCTTTTTATTAACTCGGCAAAAGAATTTGGAAAATACATGAATATACCTCATTCTGAAATCAAGCTACATAAATAATGCTCAGCTCAGAAAACAAACATCACCATTGGATTTGTGGTTTTGAATTACCCAAAAATGGTTGCCTCCATGCTCTAATCCGACTCTGGCACTCCCAGGCCCAAGACGAATTGTGTCTCAGTTTTTGCGCCCACTGTACCTGCAATTATGACAGCAATCATCTCGAAATATGTGTCATGGATTGTACAGTACGGTCGCACGCGCCTCCCCCCTAGCTCTGGGAGAATATGAAATTTTAAATAATGAAAGTGGTGAATGTACCAAGCCACATCCCTTGGTGCGTTGGTTAGGGCAGAGTTCTAAAGGCATTATACTAGCCGGAGGTTCTGGGGTCGAACTAGCCGAACTCTGTTTTTTGTAGTGATTAATATATATGTGTGTGTATTGTTTGAACTCCCACTACATTTAGCGGCCTGCTAGAAGCTCTACCAATGACTATACAGATTTGGCGTGGTCTGCCAGATTTGGCGGACCTACCATTTATTTTTTCAAACAAAAATCATTTACGGGCCAACATTGGGCATTCTCAGGATGCCACGTGTTGCCCCATGATTGGCCTACATGGTGCCTATTGATACGCTCGCTCGTATGCTGACATGGCTCGCCCTATCACTGCCTTACTGAAACATGGCGCTCCCTGGGTGGTGCCACGTAGCATATCCTGGGGGTGCCACATGGAACTTTTCTATTGGTCCATATGGACCCTTGAAAATTCCACTAGTGGGTGACAAGTGGCAACTTGTGGTGTTTCCACGTGGCATGCTAACCTCGGCATCTCATACGATGACATCACCATGCCACATCAGCTACTGACATCATGTTGACATCAGTCGTACGGATGATGATGTGTCCCCTGCTGACTAGTCCTGGTTGACCGCAACTTTGACCACAAATATATTTCAACTGTAACTCTGTTTGACGAGCCGTTTGCGTCATTAGAAAGCTTGCAACGTGCTCTCTGTAATCATGTCATTTTCACTGAGTTTTGGGAACTTTGAATTTTTGCCCTTTCTCTTTTTGTTGCAGCCATTTTGAGCGTTCTGAGCTACCTCTGTGAGCTATGAGTTATTCTTAGCCTTCTCTGGATCCTTTTTTGGATCATTATAAGTGTTACATTATCCTGTGGATTCTAGTGAATCCCTGCATTCTAGCAGTGGTTTAGGGTCTATGTTAGTCTTGGGTTTATTTTATCTTTACCTTGTTTGTGCTTTGAAAAATGAAAAATATCATTTACTTGTGATTTTCTTTCCTAAGCATTCAAAAAATCAAAAAATGATGTCTTTAGTTATGCATTTTTGTGTGGTAGTTGTAGCATAGGTTGTTTATTACAAAATAAAAGAGTTTTTTTTTCAAAGTTCCTTCTTTGTTTTTTCCTTGAAAGTTTAATAGCTTGCATTTACAATGTAAAATGAAAATCCCATTCTAGGAAACTTTTTTCATTTTAGGATCTTGGATTGCTACTTCGAAAAGTTTTCATTTGCAAAGATTTAAGAGCCATTTTTCAATTGTAAAACCTAGTTTTCTTTTGCACAAATTCTCTAAAGCTTTTATTTTTTCTCTTTTGCCTCTTGAAAACACCATAAGTTGCATGTATGTACCCTTTTGAGTAAATCAAGCCACTTAAAATCAACTAGACATTTGTTTGTAGGGTTTACCAAGTAGCCTAGGCTCTAGGGCCTTGAAATAGGTGTGGAGAGGAAACTCTTCAAGGTGGCTTAAACAAACATAAGAGTCTGTGATAGGGAGTGTTAGAGTCCAGTTTCGTAAGAGTCAGTTGGGACCCTCGTCTAACACAGGGGCTAAACATGAGGTTGTGTGAGGACAGGTAGAGGAGATAACCCCTCCAAAGCCATACCGAGCGGAGTGGGGATCGTATATTGAGGGTCATTCTTGTGAATTATGATGATCGCATTTGACTACGGAGCCTTGTGGACCTCGAACTTGTTTGAGATTCTCATCTTTCTTCCAGACCATTTTCCTTCGGTACCCTTGAAAGGCTTTGGACTTTGTTATCCTGCTCATTACGATTAGCCCGATTGTCGATTGTACCATCCTGGTGACTGACTACAAACTGTCTACCTAGTTGCTTTTTTTAGTTACTTACAAGGGTGATTGTTGGGGTATACCACGGTACCTAGGGTAGACGTCAGATCACACTTTGCAAAGTATTCTCGGAGGGTATTTTTGTGTTTGAGTTACACTTGCACCGACAAGTTTCTCTAGTGTCGATTGGCATAAATGTTCTTCCTACCAGTCAATTGTTTGCTTGATTTTCTGTTAGGAACTTTTTATTGTGTGCTATGTGCTTCGTGCTAGCTCAACCTTATAGTTTTGGTTGATCATTTCACAAGGTGGAATATCAAGAGCTCCATCGTTTTCATAGGCTTCAAGGCCTGCCATTGGTTACTTTGGATCCAGCTCCTCCACTTCTAAGGCCCAGGCTAAACCAAGAGGGTTCATTTCAAGCGACTGGGCCACATGAAACTGTACCCGAGCCAGCTCCTAGAGAATACTTTCCTGCACCGGAGGAGTCCATGATTTATGACCTTGAAGTTAAAGGCTTCAGGCCCACAAACCTTCTGATCACTGACTTATCGACGTCGCTTCTTATTTAGATAGTCCCTCCTGAGTTGACTTCACCTGAACGTCAGTTTGTTAGATGAGCGATAATGGAAGCAACTAGTGCTACTTCTTCTAGGATTCCTCATAATCCCATCTCGGGTATAGCAGGAGGGGGTATCATGCCTCCTCCCCCACCTCTACATATTAGGACTACGACTGTCTAGACACCCACTACTTCAGGAAATGGCTCAATCCCTTCAATGACTCCGACCACTATTCCCTCCATCCAGAACGTGTTTGGTGCTCCCTTTTCATATGGGATGTCAGGTTTCAACTCTAGTTCGGTCCTAACCTACTCTACTCTACAAATTATTGGCATGGGGGCAGGGAGCTCTAATGCTCCCTTACAAGGATATATCACGGGAACCACTGCCCCTTTCAACACCATCCTTTACGATGGGGGTCATATCCTTCCTCTATCCCCTTCACTCAGAGGTGCTTTCCAGCAACCAATCAGGCCTAACACTGACTCTATTTTTTTTAGTGAGGGTGTCATGGACCTCAGTCCTACATGACTCTGGTAGGGTCTATGCCTTTTTCTTTGTTTAGTGCATTTGGAAATAACACTTTCTCATCGTCTACTTCTCGGCAGGGGTAAACCCCATTTTTGGTAAACCAAACCCTATGTAAGATTTCATTCCTTCTCAGGAAGAAGTGATGGGAGTTTACTTCTTACAAGGTCTTAGAAATCATTGGCAGGGATCGATTCCTTCGCAAGGGATGTCGATCAGGGGAAACCCCTCCCACACTCAGTGGAATCTTGTGCATGATTTAGTACCTATGCCAGTAGGGTCGAATGGGGGCATCCCCAAAAAGGTCCTTGGAATACTAGGCAGGGAGAAATCCCTACACAAGAAATTTCATCCAACTACGAGAATTAGTTGGTGATGCAAAATCAAATGCAAACTCCTTTTATTAGACAAGGTCACCATGGCTTCTGCCAAAACCCTTCTCAACAGCCAAAACTTTCCTGGCAACCTAGTGCCAGCTAAAATCCAGACCCCTCTTTTCATTTGAATCCACCACAACCTAGACTACCTTTCCTGGAAACTCTACATTTTCCAAACTTGTCGAGACTGTTGAATGGCCTGATATGTCATGATCCTCTTTGGCCCCCCATGCCTACTAAGTTTCCCTCAAACATCCCTAATTTCAAAGGCAATCCTAGAAAATATCCATTTGATCATGTTACGACATTTCATTTATGGTGTTCATCCAACTCATTAAAGGATTATTTTGTTCAGTTGTGTTTGTTTCAATGCTTTGTAGGGGGTGTCATGAAATGGTATATCGAGATCGGTAGCTCGAAGTACACTTACTTTAATGATCTATCTATGGTATTCTTAAACCATTTCCACTTACTGGTAAGACACAATGTCAGCACCGAATTGCTCGCCAACTTTGAGCAAACAAAATTCGTTCATATCTCGAATCACATCCGAGAATGGTGTCAACGAAAGAGATTTATCAAAGTTAAGGTCCCTCTCACATTTTTTCTCGAGTGGTTCCTAAATTCCTTGGTGCCTTGTGTATCCAAAGACATCATGATGTCCAGGGTTTTTTTCAAAGAAGAGGCTATCATGAAAGCCCAGCAACTAGATTTGATTTACTCTCATTACATTATGCTCTACGAGATCTTTCCCAAAGCACCACGATCGAATTTCGACTAGATCAAATAGAATTTTGGGCCTCACATCGATGGAATAGTAGGCTCATCACAGAGCAAGCCCAAAAATCAGTTGACTATTTAGTTACATCAGTAATCGATTTAACAGATTGTGGCTAGCCAAACTCCTAGTTCAGCTACCCCCGTAACCCAAACATCGGATGTACACAGTGTGCAATCGATGAATCTGAAGGGTAACTAGCAATCGAGGGAAAGAAGAAATCTAAAAACAATAAGGGTAAAGGGGATAAGAAGGTTGTGAATAATGTTGGTGAGGGAAAAAATGAAAAGAGGAAGGTGAGGTTTACATGTAAGCTTTGCACAGACGACCACTTGACTCACCAATGCGATCGGCTTGAGGAAGCCCAAAATTTATTGGCACAACAACATCACGTCATGTTAACCAACCCTTTTCCACGAGGGAAAAATTTGGCTCAAGCTTCCTCATCTACGAACACACCTGGGGGAAATCAGGGAGCCCTCGCACGTAATGCTAATAACGAAGCCGCAAATGTTTATATGATGAAGTTTGAAGCTCATCTGCAAACCAGGGCTCATAATACGGAATGTCAAAATATGTTGAGAAGGGAAATGAAGCCTCCAACCCACTACCTCCTCTTCAAATTGAGAAGACCGTGGGAGAAACTATGACTCACATCCCTAAGGGTGCATTCAAAAAGGCTTCTCACAACCTGGACGTAAGGGATTCTCAAAATTACTCCATCGTGGAGGATCTGGCACAAACTCCTTGTGCAATATCAGCTCTAGAAGTCCTCCAGAGTTTCCCCTCACAGAGGAAAGCATTGTTGTCTTCCTTGGGAGCGACCGAGACTACTAACCAAGGAATGATTGTTTTTTACCCTACAAATTATAAACCTCATCTTCCTCACCATGTCGCTTTTCATATAGTAGTGGTGTATGACACGAAACATTTTCTGTATGGTGGTTGATGAGGGTGTCTCGACTTGTGTGATGTCATTGGCATGCTGGAAGGCCATCAGTTGACCTGACTTGTCCCCGTCACCCACATTGTTAATCATGTTTGAAAGTCGATATTTTAGACCACATGGCATAATTCCCTCCTTCCCCATGCAGTTGGAGGGAAAAACCATGTGCATCGAAGTAGAAGTAGTCAATGTGCCTCTTGAATACAATATTTTGTTAGGGCAGAGTTGGGCCTACGCTATGACAACAGTTGTATCCACCATTTTTTGGGTCTTATGGTTTCCTCACAAAGGTCAGATCATAACTATTGATCAGTTATCCTTATCCTATCCTAACCCTTCATTAAGGGTATCCACAGTCCCAATGATTGACAACCCGCAGCCAAGTATCGTCAACTTAGGTGTCGAATTGTTTCCATCTTTAATGCGGACTTTTGATTATCCACCGCCTGCTAATAATGTCAAGTTTATTTCAGTTGTCCCTGACCAGCCGAAGGCTGCAATTTTTCAAGTCGCGTCTTTTAGAATGAGTTACTTTAATGACCTGTGGATTTTACCTTCCCCGTCGACTTCGATGGAAGGGGTAGGGTGTTCAACAACACAGGTATTCCAACAGAGGACGAACACCTTCAGTAACTACTCACATAACCAGATCAAAGATCAACACACCGATGTTTTCACATGGTAAAACCCCTACGGGGAAACATCCACAGCCCCAGCCAACGCGACCACTTGGAGTAGTTTATTAATGAAAAGAAAAAGATTACAGAGAGATTTTACAAGAGAGTTTCTCACAATCGATCATTGGAAAATGACCCTCCATGCTCTTTAAATAGAGATCATGGACCAGTTGGGTGTTAAGCCATGGATCAATGGCCGTTAATATCAAGGAGAGTATGAACCGTCGAATCACTCTATGTCGAGAACATATCGTGACCGTCGGATTTCCTAACTACAAATGCATACTAATGCATACTAAAGAAACACACTTTTACCTAACAACATATTAGACCAAGTAGATCTTAACTAAATCCTAAGTGTCTAAATATCCTAACATCCCCCCTTAAGAACAACTTGGGATAGGATTGAAGGATTTACAATAATGACACAATAGGAGAAGGAAGGAGGCATTAGAGCCTATCCCCCCTTAATGACAACTTCCCGAACTCCTAACATAGATCAAAGTTTGGAAAACTTCACTTCTGTAAGAGACTTTGTGAAAATGTTTGCAACTTGATCTTCTATAGGGCAAAAGAGCACTTCAATAACTTGATCATAAATGAGCTTTCTGATGAAGTGCATGTGTAGCTCGATTTGTTTTCTACGCTGATGTTGAACTGGGTCTTTGGCGAGCTTGATGGTACTTTGATTGTCACACCAAAGGCTAGTCGGATGCTGGTGCTAGAATCCAATCTTTGAAAGGATTTGTCGAAGCCACAGGGCTTCCTGACTTGCATTTACCGATGCTCGGTACTCTTCTTCTGCTGAAGAAAGTGCAATAGCCTGTTGTTTCTTACAGTCCCAAGTGACAGGTCATGAACCAAAGCTGAAAACATAACCTGCAGTAGACTTCCGATCATCGGGGTTGCCAGCCCAATCTGAATCAGTGAAACCAACCAATATGGGAGTCCCCCGTGAACTGTAATGTATCCCAAACTAAACAGTACCATGAACATAGAGAAGTATCCTTTTAGTTACTTTCCAATGGATTTCATGGGGTGTTTGCATATATCGGGCAACACGACCAACAGCAAAGGAAAGATCAGGATGGGTATGAGTCAAGTATAAGAGGCTACCAACTAACTGACAATACAGGGTGGCATCAACTTCAGGAGAAGTACAGGTGGCAGAAAGCTTGACTCCAGACTGGAAGGGATAAGGGTTTGGTTTACAATCGTCCATGTGAAAGAGACAAAGAAGGTCACAAGCATACTTAGACTAGGAAAGAAAAATTCCTTCATTGGTTTGCAAAACTTGGAGGCCGAGGAAATAGTGCAAAAATCCTAAGTCTGTCATTTCAAATTTTTTCTTAAGGCTAGTTTTCACATGGTTTAAAAGTTTTGAGTCACTACTAGTAAGGATAAGGTCATCAACATAAAGGACAAGGATTATGAGATGGCTTCCTACTTTCTTGGTATAGACATTAGAATCAGAATGGCATCTAGAGAATCCAGTGGCAATAAGAAATCTATCCATTTTGGCATACCAAGCTCGGGGAGCTTGCTTGAGACCATAAAGAGATCTTTTGAGGCGACAAACAAGGCTAGAGTCATTATGGACATAATCAGGAGGTTGTTCCATGTAGATTTCTTCTTTCAAATCGCCATGCAAGAAGGCAGATTTAACATCCATCTGATGGACCTCCCATTTATGTGAGGCAGCAAGGGAAAGAACAAGGCGGATGGAATTCATTTTGGATACAGGGGCAAAGGTTTCATTATAGTCAATGCCTTCAACTTGGGAAAATCCTTTGGCAACTAATCGAGCCTTGTGTCTTTCAACACTTCCATCTGATGCATGCTTAGTTTGGTATACCCATTTGCATATAACAAGTTTTCTTCCTTTTGGAAGAGGTACAAGATCCCAAGTATCGTTTTCCATTAAAGAACGATACTCTTCATTCATTGTTGTATCCCAATCTAGATGACCTGAAGCTTCTGCAAATGTCTTGGATCATGAGTTTCTGAAACTTGAGCCAAAAGAGAAGAGGCTCGTTGGAACTGTGAACATGTCCGATGTTGATCTGAAGGATCACCGACAAGATCACCAATTGCTTCTCGTGTTGAACGGACCCATCTAGGAAGCGGCGGAACTGGTGCTTGTTCAGGTTCAAATGAATCATCTGGAGGAATGTCAGCAGACGGAGGTGGATTTTCATCCTCACTTTCATCATCTGAAGAAGAATCCAGAATAGGAACAGAAGAAGGCACAACTACTGAATTAGGCTCGTAGGCCAAGAGATTTTCATCAAATTTAACATCTCTTCTAAGAATAATTTCATTACAATGTGGTTGAAGAAGTCTATAACCTTTGACATCTTCATAATAACCAACAAATATACACTTCTCACTTTTAGGCTGCAATGTTTTCCTTTTCTCATCAAGAATGTGAGCCCATGCTATACTGCCAAATACACGGAAGTGACTTACATCTGGTTTAATTTTAGTCCAAGCTTCTTCCGGTGTTATATTTTTAAGAGCCTTTGTGGGAGTGCGATTGACTATGCAATTTTCACAGTTGATTGCTTCTGCCCAATACTGTAGACTTAATCCCTTAGATTGGATCATATAATTAGCCATTTCTTTTAATGTGCGGTTATTTCTCTCAGCAACACCATTTTGTTGTGGTGTATATGGAACAGTGTGTTGCATTTGGATGCCCNTAGTTGATTGCTTCTGCCCAATACTGTAGACTTAATCCCTTAGATTGGATCATATAATTAGCCATTTCTTTTAATGTGCGGTTATTTCTCTCAGCAACACCATTTTGTTGTGGTGTATATGGAACAGTGTGTTGCATTTGGATGCCCTGTGTAGTGCAGTAACTTGTAAAATTATTGTTCACATATTCGCCTCCATTATTTGTTCTTAACCTTTGAATTTGATGTCCATATTTCTTTTCTACAAGGGCCTTGTAGGCCAAAAACTTGTCAAAAACTTCACTCTTGAGTTTTAAGAAGTAAACCCAAGTATGTCTGGAAAAGTCATCAATGAAAGTTAAGAAATACTTACACCCAGAAAAAGAAGGAGAAGAAAGTGGACCACGCAAATCACTGTGAACAAGCTGCAAAGGACCCGAGGCGTGCCAAGAGGCATGTTTGTCAAAGTTGTCCCGATGATGTTTGCCGAGAACACAACCGGCACAAACACCATCTCTGCATGAAACAAGAGTAAGACTAGTCACCATCTGTTGATTACATAGTTGTTGCAATGAACGATAGTTTAGATGACCAAACCGCTCATGCCAAAGTTTGCTCAAGTCATCGCTATGAGCAACAAAAACTAATGAAAAAGTCGATGACCCAAAGTTGTCAAACTTGTACAACCTGGTAATATCATCAGCAATTCCAGTTGCAAGAACATGCTTAGGATCTTTTAGATCCTTGATTACAACTTGGTGAGGTGAAAACTCGACGGTTTTACCTTCACCTGAATGAGTGATTTGATATACTGATAGAAGGTTACAAGAAATATTTGGAACACATAATACATCATTGAAATTACCATTTTCTACCTGAATTGTTCCAGATCCTACAACACTAAGAAATCTATCATCACCAACAAATATTTCCTTGGTGTTACATTCATTTAGAGAAGAAAATATGGCTTTATCCTTAGCCATATGATAAGATGCTCCTAAATCAATAAGCCACTCATCAGAAGAAGAAGTAGTAGTAGAAGTTGTATTGAAGGAAAAACCAGAAGCAGAAAGTGCATGTCCATGAGAAGAAGAAGAAGAATCAATATTGATGTTGTGCGTCTGCATCGCTGCTTCTAAGGCTGCCATCTTCTTGAAACATTTGGACTCATCATGACCATCTTTATTACAAAAGTTTCCATGTCTGTTAGTATTCTTACTTTTATATTTTGATCTTTTGTCACCATTAGGAGCTGAAGCTATCTGAGCGGGTTTGGGACCCTTAGGTTGTTTGTTATTGTAGCGAGGATGTTGCTTCTTGGGATACTTGGGTTTATCTTTCTGTTGGGCAACTAAGGCTTTGTTTGAGGTACTTGCAGTGTTGATCACTCCAAGTTGTACAAGCTTATCTTCCTCTCTAATCAAAGAAGTACAAAAGGACTCAAGAGTCGGTTGTACATAAGCTTTCCCTACAGCCTCTTTCATGGCATAAAAGGTAGATATAAACATAGAATATGCACTACCTAGCTTAGAAAGAATAAGATATATGCAACTCTCTTCCTTCATTACTATCTTACATTCTTCACATAAAATTCTGAGTGTTTTAAACTTAGATAGATAGTCTCCAAGGCAAGAAAAATCACTTGGACTCAAGGTCAGTATTTGATTTTCTAACTGTTGTGCTCGAATAATATTGAGTTTACCAAACACAGATTCAATCTTGTCCCAAGCTTCTTCGGGGTCATCAATTCCTTGAAGGTGGTACCTTAGATCAGGAGAGATGGACATTCCAATTAGTCCACGTGCTTCGTCATTCCTATTATCGCATTTGGCTTTCTTATCATCATCAGTGGGGGTTGTTTCCTTTCCCATGGTAATCCGGTGCAGGCCTTTACTTCTTAATAAATCTTCCATATGGGATTTCCATTGGAAGTAGTTGTTGCTGGTAAGCACGACAGTACTTGTAGAATCCATATTAAATATGCAAATAATGTGGATTTAAAAACTGAAACTAATGATCTGAATAGAAAGATCTCGAAAAGTTGTGTGGTTTTAAAAAAAACGGCACTGAAAACGGACTTCCGATGTGTGAGTTATGCCCTTTTAAAAAAAGGCATAAATGGTAACCAAATAACCACGTGATAGTGTAAGCTACTTTATGAAGTGACCCACTTTTATAAAGAGAAGTGGGGATCACTTTTACAATGAGGTTACCTTATAACAGAAAAGTTGCATGCAAAATAAATAATTCTAAAATAAAATATAAAGCTACTTATAGTGATTCACTTTTATACTTGAAGTGAAATACACTTTACAATTTTTAGCATGAAGTTTTTCAAAAAAAGTAACAAAAGAGAGACTTGAACTCAAGACCTCTTACTTAATAAGGCAAGTTTTAACCAAATGGTCTAGCAAAACATATTGTAATGTTTAGAAGGAGGATTGTTGTTGTTGTTGTTGATGATGATGATGATGATGATGATGATGATGAAGACGGCCTTGGAGAGCATGCTCCAAAAACACTCTTTTCACACAAGAAAAAAAATTTGCTTCTCGATGACAACAAGGGTTAGATCTCGGTTAGCGTACCCGAAAGATGCAACTTTTCGTATCTGTTTCTGATTTTCTGAGATCACACAAGGCGCGGGGAAAAGAGAATATGTAGATCTAAAAGAGTAGTAGCCCGGAAATAAAAAAATACAAACCGAAATAAAATCAAAACTTTGCAAAAATTTTAAAAAAAATTGCGTATTCAGACTTTATACCTCTGGATTTGACTGTAATGGCCATATCTTGGGCAAACGGAAACCTTTTTGAGAGAAACGAAAAGTGTTCATGAATGAAACGAGTGCTCTGGATGCAATGGAATAGTCCTCTCATCCCAAAAGTTTACGGAAATGCCAGAGAATGGAGATGAGGCAACTAGCCTTCATGATCTCGATCTACAACAGGAGCAGGTCTTCAAACAGGCTCTGATACCATGTTCGACAACACAGGTATTCCAACAGAGGACGAACACCTTCAGTAACCACTTGCATAACCAGATCAAAGATCAACACATCGATGTTTTCAAGTGGTAAAACCCCTACAGGGAAACATCCACAGCCCTAGCCAACGCGGCCACTTGGAGCAGTTTATTAATGAAAAGAAAAAGATTACAGAGAGATTTTACAAGAGATTTTCTCACAATCGATCATCGGCAAATGACCCTCCATGCTCTTTAAATAGAGATCATGGACCAATCGGGTGTTAAGCCATGGATCAATGGTCGTTAAGATCGAGGAGAGTATGAACCGTCAGATCACTCTATGTCAGGAACATATCGTGACCGTCGGATTTCCTAACTACAAATGCATACTAATGCATACTAAAGAAACACACTTTTACCTAACAACATATTATACCAAGTAGATCTTAACTAACTCCTAAGTGTCTAAATATCCTAACATAGGGCACCCTAGAATGGCTATGCCCTTATCCATTGTTGAGGTTCCGTATAATATTGTCCAGCAAGCCTCGAAAAACCCTTATCTGGCTCCCCCACAGAAGCTAGATCTTGTTCTAGAGCCTATTTGGGCTCAAGAGTCTCTCGCCACTTACGATCCTCTAGGCTTAGTCTGGCCCTCTGACGAGGCGATTTTGGAGGCAATGACCGGGCTAGACAGACCTTGGGGCAATCTTCACCACAGATCTTATTTCTTACCCGAGCTGAAGAAAATAGAGGTAAGAGAGTTCATTATGACCGTGAATGGAGATGCCCCTTGTCCTATTAACCCTCTAGCCACACACAGAATCTATGCCAAGGGAAACATGGAAAGTATAGCTAAAATGATTCCTATTGACATCTCTAGAACCCTTGGCGTTGTGGAAAACATCTTCATTGGAGCAGATTGTTCCCCCGAAGAGATTCATATTTACACTAAATTATTTAAATACTTATGCGACGTATTTTCCTAGTCTTATGAATAGATACTAGGGATTGACCCACGTATCGTTGAACATGATATCACAACTTGCCCCGATGTTAATCATGTCTGACAGAAGCTTATATGAGTCAATCCTCGCAAGGCAGTGGAAATCAAGGTTGAGGTAGAGAAACTCATCAAGGTTGGTTTCATCTATCTAGTGTAATTGACGGAATGGGTGTCGAACCCTATTCCTGCGAACAAAAATCAAGGTATGATATGTGTGTGTATGGACTTTTGTGACCTGAGCAAATCTTTCCCGAAAGATCATTTTACAACCCCATTCATTGACCTGATTGTCGATGAATGTGTACGTTGTGAATTCTTTTCTTTTATGGATGGTTTTTCCAGGTACAACCAGATTCAAATCATGCCTAAGGACCAACATAAAACGACATTTATTTGTCCTTGGGTACATTTGTGTACAGGAAAATGCCTTTTGGCCTTAAGAATTCTCGAGCCACTTTTCAGTGGGCCATGTCATTTGCCTTCCACAACCTCAAACACATAGTCGAGGCGTATCTTGATGATCTGGCATCACGTTCTCGTAAGAGATCTGATCTTCCCACCCATTTAGGACTTATCTTTGAGAGGTGTCACTACTATCGAATTCGCCTGAATCCAAATAAGTGTAGTTTTTGCGTGACATCAGGATGCTTGTTAGGTTTTATCGTTTCAACTAAAGGGATCATGGTCGATGCTCTGAAGGTTGAAGTAATAGTTTAATTTCCTCCCCAGCGCACAATCCCCCAACTTCAAATTCTATAGGGGAAAACCAATTTTCTTCAGCATTTTGTTGCTAACTATGGCAAGATTACTAAAGGGTTTATGAATATCTTGAAAAAAAGGGTCCCATTTTATTGGGATGAAGCGGCTCAATGCTCTTTCGAAGCATTGAAATGTTCTCTGACATCTGCCCCTCTGCTCAGTCCTCTGGATTATGGACAGGATTTCTTGTTGTATTTGGTTGTCGCAGAGTCTACTATTGGCATGGTCTTGTTCCAAGAGGATGACATGCTCGAAGAGTATGTTATCTACTATCTTAGCTGAGGCTTGGTAGGACTGAAACTCAACTACACACATGTTGAGAAACTTTCTTTGGCAGTTGTTCATGCCGTCCAACGGTTCTGTCATTACATCTTTCTTCGCAAGACCGTCGTCTTATCTATTGTGAACCCTTTTCAATATGTGTTAACACGACGAGTCATCGATGGGGAAATCAGTCGATGAATAGTCATCCTGAAATAATTTTACTTGTATTTTGTTTCATCGAGGTCTAAAAAGTCTTTGGTCTTTGTGGTAATAATTTTCCCAAAGAGTCACTGATCAATGAGGATCTTTTCCTTATTGCATATTCAGACCCTTGGTATGGATATATGCTTGTGTATATTCATACTTTGAAGTGCCCATCTTCTGCTTCTCGTGATGAGCATCAACAAATACGCCATCAAGCGTAGAACTATCTTATCCTCAATAATACTTTATATCATCGAGGAGTGGATTGCATTATTCATCAATGTCTCACTCACAAAGATGCATAACTTATGTTAAATGGCTGTCACACAGGAGCATGTGGTGGTCACCTATGTTACGAAATAATTCCCCTGCGAACAGGTGAATCTTCCCTCGGAGTACAAACCCCTCTACCGAGACAGAAAACTACCTTTGGACACCACCATTCCTATAGACTAATTATTCCCATCAAAAAAGAGAGTAAGAGGGATAGTATGATGTATCTCACTTTCGAAGTTTTTCCACACTACTCCAATCCACGAGTTTTGAATAGTACCTACAATGGATGACAAGAGACAAACAACTATCTCCTACTCTAATGGATAAGACAAAATCGATCTATCTATGAAGGATTAAAACAAGCATAGACAAGTACATGTAAACACATACTAGAAGGAAATAGGCCAAGTATATTGATGAGAAATTTAAAGAGACACTTACAGTGTTTAGATGATGTTGCAGCTTCTCCAAGTCCTCCTTGTCCAACCCCTTGCTCGAAAGATCCACGATCAGAATAACAATCATTTGTTGATTATGTCCCCTTTTTGTTCACCATGAGAATGCCTCCATTTATAAGCTTTGAAAGGCTCAACCACCTTGGTTATTTTTGGGATTAGATGAGGATATGGCTCCATTAGTTGTGATATGTCCCTTAGATGCAGCCTAAGGGTTAGATTTGAGCCAAACCAACTCGATCCATCCATAGTTTCCCTTAAAGAAAAAGGGGATTTCTCCCAAGATTTTCTCAACCAATTCGGTGCTCCCTTACAATGGGGAACAAAGCGCTCCAACGCTCTCTGCTAGATAGACAAAGAGATAGTGATCCTTGCATATGAGTAGGGGAACGTTGATCTTCCAAAAGTTTCCAAGATGACCATTTCTCATAGAAAAACACTTTGTTCCGACTATCAAATGATTAGGCTTCTTCTTCTAACATGCTTTAGGGGTTGTATCAAGTGTTTCCAAGGTGTCATTCACAATGCGACACTTACGAAACTTGCGACAAAAGTGCGACACTGAGAATGTGACATTATCGAAGTAATAAATTTTGATGTGTAACAAATTTTCCCTCAAAGTGTGAAGTCAGAAAATGAACGTTGATGGTTGAAACACTCTGTAGATTCTTCGAAGCAGTGGTATGGAGTGAGGGAACCTGGTAGAAGGTTCAGACAACCATCAAACAATGTTAATATGTGTTCCATTCCCGAGGCATGCATACCTATGCTGGGACAATAAATGAATCAATGTATGGCCACCAAAAAATACACTACGGATCCATAATGATATTGACTAAGGGTATGGCCACTAGAGATACAATGTGGATCCATACTTCTATGACATGAACTGATCATAGTCACGCAAAATACACATTGGAGCTACGAGATGATAAAACATAGCCACAGACCAATACAACATGGATCTACTTGACAACATAATAAGTATCAGCATGCTCAAATGACTTCCTTCACAGCCTAAGAAAATCAAATGTCATAATGAATGTTGAACCCAGGGTATTCGTCCCAATCCCGATGTGGTACGAATATAGCCATGTGAATAGATGTTTTGATGTCAAATATGGTAGAAACCACTTGATTATCGGTCGTTGAGGTAAATCGTTAACAAGTGCAAGGGAAATCACCAGTGATGTTAATGGCTCCCAAGGTACCCTAGTACAATCCAGTGAATGTGAATAAATGAGTTGAGGTCGAACATTTGTGGAATCATCTGATCAGAGGTCAATGATGTAAACCTACTATCAGAAGCAAGGAGGCTTGCCATTGAGGCATGCAGGTCCCAAGGTACTAACTAATTTCTAAGTATAATTCTTGAATGATGTGTTGAAGTTGACGGGAACAAACTCGTAGAAGGAGGGCCTTGATGTATCCCCCATCATCGACACGAAACTGACACAAGAAAGTGATAAGATATAGTAGATGAACAGAGACTAACACGGGTATGGAAACTGGTAATTTTGTGGATGGTTGACTCTCAAGGCGGAAACTTCCCTTGAACACTAAGGCACGACATGAGACTTGGAAACATAAATGCAGAGTGGACCAAAACATAATGCAGCAAGTGCTGAGGCATTCTTTGGATGGTTCAATGGAGTGGAAAGACTCATAGGATTGGTTCAGTGTAAAGGTTCAAAGGATTATCCAATTGTTCAGTGTGAAGGTTAAAACAAGTGTCGTGTTCAAGGGCAATTACAAGAACTGTTTTACAAAAAAATTCAATAAACTTGACCCACTTCCTTCAATTTTTTCCCCCATCCAGATAGATGAGTAGCTCTTTTTAATTTAACGAGCTTGAGGAGGATAACACATGCTCGATATAACTCACCTTTGGTAAGTTCCTCTTCCTTTATTTAATGAACTGGAATAAGTAAGGGTTCATTCCCATATGGGTCCTTCAATGTGTAGTTTAGCAAGTCCAGAGAAGGGAAACTCGGTGGTTTTTCAAGTTTAGAGAGTCTGAAAAGGACTTAAAGACGACTCCAGGGTTGTCCTTTTTCGTAATTTTAGTCTCTGAGGTCTGAAAAAAAGATAAACTATTACTTGGAAGACTCCCTTTCGAACCTTTTAGCGATTGTGAAAGGAAACAAGATCACTCGACAATATTTTCATGTTTAAAGAGTCTGAAAAGAGCTTAAAGGAGACTCCATGGGGTTCATTTTTCGTATATCATTTACAAGTCTGAAAAAGTGATAAAAGTATACTCGATTACATTATCATGTATTTGTGAGCGTGAGAAAGAACAAAGACTAAGATCATTGGTTGTTACAAGGTCATCGAAAGAACTCTACTCAAATTCCTATAAAATTAAGTTGTTCTAGGCACAAGATATTAGTAATTNAAAAAAAAAAAAAAAAAAAAACAAACAAAAAATGGACTTTATAATGACCTAATTGAACATATCAAATATCTAACTAGTCATAAATTCATCTTTACCATTGTTTTTTACCATTCCCCTCTGGTCTTTGAGTTTTTACCTCTTTTGGAGGGATTTTTTAGCATTGATTGTGGGAGTTGTGGGTGACCGTTTTCATAACCATCCAGACCAGGTTGGTTGTTTCCTCCTCCTCATTCTTTTTAATGCCTTTTTATTGCATTTAAGCCTATAGTTTAGGTTTTATAGGCTCCTTGGGAAGCCCTAGAGCGCTGAACAAGATCGATGCTCCCTTGAGGCGTCAAGGGAAGCATCGATCGTGATTTCAATGCCCCGATGCATGTGTTGAGGGAACTCTAGCGCTCTGTTAGCTTCTTTGAGGGAGTGTTAGGTGCAGCACTCAAAAAAAATTTGATTTCTAGGCTAAAAAGAGGCAATTTCTTTCATTGAGAGTTTATCTAATGATGATTAATTGATGTTTTTGCAGGTTTCATCCATAGCTAGATATGATTGAGTGAAAAGAAAGTGAACATGAGTTCGATGAAATTTCTACTCTTCAGGACCCTCAGGCGAGGGAAACTTTACACAATTGTGGCTTCCTCAAGTATTTCAAACTTCATCACATGAGAAAATAAATATTATTGCTTGAATACTTGATTGGTCTATGGGACAACGTCGAGAAAACATTCTGGATAGGGCCGCATATGAATGAGATTGAGATGGGCGATCTATAATTTTTGACAAGGCTCTTGAGGAGAGGGGTGCCCATACTTTTTTCTGGACACAGGGCTACTCTGAGACTTACCGAGACATATGTTGTTGAATATTGTATACCAGGTTCACGGTTGGTGGGAGAAAGGATCGTGATAAAAGATGTGAGGGATCTAGCACTTCGATTCATCCTATTCTCCATCACCAATTTGGCAGGGAGAACTAGTGCCCATTTGGCTTCTAAATCACAAATTTCTTATTGCATTCAGTGTTTGGAACCAAGACTATTCAACCAGAGTGCAGGGTTCCTGAGGAATGTCAAAGAGTAGATATCCAAATGTAGGACTGGCAGGAAAAAACAGTTCGGATATGGTTCTTTCTTGGTTTCATTTTTCCTATAGTGGATCCCCCACATGCAACCATAGGTTGCAATGATAGCACGTCCTATGACCGATCCTCGCATGGAAAGGTGGACCAGTCTCTCCCCCGGGTTGGGGAATGAGCCCTCGGCTTTCAAATTAACTGTCGACTTCTTCACGTGGTGGAGGAGGTATTTAGTGGTGATTGAGGAATTCCCCTATGCTTGGGTAGATTTCAGAGGCAGTGTGGACTTGGTAATTTCCGAGGGCATGCAGTCGGACACATTGGGTATAAAAACCATAACCTTGTGACAATATATTTTTGGTTTTATATGTTTTTGGTTGTACAACGAGGAATCTAAACCATTTTGTTTTAATTACAATGAGGAATCTAAACCATTTTGTTTTCATCATGCAGAAATATGTGTGTCACGTTTGGCGGAAATGCCAGCATTGGGGCGTCGTGGGGATGCACAAGCGGCAGCTGAGCACGACGTCATAGTGGGAGGACTCCGGTAGGTGGAGAGAAACCTTTGGGGATTGAGGATGGGTTTTCCTCCCTTGAGGAGGTGAGATGTGCCTTTACATCTTTAGTGACACACAATTGGGGCCTCTTAAGGCCTCAATCATTTGTTACAATGGGTGACATGAGCGGTAGTGTGCTATGCAGAGCACAACATGATACATGAGGAAGAGTAGAGTCCTCGGATATTTTGTAGTCTTTATTATGATACTATGGGCATGAAGGCCCATGTTTTTTCTCGTTATGTACTTTTGTATGATGTATTTAAAAAACTTTTTCTATCATGCTTTATATATAAACGAGTTTTGCAACTACCTATGTTGTATTTTTTTGTTTTATGTGACATATTTATACATATGATTTATGTTTCAAATGTTTATGTATGCGCAATATACCAATCCAACATGTAATTCACTAACGAATATGTGATCATGTTAAGTTCTCTTGATATGTGTTTGTACTCAAGAAATTCAAAGGTTCTTTCGAGACAGCGAACCCTCAAATGGAGACAAAGTAAATTTGAATTGTGAACGGCATACTCATGATTAAGTTGATGAGCCACAAGTTGAGAGTCGGGGTTAATAATCAATTGAGATATACCTAGAGAGGAGGCTTCGGTTAAGAGTTTGATGATGGCATGATACTCTGCAATGTTATTGGTCGCATATCCGAGGCAAATCCCTCCTGAACTCACTAACTCGCCAGAGTGGTAAATGACCCAAGCTACAGAAGTGATGTTCTGGGTATGTCGACTAGCGCCATCAGCAAACAAGAAATAGATGGGAAAGGATGATGTCATCTGCGCATTCAATCACAAAGTAAAGTGTAAGCATCTAAGACAAAACTCATGCACACAAAAGAAAAGACACACCAATTAAAAAGTATATAGTACAGTAATGTACAAATCACACATACAAGATATGCTATGCATAGTACTTCTTGAAGTAAAGCCCATTTTGGGGCTTATCGAGAGATATTCCATCGTAGTCTACTAACCCGTAGGAGCCTCTATGTAACACGCATTTTATGATGTATGGCCCATGCCACATGTGTTCTAACTTTCCTGCCTCCAGTTTTTCATGATCTTGATCATAGACTAGGACTAGATCTCCTTCTAAGAAAGTGTGAGGTTGGATGGACATATCATATTTATTTTTCATGCGTTTTTTATATGTCTCGTTGATGAGAGCAACATCACGACGAGTTTCATCCAAATTGGTTGGATATAATAATCATTTCTCTTCAGCATAAGTGTGAGGTAAGAGTTCTATGGCAAGTTTCAACGAAGGAATATCACATTCGATCGATAATATTTCTTCTATCCCATATACCAACTGGAAGGGTGTAAATCCAGTTGCGGTTTTAACCGAAGTTTGATAAGCTCATAGTGCGGAGAAGACTTGCAGGAGACAAGAGGTTTTTCTTACTTCCACCATGCATTGAAGAATGGTCTTCATGAATTTTTTGATGGATTCAAATTGTCCATTGGCCTGAGGGTAGTAGGGGGATGAGTTTTCATGGCAAAAACCTAGTTGGTGTGCAATTCACCCATCATCTGATTCTGGAAATGGGATCCATGATCAGTTACAATAACTTGTGGGACACCGAATCGAGTGATGATGTGGTTGAACACAAAGAGTGTTGTAGTGTGACCATCATTAAGAAATGTAGGCATAGCCTCAGCCCATTTAGTGAAGTAATCGACGGCAACGATGATATGACCATGCCCCTCGGTTGAGGTAGGATTACTTCATTAAATCGATGCCCCATTTTGCAAAGGGGGCGACGGTGATGATGGGATGAAGTGGAGCTAGGTGGGTATGTGATTTCCTCTGAAAGATCTAACAAGGTGGGAATTTTTAACGGCCTCAATGCAATCTTTGAATATAGAAGGCCCAAATCAACCAGCACATAGAATTTTTTGGGTTGTAGCCATCCCAGAAAGATGACCGCCACAAGCTCCAAGGTAAAAATCATTTAAAACTTGTTCAACCTCTTTGTGGGTTAAGCAATGTCGGAGGACAGTATCAATTCCATGGCAATACAAGGTGTCTCCAATGATAAGGTAGTGTTTGGAGTGGTGTCTAATGCGACATCATTCATCACGTGAAATACTAGGATGAAAACATTGGGTTTGGAGATAGAGAATAATATCTCCATGCCAAGGATCGCAAATTAATTCCGCAAAAACCATTGATTTCTTAGCTTTGGATTTGGCAAACTCGAGATCAAATTCTTGGAGAATGACGATCCATCTGGAATAATTTCCCCCAAGTACTTGATGAGTAAAGATGTGGTACATGGGGTTCGAGTCTGCAATGACCATGGTAGTGCGTAACAGAATGTAATGATGAAATTTCTAGACGAAAATAACTGCTTCCAAAGATAACTTTTCAACATGTGAATACCGAAATTCAAGACCTAATAGACTTTTACTCAGATAGTAGATCACATGTTCGGTGTCGTCTTCATCCTCTTCCACTAACACCATAGCGATAGTGGAAGTAGAGGCAACCAAATAAAGGATCTAATATTTCGCATAATTTAGTGGATGCAAAAGAGGTGTGTTTGTTAAGTCATGCTTAAGAGCATCAAATGAGCATTGATTGGTTGCAGCCCTGATAAAAGGGGCATCTTTCTGCAGCAATATCAGAAATCCTTTAGTGATTTTGACGTAATTACAAATGAAGCGATGAAGAAAGTTTGTCTTCCCTTGCAACCTTTGCAGTTGAGTGAGGTTGTTGGGAGGAGGTAAAGTGAGAATGGCTTTGACTTTTAAGGGATCCACCCTAATCCTTTCTTTGGAGACTACGAATCCGAGGACTCTCCCTGATTTGAAATCGAAAATGCATTTATGGGGGTTCAAACATATGTTGTAAAACTGATATCGAAGAAATATGGCTCGTAGGTGACCAATGTGGTCTCATCGACAAGACGAGTGAGCGGGAAAGTCATTGAGGTAAGGTTCAACAATATGTTTGATATCGTGGAAAGCATATGACATGGCCCGCTAAAAAGTGGCTCCAGTGTTTTTAAGGCCAAACGGTAATTTATCATAAGTGAAAGTTGATCCAGGTGTATTATCTATGCCCACCCACCTATTCCACTAGCTCAAAAAATAGTTTTCCACCTTGGAAGTTTTTCGACAGTTTTTCGGGTTCCAAACTCTCGAGACCGTTTTGAGGCCTTAAACGATGTTTTTTGGGGATTTGGGGCCCAATTGATTACTATAGGCACTTGCCTAGGCCAGTCAAAAATCGTTCTTCTCGGTTAGACCTTTCCAACGGTATATTGAGTGCCCCAAATGGAGGTCTTATGCAAAAGTTACGCCCCAGGGAAATTAATGTATCAACTACCCCCATCGGGACCCACAAACCTTTTGGCTTTTCATCTTTCGGGGTTAGGGTTTTGGATTTTCCTTATGTTTAAAAGGCCTTTGAAGCCTCATTGTAACAATCATATTCTTGTGAATGCGAGTAGCTGTCACATCTCTTATCAGAGATAAGATACCACCGTTCTAGCAAGTCTTTCACTCTGTATTTTAACAATCTTTGTACATTTCTTTCATTAATAGAAATCATGTATTATTGTATTTCTCTGTTTTTGGAAATATTTATGTGTATTTCATTGTAATATCTTTGCTTTCATTTCATTCTCAAAAATAATCTGAATCAAAAGTACCCCAACGGAATATGAAGGTTGTTTTATGTTGATCAACCGGTAGAATGTCAATCTAGTTATAGCTAGAAAATCCATCCATGAAAGAGAAAATGACGTTTTTGGCACAATTATCGATGATTTGGTTGATAAAGGGGGTAGGGTAATTTTCCTTGGGATAACCTTATTAATATCTCGATAATTGACACAAACACGAATATTCCCTTATTTCTTAGTGACCAAAACGATGTTGGAAACCCATTTGGTCAAAGGGACAAGGTAAATAAAACCAAATTTTAAAAGTTTTTCTACTTCTTCTTTGCTTGTCGTGGTTTTCTTAAGATGTACTGGGCGAAGTTTCTGTCTCACAGGTTTAACTCCTAGGTAAGTATTGATTTCATGCACAATGATCAATGGATCGATCCCTGGCATTTCTTCATAGCTCCAGGTGAAGATGTCGTGAAATTCATTGAACAAGGCAGTATAAGTTTCAACTTATTTAGCTGAAAAATTGGTGCCTAGTTGTATGTTTTCCACAATACCTTCTTTAATGGATATGTTGATCGTAATCATGGAAGATATGTTTCCCAAATTCCCCTCAAAGATAGTATCATGAGTGAGTATTTGAGATTGGGGAAAGTCGACGATATCACTAGGAAAGATAGATGAAATATCTTTCTCTATGTCATCCAAACTGGGAAGAAAGGATGAACCATGGTGGTTTTCATCCCATGGTGCTTCCTCGATACTAATCATTTCCATAATAGATTCATCTAATGGAAAAATATGTAGGATGTAATCAAAAGTAGAGGATAGGGAATCTAACCATGATGGTAATGAATCAGTCGTAGACGCCAACAGATGTTGGTCGTCCGGTGAAGGAGAGGCATATTGGATGGAGTCATATTCAGCCTCTGCAGGACTAAGTGGCATGGTGTCACCTAGTGTATCGAATTCTAAAGGACTAGGCACGATCCAAGGATAAGATGATTCAAAGGACTGATGTGCCATATTCGATATCATATTGATTGTGGCGATGTTTTTCGTAGTGGGAAGAAGAGATGTAGGGAAGGTACCCATGAGCGAAGAATGTTTCAAGAGACCTACCCCAACAATTTCATAAGTGATTTTTTAGTCTCCCAGAAAAGGAATCTTGTTGGTCATTTAAGTGTCGAGGGTGCAGTAATCTTAAATGATCGATGGTCACAATTTTACCTCTATGAGGGAATTGGACACATTGAAAAACCGATGAAGAGACGATAGCCATAACATAGAACCAACTTCTCCCTAGAAACAAGTTATACTCGAGGGGAGAAATGACTACTTTGACATATACAGAAACAGTTTTTCCTCCCAATATAACGGATAAGGATTGTAATAATCCATGAGGTCAGAAACCTCTTCCATCAAATGCTCACAACATGGTGGGAGATTGATTGAGACCATGTGATTTGATTCCTTTCCAGCAAGCCAAGGACATGAAACATGTGGATTCCCCCTCGTCTAATATCATGTGATGAACATGTTGATTATGGACAATGACATCGATCTGGAAAGCGAGTTGGTGAGAGAGTCATGATTTAAAATTATCCAGGTCAAACATGATAGTGTTTGATGACTCGGGATATATAGCTTCGATGGCTACCAAGAGAGTCCTACGTTGGCTAGGGAAGTGTTGTAGAACTTCAACATAGCGCAAGGTGTTTGAGCCAAATATTCAATGATGTTGTATCTTTTAGCACCATGTGAGTTTGGATTAAAGGTCGACTTTCGAATTGTGCTCTTGAGAGGGTGTAGAATAGAGTCAAAGTTGGGTTTCTTAATCTGGAGTGGCGCAGATGAAGGATTAACTATAGTGGGCAGTGGATCCGATGTGGTACTAGTAGTTACTTTCTCCTTATCAGGTTTACCTGGAGATGTTTCATATGTTGTAGTACAAGTGGCCAAATATATCCCATTAAACATGCAAATGTGTGCACTTGATGAAGCTTCCTCATTAGGAGGATGATTTGGATGACCTCTTGTCAGAGGTGTAGGAGTTTGTGCAATCAGTGACTGTTGTTGTGGAAAAGTATGCGTCAATACAGCGGGTTGAGAATTTCCTTTAAAAATTTTGGCAACTTCGTCTCGATGAGGACAATCTCTTGTGTAATGATCTTCCCCACAAATGAGACATGGAAATTTCGGTTTTCACTATGGTTGTTTCTCAGGAGCAGGTGGTTGTGTTTGTGTTTTTGCATTTTCAGTTTATTATTTTTTGTGGGTTTATTCTTAGTTTTCTTCTCTCCCCTAGACTGGTGGAGAAGCATATTGAACTACATTCACCTCAGATATTTAAGTCAGGGGGGTTTGATGAGAGTGAAGTCAATCTGGTAGTGAGGTCAATGATTTAATGATTGGCCATCCTGGTCGACTGTGAACTGGACTGGGTTTTGACGGAACTGATAACTCCATCTGTGTGAGCTGTGGAGGATGGTTTTGATGGATCAATTGATGGATGGGGAGCATTTGGAATCAATTCATACAAAGTACCAGACTGGGAATAAACCAATTCCAGATATTGGGCACAAGCAATAGTTTCCTCTTCTATAACAACACCACCCATGGCTACATCACGAGCAATCGGAGGCAAAAGAGATTTGGTAAACCATTC
Organism: Picea mariana; assembly: GCA_032191745.1. Classification (NCBI taxonomy): domain Eukaryota; kingdom Viridiplantae; phylum Streptophyta; class Pinopsida; order Pinales; family Pinaceae; genus Picea; species Picea mariana. Next base: position 425,748 of record JASDQU010099818.1, read on the forward strand.
AGCCAGCAACTGGTCGGGAATGGTTGCTTTTATCAACTGTCATCGTCATCTCCACTCATGAATATGATCAGATATGTGTACAGTGTTGGTATGACGAAGGGAGGTCAACAATTCTGTGTCGATTTCATAGTGGATAGGTAATTGGAAGTGTGTGAGAAAAGCCATGGTAAGTGAATTAAAATCTTGAAAAGTTATGCCTTGTAATTCAATGTACCACTTAGTCGTTGTACCCGTAAGTGTATGATGGAAAAGACGTAACCAAATAGAATCATGCATTAGTGAATTTGATTAGCACCATATATGAAAGGTCATAACGTGGTTATTAGGGTCTTCAATGGGTTTACCATCAAATTTTGGAATATCGGAAGGCAATTTAGCAAGAATAATTGGCCAAAAAGGAGAATGTAATATGGGATCATTTGTCAATCTCGACAGATCTGGTAGATATAGAGTGGCTAAGAATGGTAGTTGTCGATTGACCTATGGATGATATTGGTGTGGCATAAGGACACCAGTAAGGCCACAAACTAGTTGAGGTGGAAAATTATAGCCAACATGCCCTCCCATATGTTTTTGTTGTTGACCAACCAAGGTAGGATTTATTTTTTGAGGAATGTGCATAAAAGGAGAGGGGAAACCCATTTTCCCCTGGGGAGGATAACCAATGTAACCGAGGGGAGGATAGTTCGCTTGAAGTGGGTAACAAGGTTTCCCTTGATGAGGGTAACTAGGTTGACCCTGACGAGGGTAAGGATTTGGCCCTTGGGGAGGAAAAGAATGTACAGAATGTAGTCCAAAAGGATTGGGATCTGGGATCACTCCTTGTGGGTTCGGGTTTGATGGCCCTCCCTGATGTGGTTGATGAAACTAACCTCCTTGGGGTGGTCTCCATGATTGTGGGGGGTTTCTGGTGAATGAAGGTTGAGTTTTTTCCCCTACCATTGATTAGGTAACAACTAGGGCATGACTGGTAAGAAGGGGTTTCCCCCTAGTCAAAATTTGCATGTTGGAGGATGGTTTCCCCCTGGTAGGGATTTGACCCATAGTTGGGTTCAGTTGTGTGGTAGTTTTTTTCAATCTGTGATGCGAAGATGTCCCAATAGGATTCTGTGGAGTATAGGAAGTTGTATCTTGAAGAGGGATAGGAAGTGTAACGGTCAAGGTACTTTGCAACTGACTGGGTAACACGACTCTTGTTTCATTGTGAACTTGGCTTGAAGTGGTAGAAATATTGACCGTTGGTCCAACTGGATGGTCCATGGGCGGACCTGATGATCCTGCCTCTACACCAACGGCGGTAGAGTCATGTGGAGAGTCAAAATGCAGTCAACTAAAATTATTTTTTTCACAAAGGTCTCGTCCCAATGGAGTTCTCCATATCGAACGAACAAGAGTTTGATGTGGATCTACCATTTTAGTAGAATGGACATGAGTAGTGTATTCTTCATTGAAATTTGATTGTATTGGTTCCATGTCTAATTGATTATATGGCCTTGACAGTAGGTGAGGGTAGTCTTCTACTATAATGTTACCCAAGGAGTCCAATCGGACAAGGAGTGATCGAGAGGAACTTGTAAAGTGGGGTTTACAGGAAAGGTGGATCCTTCCTCAATCGTAACTAAGGTTCTCTCAAGATTTGATAGAAAAGGAGTAGCAACACTCCCAACATCTGAATGGTTCTCAACCTCTTCACGGTAAGTGTCTTCGAGTGATTTAGGAGGTAAGGGTTTGTAGCCTTATGGAGGCAACCCTTTCATTATACATGATCTACGAAGACCTTTATCATCCAAAGTCTCAATTTTTAAAGACAACTAAAGTAAACAAACAACACTCACTAAAAAAATATAGAAGACTAACAAGCAAACAATGCCTTCTCTCAATGAACGTACTAGTTGGTGATGAAATCCAACATCATGTGATCAAAGTGAGAAGGGGATAGTAAATGAGCGGGTGGATCAGTTACGTTGGCGGCCTGCTTAACAGACTTACGCCTTGGTGCAAGCTTCCTCATGGTTTTACCCATGGGTTACCCTCCAAGGAGCCCGAGTGAGTTTGACCAATGTTTGTTCTAGGTACAACAAAGACTTCCCTTCACCTTCACCTCGTGTAAAGACCCTAAATATTTTGGGCAGGTACAGTTGACAGTCGATTCTGAACGTATGGGCGGGATATCGAGTCTGAAATTTTTCAAGAGAACTAAGGACAAGTGGAACGGTAAACTCTAGAGGACCCCGAATGGATTCAAAATTCACGAAGCTCTGAGACCAAATGAAAAGAGTTGAGCCTCAAGAAGAACCCAAAATATATGATCATACTACTACAAACGGTTGAGCCTCGGAGAGATAATCTTCGATGTTGTCCCGAACATGACCTTGTGTTTAACCCCTATGTGACAGGGGGATCCTAGCTATGCTTATACGAAAGCTGGATTTACTCTCCCTATTGCAAGATTCAGAGTTTTTCTTGATTGCTTTGGAGAGTTATTATCATAGCCTATTCCAAAGCTCTAGTCCTACTCTATTGTTGGCGTAAATATCCTAAAAATAAAAAGTTTCTAGTTTGATTTTAATTAGCGTTCATTTTCATGGTTGTTTGTTACACAAAGGTGAATGATAGTGAAACTAATGATGCTTGATACTCGACTCCAAAAAGATGAAAAGAATGAAATGCAAACTTTCTTTTCAATGAAATTCTAGCTATGGGAAGGAGAAGATTTTATTTTCTTTCGCCACTAAAAAGCACTAAGGAATGCAAAATTTTATACTATTTCATTCTCAACAAGAATTCAAACAAATGACAAATTATAAAGAAATCCTTTCCAATATTCAAAACCAATGCATACAAGTATTTATTTGTTTGATTGCAAATGTAAATTGAATAGTTCGTCCAATGCTTCTTGCTTTCACTAATAATGAAAAACAACTTCACTACAGTGATTTTGAGAAAGAAGGAGCAAAATAACATAAACAAAGACACTCCCAGCAATCAATAAGAGACTAAAAGAAGAACAAACTATCCACTCAAAGAAAAACACCAAAAAAGAAAAAAAACAGACTTAATAGCCTTCTGGAATTGAGTAAGGGATCAAAGACAAAGAAAACAATGATAAGATCAATAACTTTCCCTATGAGAACCTCTAATCAATCAGATAATCGAAAAGAGCAGCAAAAGAAACCAAGTTTAGGAGAAAACGGTCAATTTTGCAGTAAGGAAAGACAACACAAACCCAATCAAGACTAAAAGAATGAAAAGCAGCAAGTTTTAAGTCAAACAGAAAACAAGATCTGAAAGAATAGGATTTGAGCCAGAGAGGAAGACCCAAGAACTATGCCCAACAAGAAAACAACCAACAATTTTTCAGAAGTAAGAAAAATCGACGCTCTGATAATCAAGGAACTAGAGCGCTACAACGCTATGTAATACACTCTGGGGGAGCATTGATCAAACTATAAGCACTCTAACTTAAACTAGAGAGAGCGCTAGTCCTGAGACAAGTTTTAGAAAAACCCAGAAAACTCAAAAACTCAGGGAAATTCGATCAGAGACTCTGTAAGACAACTTAGCAAAGATGAAAAGATGTAAGGATAGATCAAATCAGCAAACGAGATCTAAAGATAGACAAAAAGGTAAGGACAAACCAAGGAACTAACAAAAACATGAAAGTTTGATCCCAATGGAGTCACCAATTTCTATTATGGAATAATTCCTCTACTGACAGGTGAATCTTCCCTTGGAGTACAAACCCCTCTATCGAGACAGAAAACTGCCTTTGGACACTACCATTCCTATAGAGTAATTACGCCCATTGAAAAAGAGAGTAAGATGGATAGTATGATGTACCTCACTTTCGAAGTTTGTCCAAGCTGCTCAAATCCACAAGTTTTGAATAGTAGTTACAGTGGATGAAAAGAGACAAACAACTATCTCTTCCTCTAATGGATTAGACAAAATCAATCTATCTATGAAGGATTAAAACAAGCATAGACAAGTACATGTAAACACATACTAGAAGGAAATAGGACAAGTATATTGATGAAAACTTTAAAGAGACACTTACAATCTTCAGAGGATGTTGTAGCTTCTGCAAGTCCTCCTTTCCCAACCCCTTGCTCGAAAAATCTACGATCAGAATAACAATGCTTTGTTGATTATTTTCCCTTTTTGTTCACCATGAGAATGCCTCCATTTATAGGCTTTGAGAGGCTCAACCACATTGGTTATATTTGGTATTAGTTGAGGATATGACTCCATTATTTGTGATATCTCCCTTAGATGTATCCTCAGGGTTAGATTCGAGCCAAACCAACTCGATCCATCCATAGTTTTCCTTAGAGAAAAAGGGGATTTCCCCCAAGATTTTCTCAACCAATTCGGCACTCCTTTAAAATGGGAAATAGAGCACTTCGACACCCTCTACTAGATAAACAAATTGCGCTAGTGCCCCCTGCATATGAGTAGGGGAGCGTTGATCTTCTAAAAGTTTCCAAGATGACCATTTCTCATAGAAAAACACTTTGTCCCGACTAACAAATGATGGGGTTTCTTCTTCTAACATGCTTTAGGGGTTGTATCAAGTGTTTCCAAGGTGTCGTTGGCGACATGACACTTACGACACTTGCAAAAAAAGTGCGACACTTACAACAATGAGAATGTGACATTATTGAAGTGAGGAATTTTGATGTGTAACAACCTGTTTGGGTTGGCAACAACCCAAAATATTCTTCATGTTTGATGCTTTTGTCCCTCGTTGATCAAAATTGTGTAAAGGTAGTCAAGAAGTGTCACCTATGCCAGAACTTCTCTCGGAAGATGTGGGCACACCTAGCTCCCATGTTCCTAGTTATTGTTGTTGGTCCTTTCACCAAGTGGGGGATTGATTTACTACATGCCACCTAGTTTCAGCTAAGGGGCATCGTTATATCATCGTAGCGGTAGACTACTTTACTAAGTGGGTCGAGGCTATGCCGACATTCATCAATGACAAGGAAACAACTGCACTTTTGTTTTTTAACCAGATTGTAGCCAGGTTCAATACTCTGAAGGAGATTGTCACAGATCATGGCAGTCACTTCCATAACAAGATGATGTCTGAGTTAACATCAAAACTAGGGTTTAAGAAGTCTCTCAAGACTATTCTTCAGTGGATGATCAATTAAGCCAAGTCAAATTGGCATTTGATGTTGTACTCAGCACTTTGAGCTTATCAAACCTCAATCAAGACTGCTACTGGTTTTTCTTCTTTCCAACTCATTTACGGGTTGGACGCAGTCTTGCCCATAGAATTCCAAATCCCTTATTTTAAGTTGGCAATGGAACTACTGCCCGACACTACACCACTTGAAGAGCGTATTTTATATCTCGAGCAACAATGAGCAACATAGAGTTGCAGCCATGGCCAATGAGGCTCACAAACAACGTGCCAAGTGTCAGTATGATTAGTCTGTCCACCCTCGAGTTTTCTCCGAAAGTGATCTTGTCTTGGTCTATGACCAAGATAAATATCCCTTGGGGACAGGAAAGTTCAAACCCATGTGGTTCAAAACGTTCATTGTTAAGAAAGTTTTAGAAAAGAGTGCCTATCAACTGGTTGATTTCGAGGGTAACGCTTTATCGGAGCCTAAAAATGGGCTCTACCTTAAGAAGTATTATACTTAGATCGGTCGCCTAAGCGTGACTTCTTCTATATAATGTATAACTTTATTTATACATTCTTGTCTTGTTTTTTTATGGACGTGTAGTTTATTGTGTTTATTTTCACTGTGGCACATGTCAAGTGAATCTGAGGTCTATGTTGGGTTCACAAAAGGTGCTAGCCGACACAATCGGAGGCTTGCTTCCACAACTGGGGTGATCTTTAGTGAGTTGATGTCTTCTAGAGGTATTTTTTTTGGGCGAAGCAACCAATAATTTTGTCGAGTACAGTGTCGTAATAGTGGTGTCTAGACATTGAATTGCACACTGCATCTGTGCACAGGAAGCCTGATGAAGTGTTGAGGATCCCATGATCCACCCAATCATGTAGAGTACTATCAGAAGATTGAGGCTTGTGATCTTATGAATTGGCACATGAGTTCCTACTTTCTTAGTACCAGCCTCGCAATACATCCCAATGTAATCCTCTATGTTGTATGATCCTAGAGGAAAGGTCCTCAAGTTGATTGGTTCCCCCCTCCTGGAGAGGCCAGTCAAAAAGTAGATATCATCTTTCATCAGAGTCAATGATTGGCCCTCTAGCATGAAGGCCTCTACATCTGGATGCCAGTACTCTATCTAGTGATTTAGTATCCTGGGTTGTGGCCTCATGAATGGAAACTGAAAGAATTTCCACATACCACACTGCTTAAGCATAACAATGGCCCCTAGATCCTCCTCTACCAAGACATCTAACTGTTCATGTTCTCTCTCTCACCAGTGAACATACATCCTGTTGCAAAAAAATTGTGAGGTTATCCCCTGTTTTATTTTTTTTAAAGCTAAAAGAGATGTATGTGGGTTGTCTTTAAGACAATCATGTATGTACGCGGGCTAAGTGTTACTTTGCCCGAGTGTTGAACATGGACAGCCTGCATACACACAAGCCTGACCCTTTTAGTATGGAATGCACCCTCCAAACAATAAAATAAACAACAAGTAATGAATGAAAAGGAGGACAGAGGTCATTTGTACTTGCTTGGTTCAAGTTTGAAGATCTTTCGTCCACCGTAGCTCCTCCAATTCATGTTTTAAAGAAGAGGTTTTTTTGGTTATTTTCCAATTTGCAATGGCTAAAATGAGTTGCCCACCTCTATTTATAGACTTTTTTGGCTCTTTTTGCCCCAGTTAAGTCCTCTTTTTCCCTATTCTTGGTCCGATAGGTACTTGAGTTTCTTTTTGAGAGATATTTGGGTCGTTCTAATGAACTTGTTCTTTTGGTTTGGTATTTTCATGAGACGGGTTACACTCATATCATCCTACGGTTAAGTTCTCACCACCTTGCATCTTGCATATTGTAGACTTTTTCACTTTTCCATAGGATCAATCCCACCAATGTGCGACACAGAACCTTCTATGCTACTCGTAATTAGGTGGTAGAGCCATCCTCTACATTGATTCCCTGGGTAGATCCTTTATTGCATTTTGGCATCCATGCTGTGAGTTTTTTCCATAAGCTTGGGAGTCCTTTTAGTCCCGCCATGATTGTATATCGAAGCCCCATTCTTCTTCATATTTTATGGCTCATACCTGAGGGAATCCCTATGAGCATGGTTTGTTCTCTTTCAGGCTCGCTTAAACTTTGAAAGAAACATCTAACGAGGGCTTATTTATTATTTTCGGTCTCATCTGGATTACTTAAGAAAAGAATCCCCCCTAAAGTCTTCTTTAATCCCTTTTTAGACTCTCTAAAATTGAAAATATTGTCAAGCGATCTTGTTGCCCTTCATGCTTGTCAAACCAAAATTTGAAGGCACATCTATCCAGCAGTAGTTTACCCCTTTTTGGTCTAGACAATTAATTTATGAATAAAGGTATTCCCTAGGAGCTTCGGTTCGCTAGGAGAGTATTCTCATGCGTAATTTTAACCCTTTTTCAGGCCAGAGGGACTAAAATTTTGAAAAAGGGCCATTCTCCTTGGTTTTGGTTTATCTCTTTTTGGGCCTTGGAGATTATCTACGAAAAAGGAACCCCCTCGAAGTCAATAGTTAAGCTCTTTTCAGACTCCCTAAATATGAAAAGATCGTCGAGTGACCTTGTTCCTTTCACACTCGTTAATTGGTCTAGAAGGAATGTCTATTTGGCATATGTTTAACCCTTTTTTTGGCCAATATATTATCCAGGAAAAAGGTACGTCTCGGGAAACATGTCTTGTCGGGAGAGTTCTCCTAAGTTATATTTTATAATTTTTTGGGCTAAGGAGACTAAACTTAGAAAAAAGGCTATGAGTCCATAGTTAAGCTCTTTTCAGGCTCCTTAAAATTGAAAATATAGTCAAGTGATCTTGTCTCAGTCACACTCATTAAAATGGTTTTTAAGTGACATCCTTTCGGTATAAGTTTAACCCTTTTTCAAACCAACTAGACTAATTACGAAAAAGGAACACTCTAGAGTCTTCTTTTAGTGTTTTTCAAACTCTCTAAACATGAAAAACCACCGATCTTACCTTCTCTGGGATCATAGAAATTCACATCGAAGGAGTCTTCCTATGTCTTAATCGCATTGCATGCCTCATCCTCGCATATTTGGCCTAATGTCCGCTTCATGTTGATATTAACTGAACTTTCAAAGCATTCCTTAAATGCAAGCCTTCTAGCACTTTTTCCCTTGCGATCTGACACCTTGACCCATGGAGGAATTTTCTCGAGCATCCTTATCCTGCACATGTCTCCTTGCATTGAGAATCAGTATGTTCCATGCACTTGGAACTAGTTTTCTTGCCCGCGACACTCATTCCTCCTTTGTAATGTAGCATTATTTTATTCTTTTTCAAGCTCGTTAAAAATTTGAAAAAGACAAAAAAAAATCAAATATTCCAAAAAGAGGGAACGAGATATACATTCTCTTTTATCAGCAGCAAGATAGTCGCCCTTGGAAAAAGCACATCCTTCCATTTGTTCGCCAAGCATTGGGATCTAGTATTACCTTAGGAAGTTGTTCTCATTACATAGAGTTGTGTCCTCCTCCATTTGGTTACTCTTCCAAACATATGGAGAGTTTGTGGTGACTCATGTAGCACAGACTTATGTTAATACTATGTTGCCTGAGTCTCATCATTTTGTCATGCTTTTGTCCAAGGGAAGTTTTATCCAACCTGATTTGGTTATTCCGCAGTTGATCTCTTGACCTTCATGAGTCGCCCATCTTGAGAATCTAGTCAAGTTTGGATTCAAAATCAATGAAGTTTTGTGTCTGATGATCGAGATCTTTCAGTATTTTCCTGACATCATGTCGAAGACCTCTAAGTAGTGAGTCTTACACTCCTATTGTACTCCTACCTAAGTTTTGAATATCTTGAAGTTGTTGCTCGAGCTCCGAAGTTCTCATCTCCAGCCACAAGAGTCGATGATTCTCAAAGATGTATATCATATTGTACATGTATATCTTCAGATGATCTTGAGATGTAGATATGTTGTGTACTATTCACGGCTACACTTTTTATAGACATTTATATTTTGTCTTGTAGTCATATATGAAATGGATCTGCAGTGTACTTGATTGGCATCCATGCTTATTTCATCACGAGCATGGGTATGCCCGCCTCGGAGAGATTATCATTATTTTGTAGATGGCAGGCTCATGAACACTCATCTTGGGCTCACTTAACTTTGTGCCTACCCACTATGTAAATATATTGTAATGTATTTTGGCCATCAGTTTCTCTTCTGACCTCACACATTAGGGGGCATATGTTATAGTCCAAAATTTCTTATATGTGCATACAATACATTGGCCCTTCCATTTGCATACTTCGCCAAAATGTTGTTGAGGCTTCCTTTTAAAAAAAACATTTTTTGGATAGTGTACGTGCCCTGCTACACTAATAGCCTGCGTACACACGCATGCTACATGTTAGTTATCCCGTGTACACATGCGTTATGCATGCTAGTTAGCCCGTGTTTACCTCCAAAAGTTACAAAAAATATAAAATTGCGCAGAATTCGGTGGAGTTTATGGGCTATGGAGAGTTTCCTATCCATTTTACCCCTTGTAGCCCATCCCCAAACCGAATAACCATCTTTTTTTCATATAAAAAGAGGTCTTGGGGAGTCATTTATGAACATGAGAAAGAGAATAAGAAAACTTTACCAAAATCACTTTCCTTTTTTAGCCCAAGATTTGCATCCCATTATGAGTTTTAGCCTTAGCCTTCCCCTCCAGCCTTTCTCCTTATGCAACCCTTTCTCTTTCCCTTGGTGATATGTTGGTTGCGGGAAGCCAATGTGGGATTGATGCACTTGGAGCCATGACAGAGGAGCCTAGAATTGGTTCATGGAGTGGTTGCCAACAAAGGTTGTAATCCTTTTTATCTTGAAATTGAATAAAAGAGTTCATCCTTGTCCCAAAACCCTATGTTTACATGCTTTTGTTAATTTATGCATCTATATATATGTCTAAACTTTTAAAGTGATTAGTAGAGATTGCATATTTTGTTGCATTGCATTCCTAACCTTTTGCAGGTGAGCTTTGGGAGGAGACCTGTGATCTAGGAGGTGACAACAAGCGAAAGAGGTCAACACCAACCATAAGGACTAAAGGTGCACTCATTAACTCTCTTTCATTTCTCTCTCATCACTTAGTTTAGTTGATTTTGGGTTATATTAAGAGTATATCATACTTTTAAGGGAGTTATCGCTCTGGATTTACCTTAGACCCAGTATAGGGGGATTTTCCCTGAAGCACCCGATCCCAAAAATGTAATGCTAAAGCTCGGAAACCCATAAAGGGGACCCTCAAGATTTCAAATTCTAAATGAAAGCATGGATTGGAAAGACTTCTAATGAAGAGATTTGGAAAAAGGTGGCACACAAATATTGGGTAACTCAGAAGAAAGCAGACCCTCAACAAAAGTGTTCATAGAGATGGATACCGTAAGCCATGAATGAAACCCTAAACCATAACATATTCACACTTACTCTTGATGGGTTTTTACTTTCCCTTATCACTCTCAAGACATGATCCCTCTACCTGGGTTATTTCCTACCTAGGTGGCACCCCTAATAGGGATGGAAGAAGGCCCTCCCATACTTAAACTTGGTAACCCACACAAGGTCTTGAGCTTTAGTGATACTTGAAGGGGATATTGGGGTGAATTGTTTACATGGCTTGTATCTTAGGCATCAAACCACTTTGCATGATTTAAGGACTAACATGTCTTATGAACGTTGGTTTACTTGGTCTTATATTCTGCTTTGTTTTAAGTGTCCCTGACATGGTTCTTTGAGGGACATCTTGGGTTGTGATAGAAATGTTGTGCCTTATTGTAGGACTTTGGCACGTGTCATGGAGAGCAGTGAGTCATTCGATGAATAAACACCCTCTGATAGTGGCTCTCATATCCTTGGAACCTTGGATGATGGACATATGGGCTTGGTTGGAGCAAATTTGGTCAGTGTGCCACATACATGGGCTAAGAAGCCCACAGGCTAGGGAAAGCACCCAGAGCCTTTGTGCACAAAGGAAAGAGGATGTTTCCTTTAAAGGCACCTTGGCATCACTCGAGGAAGAGATTGCACCCCACTTGCACTTAAACATGGACTTTAGATGCCTGTGACGTCACCCTCTAGCCCATGACGTCAGCTTTGCATATTAGGGTTTGATGGATGGTGTGGTTTCGGAGGTGATTTGACATGAGGAGACACCCTGCTTCACACTTTTGCACATTGGACCATGCCTTATGGCCTTTGGAGGCCTAATGTCCCCCTCCTCAAGGCTTGATGTCACACTATTGAGCACTACGTCACCCTTCTAGGGAATGAAGTCACCCTTTTTTATCCAAGTGGATATCGGTGGCCACCCACCTATTCCACGAGCTCGAAAAACAGTTTTCCATCTTGGCATTTTTTTCAGTAGTTTTTTGGGTTCCAAACTTTTGGGGTCGTTTTGAGGCCCTAAACGACGTTTTTTGGGAAAACGGGGAGCAACATGATCATTCCTTCGTGTTTCTCAAATTAAAAGTTGTATTCCTCGGATAGATCTTTATAACAATGTATCGAGTGCCCTAAACAAAGATCGTATGCAAAAGTTATGCCCCTGGGAAGTTGACATATCAACTACCTCCATTGGGGCCCGCAAACCTTTTGGCTTTTCATCTTCCGGGGTTAGGGTTTTGGATTTTACTTATGTTAAAAAGGCCCTTTAGAGCCTCATTGTAATAACAATCTTCTTGTGAATGCGAGTAACCGTCACATCTCTTCTCGGAGATAAGCTGCCACCATTCTAGCAAGTCTTTCACTCTGTATTTTTATAGTCTTTGTACATTTATTTCATTAATAGAAATCGTGTATTGCTATATATCTGTGACTCTTGCTATATTTCAGATATATATCTATTATATTGTTGTCTCTCTTGCAATATCTTTGAATATTTATGTGTTATATCTCCGCTCTCATCTCGTGCCGAAAATAATCTGGATCAGTGGTATCAGAGTAGGCTGCTCTTGATCGTTTTCCAGTGCATATCCCCAACGAGGTCCGAGTATAGCAAGTTGGGTCTCGAGCTTGTCTCTCTTGAGTACAATCGCTCTTGCACACCCAAGAAACCCTCAATGGTGGAAGAAAATAAAAATGACAGAGCGGACGATTCTATCAATCTGTTTCTTGAGCAAGCTCTCACGCGACAGAGGGACGAAATGATAGAGAATTTTCCCCACATCCTTCAACGCCTATCAATAGCATCAGGCACATCTTCATCAAGAAACCACTTTGGAGGCACCTTGCCTTTTAAGGTACAAGTCAATTTTGATATTCCTATATTTGAAGGTCAGATAGATGCGGATGACCTAAACAAATGGTTGAATTTGTTAGAAGGTTATTTCTCTGTTCACAAATTTTTCGACAAAGAAAAGATCATATCTGTGCTCCTTAAGGCTCTCCCCCATGTCAAACATTGGTGGGAAACTTACTGGGAGCAAAGTTCCACAGAGGAGTCTGGAATATATGGGGCCAAGCCCACTTGGGATTTTTTCGTGGATGCGGTAAAGGAACAGTATTACCTTGTTGCAACTATGAGTACTAGTATATGAGATGGACCACAATGCGACAAGAAAGGGGCCAAGCAGTTCTGTATTTCACCAATATCTTCCATACCTTGTGCACCAAGTTGGGTATCAAAGACTTTGAGCGACATCTGGTTCTGAAATACTGTGGGCTCTACACAGATACATCCAAATTGAAATGGATTTTCTGGACATCTTATCACTCAGTTCTGCTTATCTATATGATGTTAAAATCGAGCGGAAGTTTAAGCACCAAAACAAATGAGATTTTGGATCTGTAAATCCGCAACAACCAAAGTATGATAAAGACAACCCTAATAATCAGTCTCCTAAAAACCAGTCCAAGCCACAGAAAAAGAAGGGTCACGGGAAGACAAAGAAGGACACCGAAAAATGGTGCAATTTCCATAAAATCCCCTGGCACAACACCGAGGAATGTCACTCAAAACAATCATTGGTGGCCAATATCAAAGACAAGGCGTCGAACCCTGATTCAGAATCTGATTTTGAAAATACTGGTAAAAGACAGATCATCGACGCAGACCCCACTGCTATTGTTGTGACCACAACAATTCAACCGGAAAGATCAACAGATCCTGAAGAGGGGGAGTGCCTTTTTCATTCACAGATGTGGGTGAAGGAGACCTCGGTTCATTTATTGTTGATAGCAGAAGCCAGAAGAACCTCATCTCAACAAATGTCGTCAAACAGTTGGTATTGTCGACAACACCACACCCACAGCCATACAACATCAGGTGGCTTCACCAGGGACGAGATCTTTGTGTCAGCCAGCAGTGTCGATTATCATACGACATCCATCCCTTCAAGGATGAGGTATTATGTGATTTTTCCCCATTGGAATTTTGTGATGTTCTCTTGGGCCAACCATGTATGTGGAAGCGCCATGCTATCTATGAGTCTCGACCCCGTAGTGTCATTGTTACTCTGGGGGGTCATCTCTACAGGATACCATAGGTAGTTCCAACTACTGTCCCACATAAACAGTGCCGCAAGGTAGTATCTCATACTAAAAAAATCAGCTTCTTCACAATCTGTTCAAAAGGAGAACATGGGTATACTGCAACCACTACAACCTCGGCCCAAGCACCTTCTATCCAACAACAACGGGTCGACAAGACTGCAACAAAGCATAAAAATTCCTTCTGCACACAGTCATCTCAAGTATCCCAACTGGTTGAACAGATTCAACCCTTCCAACAACAGGTTCGTGATAGCCTTCCACAAACCGAGCAGCACGACATCTCCAGCAAGGAAAGTAGCTCACCGAGATTCAGATTCAACAAACACTTCCCTCTCTCCCACGAGAACTCAACGCAATGGAGACCATTGCTTGCTAAGGAGAGAGGATTAATCTAGGTGGATATCGGTGGCCACCCACGTATTCCATGGGCTCAAAAAACATTTTTCCATCTTGGCAGTTTTTTCGGCAGTTTTTCAGGTTCCAAACTTTCGGGGTCGTTTTGAGGCCCTAAAAGACGTTTTTTGGGAAAATGGGGAGCAACATACAATTTCCTTCATGTTTCTCACATCAAAAGTTGTATTCCTCGGATAGATATTTCTAACAGTGTATCGAGCACCCCAAACGAAGATCATATGCAAAAGTTACGCCCCCGGGAAGTTGACGTATCAACTACCTCCATCGGGGCCCGCAAACCTTTTGGCTTTTCATCTTCTGGGGTTAGGGTTTTGGATTTTTCTTATGTTAAAAAGGCCCTTTAGAGCCTCATTGTAATAATCATCTTCTTTTGAATGCGAGTAGCCATCACATCTCTTCTCAGAGATAAGTTGTCGCCATTCTAGAAAGTCTTTCACTTTGTATTTTTACAATCTATGTACATTTATTTCATTAATAGAAATCGTGTATTACTGTATACCTGTGACTCTTGTTATATTTCCGATATATCTCTGTTATATTGTTGTCTCTCTTGCAATATCTTTGAATATTTCTATGTTATATCTCCGCTATCATTTCATGCTGAAAATAATTCGTATCACTTTTAGGATTTTAATTTATATATTTTTCATTTTTGTCATACTGTAGAGGGAAATTAAGGGGTTGGCCCTCTTCTATTTTGTAGTTGAGAAAATTATGTTGAAAAATTGTTTTAGGGTGGCCTCATATAAATATTCCACCCTCACATTTCATTTTTCATCATCACTTATCACACTTGTGAGCGAATACAAATTTTCTCCCTATTAGGGCTACTAGCCCTTTTCTACTTATGCGTCATGTTTAGGGGATAAAATTGTGGATGGTTTATTGATTTTTGAAGAGGAATTTTTGCAATTAGGGTTTTGTCTCATGGTATCTTGGCTCAAGTGAGTGAATTTTATGGAATTTATCTTTATGTTATTGTGTTTCATGGTGAATCTTGCTAGTTTATGCTAGACGTCTTTCTGGGTAAAACAATAAGAGAGGAGCATAAGTGCTTCCTCCTCTCACAAGATTATTCTTTTTCAAAATTCGTGAAACATTATTTCTATGGTTAGTAATCCTAGAGCCCTAAAGTGATATCACTTTAGTATTTTAGCCCTAGAGATTTGATTTTAACCTAATTGAAGCATTAAGAAGGGAGAAAAGTTTGCTAGAGCCCAAATTTGCTTGCACTCTAGCAATCCTTCTCTTTAAGGTTTAAACCCTAAGGCCCTAATGTGACGACACCTTAGAGTTTAAACCATGTCTCTTAGTTTCTACTAGTTTGATATTCAAATATTGTTTCATTTGTTGTTATAAAGATTTTGTATCCCTAAGGCACCAATCTCATAGATTTCTTGTGGTGAAATTGATCAACAAATACTCTCTTTCAATTCTCTTAAGCTCTCTACTAGCATTATTAACACTAAAACTTGAAAACTTGTCTAATAACTTATTGTCGTTAATAAATTTTTCTATAGCCGCCTGATAATACTTTATTTTGTTGCATACACTCCTGTAAAGGTGGTTTAACCTACTCATATTTTCTCTTAAACAATTTGATAATTTTATATGTGATGCATGCTTAATTTTCATGGTCAATTGTCGAAATTTTGAGCTCTTTTTATTGTTGGTGTTACAAATTTGTATTGTTGTTAAAGATTGGTATACTACTGCAAATTTGAAATAACCAATAGCAATTATCATTATCTAGTGTCTTAAGAGGTATTTATTGCTTGTTTGAACTTGGAAATAATCATATATATGTTATAAGTTGTTCTTGTTCTAGGTAGGTACTCAAAAACCTTCATACCTCTTCAATTACCTTGACCTAGACCTTATATTTTGGTGATTAAGCGAGGGGGTGGGAGGCTTGCTACTATACTTGATATTTTGATCCCTTAAGGTCACTAGGGAAGCCTCCCTTATGGTGGGCCTCTTCCATCACTAAAACAAGGGAAGTTCTTGCTAAGGTGACAGTGGTAGGATCTTCCATAGTTATGCATATTTGGGGACTTGTGGTGGGGCTTTACACAAGTACAAATCCTATGATAATAGACCTACCATATAATGATGTGGGGAAGGAAGTTTAATTGGGGAGGTATCATCTCCAAGAAGCTTAGTCTAAGGATCAATCAAGCATAGTCACCACAACATGGTATTCCCCCCACTTTTCATATGGTATCTTTCCTCTTGGATGTGTTGTGTGCCCAAAATGCTTTCCCTGGTCTATCACTCAGTTGGTAGGTCTTTGAGTTGATAATACATGTGTATTTTAGCATGTTGCGAGAGAGAAAGTATAAGAAGTTTTACTTCCAGATATGTGATTTCTTCATGGCTAGGATTTACTTTCTCATCTTTGGGAATGAGTGCCCTAGGTTGTCCAAGCAGGAAAAAAAGATCCCAACATGTATAGGAAACTGGTACCTAGATAAAAAACATACATACTTGAGGATTTATGGGGATACTATCCCACCATGCATGTTACCAGTTTATGTACCTGAGAGACTTGTAATTGGAGAAATATGTTGTCATTCTATTATGCAGGGATTCAATGCCACTTTAGTACAGATAAGAATATAGTATTCATCTCTTATAGTTTTCAGGTGGGATATTACGTGGTGAAGAATGAAAAACATGCAAAACCAGAATGTTAGGTGCATCTGGAGTACAAATTCATGACTGGGAGATTTAGGAAACATGACCCTAAAGGTTTGATTCTAAGGCATGATGAGAAGGTAATCTTGAGCTAGCCATATTCTCATGAGAAGTGGTGGGAGGAGTTGTTCACTGAAGATTCCTAAGACTGGAAGGAGGTAGAGAAGAGGACATTAACTTGAAAATGATTATTTTTGTTTCTTTAGTAGAACAAACAAAAATTGTCAATCTGGGAGCCTCTTCCTACAAGGAGTTTGTTAAAGAGAAAAAAGAATAAGAAGAGAGGCTCAAAACATATAAAGAACAACAAGCCTTGTGAGTAGAGCAAGAGAGAATTCTAAAAGAACAGGTAGAGGAACGAAGATGTCAGGAAGATCCACAAAATAAGGATGAGGAGGATGCATTGCAGAAGGTGCTCACAGAACAGAGGAAGAAAGCAGAAAAGGAACAATGAAAGCAAGAGTACATAGAGAAAGGGGGAAAGGCCTAACAGGAAGAAAAGGAGTTGAAGAAGAAGCAAGAGTAGAAGCTAGTTGATTAGCAAAGGAAGATTCAAGAGGAAGGAGAAAAATAGAGGGAGAAAGAGGAGCTAGAGTGGTTAGAAAGAGAGAAGATTGAATAAGAGAAAAATCTTAAGGAGAACCAAGAAAAATATGTCATTGTTGTGAAGTCTGCATAAGTTATTGATTTAACAAAAGATGAGGAAAAGGTGTTAGAGAATGTTGTCCCCATCATAAAGGAGCATGTAAATAAAGAGGAACCCCTAACAAACCCAATTGGTGAAAAGAAGGTGGAAACGTGAAATGACAATAGTGAGCGAGATGCTCACTCAGGTAAGGAAGACGCCTCAGAGACCAATGGTGAACAAGATCAAGGTCCACCTAGTGAACAAGACTTAGAGGTACCCTTTCCTAGAAGCTAGGGAGGAGACACGGATGTTCAGTATGCTCAACCTAATCAATATAAGAAGCAATAACTCAACAAAAACAATGGTAATGATACAGGTGGAGGAGATGCAAAGCACGAATAGGAAAACAAGGAAATTAGCAACACTCCCAAGCAAACTCCAGACGATGATAAAAATGTTGAGAATCCATATTAGATATTACTAGGTAGCTCATCAGTTGTGGGGGAGAATAAAGGGGAGGAAATTCAAGATAAACCCCGTGATACTTCCACAGATGAAGCTAATCCTAGTGAGCAAGACAAAGGAAAAGATAAGGAATCTCCAAGCAAAGAGTAAACTCGGAATCCGATTTCAGAACACTTCTTTAAATCCTAGACGTTTAAGTAACATCTTTTCTTGGGGTGATCATCCCATCTCTCAACCAGTGGAGGAGGAAGTGGATGTCTTAGAATTGTTTTCCTATGGCAGGAAGATGAGGTCCACAGTTAACAGAACTCATAGGAAGAGAGAGAATACGCCAACAATAATCTAATATGTACCTTAGACAAGGTGATCATAGACACTAAGAAGGAAAAGATGAGTCAATTTTATTTAATAGGTCTGGTCATCTCCCATGCCTCACTTGAAAAAGAAATGACATAAGAAATAGAACTAGAACAAGTCATGCTATAGATAGCCTCCCTCAAGCATCAAGTATAGTATTATCAAGAAGTTGGAGGGGTGGAAAACTTCAAGAAAGACCCATTGGAGGAACATGACAAGCACCTCATGGTGCAGGAAGATTTGGTGATGAAAGCACTTTCCCTTCAAGAGGAGTTCCTGTTGCTTGAAATTACATACAAAGAAGTGCTTCAGTGGGCCAAAAGGGGGACTAGAGCGTTAGACAAATAAATGTCATCAGAGAGGTGCAAAAGGACAAGGTTTTCAAGAATCACAACATATAACACTTGTCGTATGAATGGATAGATCAGATGCATTCAGTTGCGAAGCACTCGACGAAGATTGTGGAAGAGTCGAGGGAAAAAGTTGAAGAAGAATGGGATCATTGAAATCGAGTGTGGTAGAAATTGAATCAATCTATAGTCGATATCTGATTAGCAAATTTTGGGTCTCCTATAGAATTTTGGTTGGGAGATGAAGTATCGAGAGGTTTACAGTGAGGGGTCGACGAGTACAGGAACAAGGTTAGAAAGATAATTGTTGTGGAACAAGGACACTATAGAAGTATGTCGTTGATCAAGTTAAGATGAAAAATCAGTTGGAGCGGTTAGCTAGAAGAATGCAAAAGTATATTGGTCGATTCTGGGACAACAAACATGCATTGAGTATGTCGATGGACCAACATCGATTTCCATATGGAGGCACTTATGCCAAGATTTTCTCTCAGTGGGTTTAATATATAGATAAATGTGTGAATCCTAGAAGTCCCAGATCACCCGAGTCATCTTGACTCAATTCATTGTTTATGTAATTGGAACCACCGAAATCGTTATTTTTGGTTTGATAAGTTTGTATAAATAAAGGTATTTGCTTGATAGTAGAGGACCTTTTGAAAAAACATTTTTTGTTTTTATTGTATTGGAGAACTACTTTCTACAATTAATAGAGAAGTTCCTTTCGATCCCTTAAGTTGGATTGAACCATTGTGTGTTCGGTGATCAGAGAGTGGATTGATCTACCCTCAATCATCTCATTAATGATGTCTAGTAAGATTTTCCGTTTACCAAGTTATCTTGTAAACTGTGAATGCTACTATCATTTGTTTCACATCTTATTAAAATCTGCATGTTAGTATATGTTTCGCTTTAGTTCGATAAGCAGTAATTATTGAATTATTTCTTGGTAACCGATAGGTCTATACCTGAAAATTTACATGCATTTTGAATAATTGTTTATTAAATCTTTCAGGGAATTATTTCTTATAGGTATATAGATCAGTTAATCTATTACTTGTAATTTACATTTCTTCTGAAAAGTTATCTTTAAGAGAAAATGGCCAGCATAATTGTTTCATGTAAGTCGCATGTGATTATTGTTGTGCTTCACCCGAGAGGTTATCCCTTCGAGCAGTCTTTAGTGATAACTATGTTTTACGCATATGAAAAAACAACTCCCAAAAAATAGAAAAAGAATAAAAGATACAAAATTGACAAATCTTAAAGCCCATTGAACGGGTGTCAAACCACTAATCTGGAGGATCAAACTATACCAAACGGGGAAGAGTCTAATTGAGCCTCATCCTTGGGTGTAATCCCTCATGTTGATTTAAAGGGAATCCAACCCCCTTAACAAGTGTATATACTAGTATATATTATATATATTGATATATTAGGTAGATATATACAAGGTATATGTGTCAATATATATACCAATATATTATGTCGATATATATACCAATATACATACCGACATATATGTATGGGTATATATATTGAATACATATTATGTATACTGACATATTATATATACCAACATATATGTACTAGTATATATATTGATAAAATATTATGTCGGTATATATATCAGCATGTTATGTTGGTATATATTCTGACATATTATGTTGGTATATATACCAATATATACATCGACATATTATGTAGGTATATACATTAGTACATATAACATTATATATACTGAGATATTATATATATATATATATATATATATATATATATATATATATATATATATATCGACATATTATGTGTGTGTGTGTGTGCTGACATATGATGTGGCTATATATACTAGTATGCATATCAACACATATATCTATATAAATTGTCAATACATATCAATATGTATGCACTATTATATATATTGAATAGATATTATGTCAGTATACTAGTGTATATGTATACTAGTATAAGTATCGATATGTATACCAATATATAAAATGGTATATAATATATACTAGTATATATATACCGATATATTATGTCAATATATCTGTACTAGTATATATATTGAATAAATATTATGTTGTTTTACTAATGTGGGTCCTCATTGGGCATGCTTGGAAAATGAGAAAAGAAAAATCAATCCTATGCCAATTAATCGGAAAACGTACCCGTCAATTTTCAAGCATTTCACATGTTTTGAAAACAAGAGAAAACATGCAGTTAATATTTTAAGAAATCACAATTTACTCTTTATCACTTTCTTCATTACTTTCGTAGCGTTGGTTCTCGCGATTTAGATATTATTGTATTTAAGTTTCAAAAATGTACAATGGAGATGAGATTTGAAGTGGTTAGCATTTTTTTCATTTTTTAATATTATATTAAAGATAAGTCAAGATTGAGAAGATGCACTATATTTTGTTAACACATTTATTACTCAAAAAATCTAAAACTTATTACTCATAAAGTAGATGATTGGTTTTTCTATCTCCAAGTTGAATGGAATTTCATATCATCCTTGTTGATATTCTTTAAAACACAATGAAACCATAAATCATGAAGTTTCTTGAATTAGTAATGACATCACTAATGAGGATTGTCCCCCTAAACTTGTTAATATGCTTACTTACTATAGGTGATTCTCACTACAAAAAGTTTCCATGACTAATCTCCCACTAACATTATGTAATCCATTTAATACTTAAAACTTTTTAATACTTAAAACTTTGCAATCGATCTAGTACATAAAAAGATCTAGTACATAAAATTGTGTGTTGCAAAGCCTTGACATTAAGATTATAAAATTTGAAAGGCTTCATATGATTTGTCCCATGATTTTAACTTAGTTCATTCAAATCATATACCAATTTAGAAGATCCAACAATTACTTATAATATATTCTAATATATATTCTTTGTAAGATGAACTTTCATAACCTGTTATCTTCTTAGAAAGATTGATTGTACAACTATGGCAACCCAATATGAATGCATAAATCTAAAAATTGCATGTGTATATTACTTCCATCTTTTGTTTCTAAGAAATTGGACAAATAATGGAGTCTAATAGATGAAAATGAATGGATTAATCACCTATATGGTATGTGGTATTTTGGTCTCTTCTTTTGGGATGCATCTTTATTTGATTTTTAATTTTCCATGATTCCTTCCCAAGGAGTGTTGCATTATAACTAAATTAAGATCATTTAACATCACCTATTTTTTTATATATAGCTACAAATAAGATAAGACTATATTTGGAACCTTTACCATTCAACTCTAATGCTTATTCATCAGTAATGATTTTATTTGACCATTTCCTCTTATTGAAGTCTTTAATTTCACATTGTGTTGGAAGTTTAATTTCATCTATTATATGAAATTTTGCATTGTGTTAGCAATTTAATTTCCTATATTATATGAGTTTAAATTTATATATTTTGATGAAGATTATTAGTCAATAATGATCCATTGCTTCAATAGTCCTTGATGATGGGTGGAGTGTCCACTCGAAACATTGGACGTTTCAAAACTCCTTATACAGTTTATATTAAGAAAGCACTAAGGACTTTATTTGATCATTTCTCCTTATTGAAAGTCTCTAATTCCGCATTGTCTTGGAAGTTTAATTTCACGTATTATATGAAATTTTACATTGTGTTAGAAGTTTAATTTCCTATATTAAATGAGTTTAACTTTATATATTTTATGAAGAATAGGTTATCATTTTTTTTTTTGGTGAGTTTCTTTTATAAATTTAATAGAATTTTTTACCAACTCTTAAAATTACATATTTTAATTACTAAAATTCAAGATAAAATTGTTTCAAAGAAAATGAGTTTTAGATTTCATCTACAATACACGCATTTTTGGAATTGGAAAATTTTGTTATCAAAATGGAGATTTTTCATTGTAAAATTTAATCAAATAACCTACAACTAACATACCAATCTATACAAATATCTCTATTATATCTTTGTGAATATAAATAGTAAATTCTTCAATTAAAAATATTTATCCAAGTGATTGGTTGAAACCTTCCATTCCAAGTAAAACATAGCATGGAGTCTCCTCACTAGGAGGAGTTTACTGTACTTTAAAAGCTTCCAATAGAAAATAAAATGGTGGAAATGTCGGTAAGAGCTTGGATGTAATTATTCACAAGAGGAGTTTATTGTACTTTAAATGTACCCAAAAGAAAATAAAATAGTGGTAATTCCGATAATAGGTTGGATGTGACTATTCACAAATTTGATCGTCAGAGGAAAATTCTAACACTGGCATAGTGACACTTTCATAAAGACGACTTATCAATTGACATTTCACTCCCATTTTGGCCTGCCAACTTTATTTATTTCTGAAACACGCCGCAAAAAAATAAAGTATGTTGCAGAATCAACCGACTATTCCTTTTCTACCTTTTCTATTGTCATACCGGGCTGGCAGGTTACTGCTTCCACCCGAACATCAATGGGCTTTGCCCCTGTATGCTATGGATCTTCAATGAACAGATCTGACAGTTCTTTAGTCAATAAGTTGTTACGTTGGGATCGATCGCATTTCCTGCAATTCTGGAAGGCAAGACGAACATAGCCCACCCCAATGTTGAATTTCAAGTCTTTCCTTTTCTTTGTGGTGAATTGTTGCATTTGATTAATGCCAAACATTCATTTATTATCCGACCTCCAAGATAACATGCTATGAAAAATCTAATTCAGAGTAAGGCGGTCCTAGAAGGCTCACTCAGTTGATGTCATCTGAAAGGTTGTCCTTTATCACTACCCATTCCCCCAGGACATGATAGCTAACCTTTATAGTTCATGTCTTGCCTCTTTATGTGTTTCATGGTTTTCTTTGATGTGCAACCATTCCATTATTTAGAGGATTACATATTTACCATATGAGGACTATTCTCTTTAAAAAATCAAACCAAAGAGATCCTTCCTACGATTTTTTCTCCTCTATATTTACTTCATCACCACTAAACAAAGGAGGGGAAGGAAGCAGAAAGTTTCTGCAAATCCGTAAATAAGTTGTAGGATTCAAACAAGTCCTCCTCCACCGCTACACACTCACCAACATTGGCACTTGCTTTTTTTAGGTCTAGGCATATTTTTGTTGATAGTTGATGTGAATAGGAGGTGGTTGCATACTTGTTACTTATTGGAAGGTTTCTTGGGATTCTCCTTCTCCTTTATTGTTGTCAGTAGACCTTCCAGAGTTCCTTGGACTTGTAGATGTAGAAGAGAACGCAACAATTGTTTCTGCAATGACAACCCAAATGTGGCACAGAGATGAAGAACGACAACAACAACTTCATCTACCACGATGCCCTTGCGACTCCTCCTCTTTCACCC
This sequence comes from Picea mariana, assembly GCA_032191745.1. Classification (NCBI taxonomy): domain Eukaryota; kingdom Viridiplantae; phylum Streptophyta; class Pinopsida; order Pinales; family Pinaceae; genus Picea; species Picea mariana. Next base: position 449,691 of record JASDQU010099818.1, read on the forward strand.
ACAGTGGGATTTGATCTCTTTCCTTCCAAATCCATTCAAATCAAAATCACACAAAGTGGGTGGGAAAATTCAAATCTAAATTATGGTGCCTTGAAGAAATTCAAAATTTTAACTCAACTTAGATGGAATTCATCAAAATTGTATAGGTTAATTAGCATCCATCCATTAGGATGGGCTTATGGATGCATGGGTTCGACATGACAGTGGGAATGAAAAATTGGCATGTACAGATGCATACCATCCATGGTTTGACTGTTGGAAAGTTTTTTCCAAACAATCGCTATACACACATGTAATAATCAGTTTGGTGCATCCTTGTCTAACGTAGTGGGGTTGGGCATATGCATGGTCATTCGGTCTGCAGAGTCATTAAGACTCTGTAGTTGGGTGAATAGTGTTTGCCTAAGTGGATTTACGACAAAGTGTTGCTACTAGTAGAAGATATCCATGTGCAAAAAAAAATTATTGGAGTAATTGACAAAGTACATAGGCACATGTTGTAAAACAAAATGCACATTGTTGCATCAAATGTCACAACGCAATAAAAAGATTTTGTGATTGCGACATAGATTTGTCTTCTACAATGGTCAAACCTCAGATTTTTTATGAAGCATATCTCTTTTATTTTCACCCAAGGTAGATCTCCTCAGATTTATCATGAAGCATATCTCTTTATTTTCACCCAAGACGGATCTCCTTGACAGAAGCTTAAGCAGATCAATGGAGTAGATGGGAAGATGGTTGGTGTCTGATCTCTCTGGAAGATATTTACTAAGATTGTTTATGCTTTGGTGTATATCATGTGTTAATCAGATTCCTGGGTGTAGAAATGAATTCCTAAACGAAGATCTCTCACACCAATTAACCTAAATGTCTTCCACTCCTAATTGTACCCAACTCTTGGAAATGTAGAATAAAGCACATGATCCGGCAAGCTGTGATGGATATGGATAATGTCAATGAGGAATTGTGGGAGATGATGATTTTTTTAAATAAATGATAGTTATCTCACTCACCCCACAAGTGCCATACATTACAAAGGTGCAACACCAGCAAGCACATGTAATCTAGTAGCCAAAACTTGAGAAGATATGACCTTGAATCGCTCTAGTATATAGCTAGCGAGATACATGATAAGTTTCCCAAAGAAAAGATATAATCTACGTAAAGTAGATCTAAACATTCATGCAATTGAGCCACATGTAAGCAGAGTATTTCATCATTGAATTAATTAAAAAAAAAAAACATAATTTCCCTTAACATATTCTACCTAGTCTTCTCAATAGTTTCCATGATCAACAATATATGTACTTCTTCTCCGATGAATGGAGGATCTAGTAATGGTGATTCCTCTAAACACAAATTATGTCATCAATCCCTAAATATCTATCAGGAAATGAGAGACACTTCCACAATAATCCTAGCAGAAGAGAAGAAGAATTTAATCAAGAACGCAAATGACACAAGCAATCACACAACACACCGAGATTTTACCCTGGAACCCTTAATTGGGAAAAAACAACATCACTTTGAGCATTGTACTCTCTTGTTGTCTTATTCAATATGAATAAAAGGTTACATGTCTAACCTTGGTCCACACCTAATACACAATTGAAATCATGCCTTCTTACTTGCACAAGAACAACCCTGTATCCAATCTGGCTTACATATCATGACCAACAACCTACAATTACACATGCATTAACCTGCATTAGTGCATTACAACATTCTATGATTACTTCATTCCTTTACATCCTTACAACACGCCTCTTTATAGGCTTTACAACAAGAAAAAACCTAAATATTGGTGCCCAAAAATGGTTACAAATCTATGCATATCATTGGCTACAAATCCCACAAATCCCAAGATTCTATTACAGTCAACTCCAAGTCGGGTTATCAATTGGTCCTTCATTCGGTCTCTAGTCGGTCGTCTCATGCCCGCACTTCAACCTTTTGTTGTTTGAATTTTTGTCGTTATCTTTGACTTTGACTTTGCTCAGTCGACTCCCTCGACCTTCAACTTGTTGTCAATCCACCTCGACCTTCAATCATCGGTCGATTCACCTCAAATAGACTTTCACCGCAAAGAATATAACAACCCAACATTCTCCCACTTGTTGTCTTCTTTGTTGAAACAAGAGATTATTGAACTTTTGTTCATAGAACCAGGGAAACAATTCCCATTTCCTCTCTGCACCAAGAGAACTTCACAACACTCATAGACTTGGTCAACGAGTCTATTATGTTTTCCAAAGCGTCTAATCTCTCTAGTAGCACCTTGTTACTGTCCATCATATATCTTACAAAATGGTATTGTACATCAATGTTCTTAGTATTTGAATGACAAGTAGAGTTGTTTTCCAGAAATATTGTGCTTTGACTTTCGCAACTCACCTTTATAGCTCTCTGCTCAAACCTGATTCTTGAACACAACCTTTGAATCCATACCACTTCTTTGCTTCCATGAGTGGTCGCCATGTATTCAACTTTTGTTGTTGACAATACTACAATTGCTTATCGCTTACTCATCCAGCTTATTGCTCCACCGAACATCTTGACGACATATTCATTGGTCAACCTCCGTCGATCTAGATCTCCTGCCCAGTCGACGTCGACAAAGCCATGTACATATACTTTACCACTGTCACCTCTAGCTCTTCCTTGGTATCATATAGCATAATTCTTTTTTCCATACAAATACCTAAATACTCTCTTAATAGTTGTCTAGTGCTCTTTTCCAGGTGTTGACATTTACCTACTCAACAGTCCCATTGCATGGGCAATGTTTGGTCGAGTGCAGACCACCACATACATTAGACTACCAACAACACTTGCATAGGGAACACGTGTCATGTCCTTTATTTATTTTTGTGTCTTAGGACATTGTTCGGCATAAAGCCTTTATCCCACAGGAATTGGCACCTTCACAGGTTTACAATCCTTCATGTTGAACCGTTTCAGAACTATTTCAATATACTTTGTTTGATTCAACCAGAGCTTTCTAGCAGCTCAATCTCTCTTAATCTCCATTCCCATAATGAAGTTAGCCACACCGATATCCTTCATGTCGATCTTGGAGGATAGTTGCTTCTTCACCTCCTTTATTGTGTCCATGTTGTTTCCAATCAGCAACATGTCATCGACATACAAAGCTACATGTATGAAACGCCCACCTCCTTCCTTGGAATATATGCATTGATGATATTTTCTTCTCACAAATTCAAAACTAAGGATGTATGTGTCAAACTTCTAGTACCACATCCTTGGTGATTGATTTATACCATAAATGGATCTTTTGAGTTTGCACACCCAACTCTCGCTTGCCCTTTACTACAAATCCCTAAGGTTGTTTCATGTAGATTTATTCTTTTGGGTCCTTGTGTAGGAAAAAATCTCACCGAAGTTGACTCCCTCAACTTGGGAATAACCTTTCACCACCAGTCGAGATTTGAACTTCTCGACTTGTCCTACGACATTCATCTTCTTCTTGAATACCCACTTGCTACCGACAAGATTTCTTCCACTAGGTAACTTGACTAAATCTCATGTCTCATTCTTGTAAAAGGATTCCATCTCTTTGACCATGGTGTCCTTCCAGATTTTACCCTCTGTTGAGTTGACTTCCTCACCAACCGACTTGGGCTCATCGTCGATGGCAGTCAACACAAATGCGAAATAGAAGTCGGGTGGACTATACCTCTCAACTAGTTTTATTATTCTTTATGACCTCCTTACCACCGAAATCAATTGGTCCACCTCTTCCTCAGATTCAGTCGACTCATATGAATCATTTTCTTCGTTCCTTGATTCAACCCACACTGTATCAGGATTATTCTCGGTCTGAACATCTTCCTTAGGTTCATACTTACCTCTGACTTCTCTGAAGACCACATCTCTATTGTATATTATTCTCGTTGATGTAGGATTTCAGAGCTTATAACCTTTCATTCCTTCTTTATATCCAATGACAATACATTTGACTGCGTTATTGTCCAACTTGCTCCTCTTTTCCTTGGGAACATGCACAAATGCATCATATTCAAATACTTTGAGATGTGCCACCGAAGAATTATTACCAGACCATACCTCATTTGGAGTCGTGTCGACTAGCGCTGAAAAAGGAGACATATTCAGTAGATATCTTGCAGTGTCAACTGCCTTCGCCCAGAATTCTCGTGCGAGCCCAACACCACTGAGCATGATCCTTGCCTTATCCATCAACGTTCTGTTCATTCTCTCAGGAACTCCATTTAGTTGTGGGGTATATGGTGTGGTATTTTTGCGTGCTATTCCACACTGCTTACAGAACTGATCAAATTACTTTCCACATAATTCACCACCATTGTTAGTCCTCAACACTTTAATCCTCTTTTTTGTCTATTTTTCTACAAGAGATTTAAACTCCTTAAATATCTCGAAAACCTATAATTTCTTCCTCAGGAAATATATCCATGTATTCTTGGAGAAATCAATATCCATGTATTCCTGGAGAAATCATCTATGAAGGAGACATAATACAAGGATCCACCAATTGAAGGCACTGTAACCGGTCCAAACACATCACTATGCACTAGTTCTAGAATCCAATTTTCCCTTGTCGTTCAAGATGGGAACCTCACCCGACTTTGTTTTCCATATATGCAATGTTCACAAAAATCGACTTCTAAACCACATTCAGGAAATACGTCAACCATACCTTTTCTTTGCATAACTTTAAGTCCTTTTTCTCCAATGTGTCCCATCCTCTCGTGCTCTAACCTAGTCGGGTCGATTTCATCATGTCTTGTCAAGTCGGTTTGAACCAACTTATCTCGATTCAAGTTGAGTTGTGTCAACATCGAATCGATTCAAGTCGCAGTCGAGTCGATTTTTAGGAGCAACGATGTTGTTGCATCCAATTGAGTCGACATTCCCTAACAACTTATACAGAGTACCAATCCAAACTCCTTTCATTAAGACCATCGCACCTCTAACTATCTTGCATGAATCCTTCTGAAACAGAGTATGCACACCTGCATCACTCATGTTGCTAAGAGGTATCAGGTTTCTTGCTAAACCCGAAATGCGTAGCACACCTGGAAGGGTTCTTTTCCTCCCATCCTGCAATGTCAGTCGAACTCTTCATCGTCCGACAATTATGGTTGTCGAGACGTCCCCAAGAACAAATCACCCCCATCATATCATTCATATTCACATAACCATTCTTTATGTGGTTTCATATGATAGGATTCTCTTGAGTTGATTAACCAAACATCTTGATATGATTGTGTACTAGTCGATGCTAGATACACATCACCTCCTTTCTCCAAGGTCCTCTTTATCTCAGTTGACTGCTTCTCGTCGGATCCAACACTGCTTATGTTTCCTTCGACTTACAGTCCTTTTTATAAATCCCAGCTTTAACACATTTCAAACATCTTCAAATCAAATGAACCGGGTATTTAGATCTACCCTTCGACTTGAAATTTCTAATGGAAAAACTACCTTTATCTATGTCTACCAATCGACCTCTCACTACTAGAGCATCTTTGGTCCATCCTTCCATGTTCTTCCTTCTCATTTCTTCGGACAACATAGAAGCAGCCACGTCCTCTAACGCTAGTGTGGTTGTATTACTCCCAATAGCCATGAATAAGATATCCTAGGAGTATGGAAAATAACATAATAGGTTGATACATTTCTCCTCGCTAGTGATCTTAATATCCAAAGACAATAACTGGCTTAACACAGTATTAAATGCATTTCAATGCTTAGTTACCGAACTACCATCAGTCATCCTTAGAAGATACATTTTCTTTCTGAGAAGAAACTTTTTTACCAGATATTTCAACTGGTATAAACTTCCCAACTTGTCCCACATTTTCTTGGTTGAATCTTCACCTAAGACATTCAGCAACACCGAATCCGCAAGACAAAGTTGAATGGTACTTCTTTCTCTTCTTTCAAGTTTCTCCCATTCTTCTGTCGACATGCTTTTCGGTTGGGTACTTGGACAGGCCGATGTCCATTGTTCTCAATCCACGAGAAGATCTTCCATTTTAAGCTTCCAAAGCTCAAAATTATGGCCATTGAATTTTGTTATCTTTATTCTAGAACTGCTCGCCATTCCTTACCACAATATTTACCACAAATTATGACTTACGACTCTTACAGTACCTAGGGTTTATTTCTTAGATTCAAGATTGGAAAATCAAGATCTGATATACTCGCCAAAGCATAACACCGCTCTGATGTAATGTCTCGTTCCCAAGAGTAGGCTAGCAGGGAGTGACTTGGTAGTCTATGTATTCCTGTAGACTATAGTCGAGCACAAATAGGGAACAAGATGAATAAATAAGGAGGAATTGATGGCTAAATGATGAATTAAGCCAAAATACTTAGGAAAAGTCACTTAAGCCTAAGTCAACGAAGAATTGGAATGAAAATGTGCTAAAGGGGGACTTAATTAATTAATTATTCACCTTAGGAGGAAAAGCGCCTAGCTTAAGTGAGGTCAATGGTGAATTAGATTGGGAAAGGTATAAAGGGAGGAATTTGACCTAATTCCTCATTATGCATTGTTATGATTTGACGTTGAGAGTTCCTAGAGGAGGAAGAGAGTTGACCTTGTTGTTTTGTGGATTTCTAGAGAAAACCACCACCATTGATCGGTTTTGGTGTTGAGAGACACACCCTAGCCCATCGGAGATACCATCCAGGTATTTCACCGAGCTATTCAGGAGTATCCAGTACATTGTGCACAAGTCAGATTAAGGGTCTGTGGAGTTGCACGAGGTCTGAGCTCGGATTGTAGTTTCCTTCTGACCCAATGGAGATCCAGCCAGGGTGCTTCTATTGAGCCATTTATCATCAGATTCTGACGGTGGAATCTTGCAGAGTGCATTATTCAACCATTTAGGGCGTAGCTCTTCTGGCAGTACATTTTGGGTTGCAGACGGAGCATCAGGACAGATTCAGGGAAACCCTTTCGACCTAGTTCTGCATTTGGCAAGACGATCGTTTTGAGCCCTATAACAGCTAATTCCATCAGTGGAATCATTTGGGGCGCATCCAGTGCCCCAGGAGGTGCACAAACCCCCCAGGGGTCTAGATCCAGTACCTCATAGGCCAGATCTGATATCCGACACTCATCCATTCCAGTCTAGAGGCCAGGGCACTTCTATTGGAGTAGTTTCTGGTGCATTTCAATGGTCTATCCTTCCGGACGAGTTTTCCACCTGGTGGCGGTTACCATATTTCTTCGAAGTCGCATATTTATGTCTATCTATCCGTGCATGCATCAGAACTGCATTCATCTTCTAATCATGGGTATTTTTATGTTATTTGATTGTATTCCAGTGACAATCCATGAGATCTAGCTGACGATTATACTTTATATTTCCAGTGCGTTATTGTATTTCCATGCTTGAGTCACATAATATATGTTATTGGGCAACTGATGTTCTTTACTTCCGCATGCATCATTTATATATTGTTTAAACCATAAATACGCAACATACACATGCAATAACCAACATGCACTTGAAATAACCTTAAAGATCTCAAACACACAACTGAAACGCATTCATAAACCCCTAGTGTATCAGATCTGCAAGACATAACATTGGATCAGTAGCAAATATCATGATCAACGGTATCAGGGATATTTCAGTGGTATCAGAGCTTTAGTCCTGCCAGCCTGTGACTAAAGACAATGAATACAACAGAAGAACCAGATGGTCGTGAGCACGTAGGTGACGAATATGTCACATACAACATGCGTAGGGAAAGAAGGGATAGGCCTAAATTTCCTCCCTTCCCTCCCAATTCAGAGGAAGAGGAAGAGGCACACAGAGAAGCAGAGAGAAGAGAAGATCACGAGGCCAAGCATGAAGTAGAGAGGAGGCTAGGTGGCATATATGAGCAACCAGAGGGCAGTGGTAAGGCCCCCGTGGATCAAGATGCAACTTTCATGCAGGTTATCAATGATATGCTAGCTATTCAGCAAACCATGTCTCAGTCTTTGGCTTAGGTAGCAAATAGACTGGCTATGGTATACATCCTGGGCACACAAGCCCCACATGCAGCACAGAGGAACTCAGGGGAAGGTAGTAGACCCCAGTCACCCACTTGCACATACACCTCTGCGAGTAGGATTCCACGTCCATTGTTTCCCAGTTTCCAGAAGGCACCCCCGATAGCAGCAGAGATACCGATAGCACAGAGACCGCCCACTCATGCAGAGGACATTGTAGAGTATCGAAGAGAGTATGCAACATTCGGCCGTGACTTCCATTAGGATATGAACTTAGTCAAGTATTGTGGACTCAAATTCATGAACCTCCCTAGAGAGCCACAGAGGGGAGGACCACAGCAGCAGCAGCAGGGGCATAACACTGATTTCATCCGAAAATTTGGTAAACTCACCATACCTTCTTTTGACGGACCGTCCAAATGCACCGCCAGAGCTTGGGTACAGAAACTAGAAACCTACTACAAGATCAACCAGATGAGCGAGTCAGAGGCCATCAGTTTCGCCACCTTACACTTGGAGGGTGAGGCACACGAGTGATGGTATCACAGATTGGTGACAATGGGTCATAATCGCATCACCTCCTATAGAGAGTTCATAAGGAGACTCATGGATAGATTTGACAGGAGGGATCTAGAGGTCCATTTCAGAGATCTATCCCAGTTGAGACAAATTGGCACAGCAGAGGCATTCATCTCAGAGTTTCAGAGGGTAGTAGTGGTAGTGACAGACATATATGAGCCTCGATTAGTCATGCTATTCACAGAAGGGCTCACAGAACCCTTAAGAGGATGGGTGAAGGCCTACCAGCCTCATACCTTGCAGGATGTCATCCGACGCACTAGAGATTTGGAAGATTCAGTGCTAAAAACTAAACCCTTCACCAAACCCTTTGTACCAGAGAGAGACAAGGATCAAAAGAATCCTCAAAGGGAATGGAAGGGCAAGCCCAAGTTGGATGATGATACGCGATGGGAGTTTATGAGGAAGATGCTTTGTTTCTCCTGTAGAGACCCATGGGTCCCAGGGCATAGATGCATGGGAAAGGGAAAGATCCACTACATTGAAGTGGAATCAGGCAGTGAGGAGAAGGATAAGGATATTGAGACATAGACAGATAGTGATTCAGAGACTGAGACAGATAATGATTCAGAGAGTTTGAGGGATTCCATGTGGCAGTGGCTGATAGATACACGATGACATGTTTGGACATGATCCCCGACCTAGAGGTCAAACTAGGAAACTACACCTTGACAGACACCTTCTATATAGTTGACATATCAGATATTGATGTCGTGTTAGGGGTACAATAGTTATGTTCATTGGGAGAAATTGGGCTCAACTATCAGACGTTGACCATGAGTTTCAGAGATGTCAGTGGATCGTGAGTTGTGTTGAGGGGCATGTCTACAGGAGCACCTCATGTAGTATCGATAAAGAGGATGGAGCGGATATTTCGCCGTAGAGATGTGGCTTACGCAACAGAGTGTTTGATCACCATGCGAAAGGATTTTGAGGGTAGGGAGCATTACCACCCACAGATCAGAGAGCTTCTGGGTTAGTATGAGTCAGTATTTGGGCTGATACCACTAGGGAGACCACCCGATAGGGGTTTTGAGCACATGCTTGAGTTAGAGGCAGGGGCTACACCGATGATTACAACACCCTACATGCACCCCAAGAAATTCAAGGATGAGATTGAGAAAGAAATTAAAGAATTTCTTGCTATGGGGCACATCAGGCCTAGCATGAGTCCTTTTGCATATTCAGTTGTCTTGGTACTGAAGAAGGATGGCACATTACGGATGTGCATCGATTATAGAGCGCTCGACAAGAAAATGATCAAGAATCGTTACCCCATTCCACACATAGATGAGTTGATGGATGAGTTACATGGGGTGGTCTTCTTAACTAAGATTGATATACACTCAGGATAACATCAGATCAGCATCAGAGAGTAGGACATTGAGAAGACAATGTTTCGGTGTCATTTCAGACACTTTGAGTTCTTGGTCATGCCATTTGGATTGAGTAACGCACCAGCCACTTTCCAGACTTGCATGAATCATATCTTTAGAGGACAGTTGACGAAGTACATCCTGGTATTCTTCGACGACATATTGATCTACAACAAGACATGGGATGAGAATCTAGCACATTTGGGGGAGGTCTTGGGTATTATGCAGGCGCAATATTTATATGCCAAGGAATACAAATGTGAATTTGGCATGAGAGAACTATTGTACTTGGGGCATATCATCAATGGGCAAGGAGTACAGGTTCAACATGAAAATATCAGGGCCATTTTGGATTGTCCAATTCCCAAGAATCTCAAGGAGCTGAGAGGATTCTTTGGGTTATACAGTTACTACATGCGGTTCGTCAAGGGTTTTTCACAGTTGGGAGCACCACTCACAGACTTGACCAATAAGGGTGATTTTCATTAGACAGAGGAGTCACAACAGACATTCGACAAAATGAAGGAGGTTATGAGCACATGCCCTGTTCTATCCCTTCCAGACTTCTCGCAGTCATTTGTCTTAGAATGCGACGCATTAGGGGTGGGGATTGGAGCAGTTTTGATGCAGGGGGGCCACCCTATCATGTTTGAGAAAATAAATGTCAACGATTCAGAGAGACTCTATCCTATTTACGATAAGGATATGCTAGCGATCATGTATGCCTTAACCAAATTCATGCAGTATCTGGTTGGCAACAGGTTTGTAGTGAAGACTGATCATAACAGTCTCAAGTATTTCCTTGATCAGAAAGACCTCAGTAAGAGGCAATAGAAGTGGGTCTCAAATATCCAATCCTTTGACTTTGACATTGAGTATGCAAGGGAAAAAGGAATATCATAGCAGATGCCTTGTCAAGGAGGCCAACAGGATCTTTGATGATGGACATTTGTAGAGATTGGAAAGCTCAATTGTTGATGGAATACTCCAAATAAAAATTTGCTTGTGAGATGATGGATGGACAAGTGATTGATGATAGATATTGAGTTCTTGATGATGTCATTTTATACAAGAATCGGATCTACTTGGTTCCAGAATCCACTCTAAAGGGGAAAATTCTGAAGGTATGTCATGATTCGCCTACAGCAGGGCATCAGGGGTACTTCAAAACATATAGAAAGATCAGGGAGAGATTCTCATGGGAAGGGTCTCAAGGATGATGTGTTGAAACACATACGAGAGTGCACAACTTGTTAGCAAAACAAGTTTGAGCAGACACACCCCGCGGAGATACTACAGCCTCTACCCATTCCAGAGAAGAAATGGGAGAGCATTTCCATGGATTTCATTACAGGCCTTCCTAGAGTGCAGGGCAAGGACTATATATTTTTGGTGGTCAATAGACTGACAAAATTTGCACATTTCTTTGCCATACCCACAGACTACAAGGCCATACAGGTAGCAAGGTTGTTTTTCAGGGAGGTATTCTGGTTGCACGGGTTACCCAGGCAGATAGTCAGTGATAAAGATGGGCGCTTCATAAGTGCATTTTGGCAGGAGCTTTTCAGGTTGACAGACACAGAGCTAGCTACAAGTACTAGCTACCACCCACAAACATATGGGCAGACAAAGATCGTCAACAAATGAGTGGAAGGGTATCTGAGGAACTATGTGGGGGGGCAGCAACGCACTTGGGTGAGATGGTTACATATGGGTGAGTATTGCTACAACACAACTTACCATATGTCTATCAAGATGTCATTGTTCAAGGCATTGTATGGATACGATGCATCCTCCTTTATAGAGACTGTGTTTGGAGATAGTAGGGTCCCAGGGGCCAAGGAATAAGTGGAGGAGATTCAGAGGATTCTTCAATCAGTAAGGCAGAACTTGCAGTCAGCTCAGAACCAGCACAAGATATATGAAGATCGGCACAGAGTTAAGCGCAGTTTTGAGGTAGGGGATTTGGTTTTTTTACGATTACAGCCATACAGACAGTCCTCCTTGAAGAGGAGCGGAGTAGAGAAGCTAAAGCCGAAGTTCTATGGGCCATACAGAGTCATCAGGAAGATAGGCGAGGTGGCATATGAGCTAGAGCTACCGGAAGGTAGCAAGATTCATAACGTCTTTCACGTCTCTTGCCTTAAAAAGGATGTGGGACAACAGGTTAGCATTTCAGAGGAGTTGCCACCCTTGGATGAGGAGGGTCAGTTGGAGCTAGTGCCAAAGGAGGTACTAGAGCAAAGAGAGCATAGATTGAGGAGCAGGATCATCAGGGAGTGCTTGGTTAGATGGAGGGGTCTTCCAGTGGAGGATGCCACATCAGAGGGAGAGCATATCTTACAACACCCAGGATTGATGTTGCTTGAGGAAAAGCAATCTCAGGAAGGGAGGACTGTGATGTCTCGTTCCCAAGAGTAGGCCAGCAGGGAGTGACTTAGTAGTCTATGTGTTCCCATAGACTATAGTCGGGCACAAACAGGGAACAAGATGGATAAATAAGAAGGAATTGATGGCTAAACTATGAATTAAGCCAAAATACTTAGGAAAAGTCACTTAAGCCTAAGTCAACAAAGAATTAGAATGAAAAGTTGCTAAAGTGCCTAGCTTAAGTGAGGTCAATGGTGAATTAGATTGGGAAAGGTATAAAGGGAAGAATTTAACCTAATTCCTCATTATGCATTGTTATGATTTGATGTTGAGAGTTCCCAGAGGAGGAAGAGAGTCGACCATGTTGTTTTGTGGATTTATGGAGGAAACCACCCCTATTGATCGGTTTTAGTATTGAGAGACACACCCTATCCCATCAGAGATACCATCCAGGTATTTCACTGAGCTATTCATTAGTATCCAGTACAGTGTGTGCAGCTCAGCCGGTGAGGGCGCAAGTCAGATAGAGGGTTTGTGGAGTTGCACGAGGTCTAAGCTCAGATTGCAGTTTCCTTCCAACCCAGTGGAGATCCAGCCAGGGTGATTCTATTGAGCCATTTATCATCAGATTCTGATGGTGGAATCTTGCAGAGTGCATTATCCAACCATTTAAGGTGCAGCTCTTCCGGCAGTACATTTGGGGTTGCAGATGGAGCATCAGGACAGATCTGGGGAAACCCTTCCGACCTAGTTCCGTATTTGGCGAGACGATTGTTTTGAGCCCTATAACAGTTGATTCCATCGATGGAATCATTTGGGGCGCATCCAGTGTCCCAAGTGGTGCGCAAACCCCCCAAAGGTCCAGATCCAGTACCTCAGAGGCCATATCTGATATCTGACACTCATCCATTCCAGTCTAGAGGCCAGGACGCTTCTCTTGGAGCAGTTTCCAGTGCATTCTGATGGTCTATCCTTCCAGACAAGTTTTCCAGCTGGTGGCGGCTACTGTATTTCTCTGGAGTCGCATATTTCTGCTGATCTATCTGTGCATGCATCATATCTGCATTCATCTTCTGATCACGAGTATTTTTATGCTATTTGATTGTATTCCAGTGACAATCCATGAAATCTAGATGATGATTATACTCTATATTTCCAGTGTGTTATTGTATTTCCATGCTTGAGTCGCATAATATATGTTATTGGGAAGTTGATGTTCTTTACTTCCGCATGCATCCTTTATATACTGTTTAAACCATAAATACACAACATGCACATCCAATAACCAACATGCACCTAAAATAACCAACATGCGCATGCAATAACCTTAAAGATCTGAAACATACAACTGAAATGCATCCAGAAACCCCCAGTGTATCAAATCTGCAAGACAGAACATTGGATCAATAGCAATTATCCTGATCAGCGGGATCAAGGATATTTCATCTAATAACTCACTTGTCAGTCCAGACCTAAGATCTGATACCACATGTCATGAAATGAGAGACACTTCCACACTAATCCTAGCAGAAGAGAAGAAGAATTTAATCAAGAATGCAAATGACACAAGCAATCACACAGTACACCAAGATTTTACCCTAGAACCCTTAACCGAGAAAAAACAACATTCCTTTGAGCATTTTTCTCTCTTTTTTTATTATTCAATCTGGATAAAAGGTTACATGTCTAACCTTAGTCCACACCTAAGACACAATCGACATCATACTTTCTTTCCTGCAAAAGAACAACCCTGTAGCCAATCTGGATTACATATGCATGACCAACAACCTACAATTACACATGCATTAACCTGCATTAGTGCATTACAACATTCTACGATTACGGCATTAATTTATGGCCTTACAAGGTGCATGTTTATAGGATTTACAATAGGAAAAACCCTAAATATTAGCGCCCAAAAATGGTTACAGATCCATGCATATCATTGGCTACAAATCCCGCAAATCTTGGGATTTTGTTACAGTCGAATCCAAGTCGGGTTACCAATCGATTACCATTCGGTCCTTTATTCAGTCTCTAGTCTGTCATATCACACCCACACTTTGACCTCTTGTTGGTTGAAATTTCGTTGATATCCTTGACTTCAACTTTTCCTGGTCAACTCCCTCGACCTTCGACTTGTTGTCGATCCACCTCAACCTTCGACCACCAGTCGATTCACCTCAACTAGACTTTCACTGCAAAGACTATAAAAACCCAATAATCTCCTTCTTTTGTTGCACACTCACACAAAATATCCACAACAAAGACATCAAATTCTAATCTACCATTTTCTCTCTTAAGGACTACAAACCACAAGGGAAACCAAGCAATTGCTATTGCCCCTTGGAAATAAAAAAAAAACATCACATACTCAGAGGTAAATTTCATTGATACTATCAATTGGGTTTAGTTTGGGTGGTTAGGAGGAATGATTGATATCCTCCCCACCTAGGTTCAATCCGCGCAGGTGACATGTTGAGCTCATAATGAGTATATTGTTGCAATGGCTTTGAGCCTTATTGTTGATTGGCCTTATGCCCTGAAGATTGTAGGGTTTACCCTCAATACCATCCTCAAAATGAGGGGAATGTAAGTTTTAAANACCTGTGAAGTAAAGCAATGCATATAGATTCTTAAGCAAAACAAAATTTAATCAATGGCTCATACACAGAGTACACAGAGATTTTATACCGGAAACCCTCAACCGGGAAAACCTTTCTTATATTCATTATATTGAATTTCACCATTCACCATACAATATATACAATGTTTTTAGGTATTCTGTAGATACCAAAACCTTAATCCCTTAATCCGGGATTAATTTACAAATCCGCTAAAAATAGCAAAAACTGCCCAAAAAAAAAAAAATAGGGCGTTGCCCCGAATGGTGCGCGTAACCAGGGGGGTCATACCTGCCCCCCCCTAGGACCCCCCTAGGAAAGCGTCTGGTGCACACTGCACAAACAGAGCACTAGTACAAGGGATTGTCAGACGTAGTTGTCATATCTTACGTGCCCACACACACACATGCAAAGAATATAACACATACCCAACAAGGAAGTACTAGGGGATAGGAGTCAAGTATACTCCCTTATTAAAATATCCTTAAGTTATTATAGCAATTCAACGTGTAGACATACAATAATCGACTAATTATAAGATTGATACACCATTGATTATGATTTACTATTAACCTAAGAATATTTTCCAACATCATATCCTCCCCAACAATGACATTGTTCATTTCCCTGGCCAATTGCTTAGCATTTTCAAGGATTTTGAAAATAGGATCAAAGAAACTTTTAGTAAGAAAGGACAGTGACGTAACCCTTTCGGTATTCTTATGCTTATTAAATGTCCCACAACTTGAAGATCTTGAGGATTTTGTTTCAAATACTTGGATCCTTTCAATTCAACAGTCCTTTGTACTTAGTGTCTTTGATTGAGGTCCATTTCATGTGTTAGCATAAACTTTCATGTCCCAAAAAATTTGATTGACCTTTTGGTCCAAAGTTTGAAATAATTGATAATTTCTCATGGTCAGTTTTGAGGGTCGGAGCTACGGACAACTAAAGGAACATTAGGGAAATCATAGTGAAACCTAGGGTTGGAACATTATTAATAACCTATGGATATTGAAAAACAATCATTGGTGGAATCATGATCTCCCTTAATATATTACTTAGTTTAAAACAAATTTTCCCTTCAAAAATGTCCCTTTCATATGGTGGATTTTAAGAGTAATCTACTAGGTCATTGTACATCCCCATCTCTTCTTGTTCTAGGTTAACTTCATTGGATTACATTATCTCTTTTATAACATGCCTTGTCTAGGGCTTGCATGTGCCTAGATTCAATGGATTTATTTAATTGTTCCACCTTCTCGATACCATCTTTGAACTAGTCCATTTCCTTTTTGATGTTTTCTTAAAAATATTGAATGTTAACCTTTTTCAACATTATATCATTAATGCCCTTAAGTATTCTCTCCAATTTGGATACATTGTTCTCTAATTCTTCACTTTCTTTATAAGTCATGGATGAGCCCTATGGAGGTTTATTTGGTTGTAACATCCTCACTATAATCCCCAGTTTAATTAATGCTTAATGTAGATATAACATATAGCTAAGGCCAAGCAATGCAATATGCAAATTGTATTTCTGAATTTTAATAAACAAAATGTGATGCCAACTATTGGGGGGCATGGTAAATATTGGGGGATGAGTAATCCATAACGTGGGAGGGGTCTAAAAAAGGGTTTTTATTCATAAGTTTAATTCCAAAAACCTTTTTCTTGTTTTTAATTATTTGAGTGTGTTATCACTCCAAGAAACCCTTTGTGGTTGCAGACCAAAGGTGCTTGGTAACTTAAGAAATGAATGTTTTTGTATTTTGTGAATATGGATCAATGGGACAACTCAATCTAGCTTATGGCATTCAAACATGAAAATGATAAACAAATAAACAGTGCTCTCAAAGATTGATTAATCAGCAGGCAGCTTTAAAGTGGGTGGAGAATAAATTGTAACTAAACCAGTGCAAAGCAGGGTCTAAGAGACAATCAAAGAATTATTATCAGGCTATGAGCTAAACAATGGGATGACAGCCATTCAAAGCTTGACAACACGGATAATAATGCAGAAGAAGGATGGAAAACTGATAATCAAAATCGAAAGGAACCTGTGATCTGTATTAACATATAAGTCTGAGTACAATAGCTAATCTTCTATCCAAAATCGAACCCTTGGTGCTCCGAATGTCTTTGGCTTTATAGCCTTTTACAATCAGTTTCAGATCCTATGAAAAGGGATCTAAGATACTAAAAATAGTATAGCCTAAAACTAATTGTAAACTCTAAATAAGAGATCCTTTATTAATGGGAATTAAACCATATCTAAATTAAAGTCTTTGACAGCTGCAAAAGCATTCGACCTCCTTCAATGAGATGACAAGGCATAAAATCTTCAAAGGATGAAAGATAAATCCTAAAACTGCCACCTGGAAAGAATATTTCAGTCTTTGCTAAAAACAAGTAACAAACTTTATCTGTTCATCGTGCTGGCACTGGAATAATATGCTGAAGCCGATTCTCTTAATTATAGCTTTGATAAATCATCCTCGTGCTCCATTAAGTCTTCAACAGATGTTACCTATATCTCTTGGCTTATTGCCACATGTGCATTTACTCCTCCTGCTGGAAAACTACGACTAAAGAGGGATCGAATCCTTTACTGGCTACATAAAATATGGAACCAACTGCTCCTTGAAATATGGGATTGATCTCTTCATGTGATGATCTCCTTGCCACCTGTGATCCTTGAGTACTCTGTTAGAAAACTGCCCCTGTTCCATCTTTAGCTCGGAATAAGCAAACTCTCTCTGCTTTCCATTTTGATTAGACTTCCATGACAGGAAAGAAATACCTGCAGTAACTCAAGTGAGAAAAGCAATATATTCATCATGCTTTCTGTTTCAAGGTTGGTGCATGGCATTAAYAGACGTATCAAAATTTGAAACTGGAAGCTTGATGTAGACATCATGAGCTTCTGATCTGGACACATCCCCTGTATTGCATAGCAGATTTAGATTGTGTTAATAATATTATCCAGAATATGGAMAAAGTAATAGAGTATCAAAAAGAGCAGTGTCCACTTGAATCCAAGGATATATTCCAAGATTGCAACCCAACATCTGCAGATCACTTGTCAATGCATCTACCAAGTGCTTGTTATTTTACATACTGGCTGCCAAATGCAATGGTGTAAGGCCCCCTGGAAATGTAAACTTCTGCACCCCTTCAAAGATAATCCTCTTGTTATATCTCTGTCATTTCAGAAAAGTATAGCCTCAGTGTTGGGTCTTGCTGCCAGCACCTTTATAATAAGTCTGCATGTCTGTGATGTGTATGCTTTAGGTATGGTAGACCACAACCCCTTCTGGACAATACCCACAGCTGCTTGTAATGGAGGTAGGTAATCATACTGAAGTTTCTCTGTTAGGAGCTCCCAAAGAACAATTCCAAAACTAAAAATATCAGTTTTTGGTCGTATGGTTTATGCCCTATTACTTCAAGAGCCATCTACCAGGAATTACTAAAGCATCATAGTTTCCTACCTTCACATCCTCAAAATTGGCATTAAGACTGAAATTATGGCCAAATTTTTCACTATATGTCTGATCACCTTCAAAGTCATGGATAGCATTTGGGCATGTATCTCCAATGTTCTGGCCCGAGCAAATAACATATACATTGCAGCCTAGGGCTTGTAGAGCTTGGAATGGTACCATTACCTCATAATCTTCCATAAAGTCCCTGCAGAGAAAAAGAATGCATTTGCTTGAACCAGTGACCTTTGCTCCTAGTGTTTGGACGAAAGCGTATAAACTCAGGGTGTCCGAGCCAAGCTACACCAGTGATCAAATTGCCATTAAACAAAACAGGCTGATATTGTCTTTGCAGAGTGAAACATATCCTTCTAAAGTCGACTGCTCTAATTTGGAGAAGCTTCTGAAGAAGTCCCTCATATGCCCAAACACAAAAAGCAATCCAGTAATGCACAATCAAAACCCTGCTAGGTACTTCAAATGATTTTCTGGAGCCTGCTCTGAGTTATTCCAGCATTGTTTAGGCATCTGATAGAGTATGACTGTTAACATACTGCCTTCCCAAAGATACCTGGAGTGTTGGAGGTGGAAGGCTAGCATCTATTGGACAATCAGCAGTAGCCCTTTTTTTTTTGCTAGAGTATGCAATGCTACAGCACTATCATGTTATTGATTTGAACTTGAATCAGTCTCGTATAGTCCAAGTAGTATTTCCAAACCATTGTTATCAATAAAGATCATTCTCTGGTCATCAACAGAATGAAGATGAGCAAGAGCCAAAGCAACTCGTCTTTGAACAATCTGATAGACGTATCAGATAAAGCAAGTGCTTCAATATTCTTCCATGAATTTTTTCTCCAATCTTCTTTAAAGTCTTTGCCACACAGTCCTTTGATGCCTGGACAATCAATTCTACATCTTGTAACTTTTGAACACCGCCCTCTTTTGTGATGTCAGAAATATTATCCTCATTATCTGCAAACCCATAAAGAGCAAAAGCTAGATTGTGTTGAAGAGATCCATTTCTAGACTCTAGAAGCTCGAGAAAAGGTATTAGACCCCCGTTATGGAAAATGCCAGCGGAATCGTGTGAACTCTGTGCTAATCTTCTAAGAGCAAATACTGCCATCTCTTTAAGTTGGGCGTCTGGCAATTGGAACCTTTTTTATTTTTAAAAGGAGGGCGAACAACACCACGTTGGACAATATGAACATTGCATTTGCGAACTGCCCCAATAACAATGCTGCTTCCCTTTGGCTTCCCTGGCACCTTGAACTCGAGAGACCGATGACTATTTGTAAAGCTCCAGCAAGAAAAACTTCTTTTTCTTTATATTAGTAGAAGAATGGAACAAATTCCCGATTACACCCACCGCCTCATAGTGGATGCCAACATCCTCAGCACGCAACACGAAAATAAGGGTGGGAAAAGCATTATAGTTCACAGTCTAATTTGTTCGCTTCATTCTTGAATGCTAAGGTACGCAAAGCACCTGCTGCTGTTCGCTGCACTTTGGTATCGGTTGAGTCAAACAAATCAACTAATGGAGGAATTCCTCCTTCTTTCCTGATGCAAGTTTGATAGTTCCATTTTCATGGGCCGGTTTTGTGATAGCATCAGCAACTCTTCGAGGAACACCATTCTCAGCACGTCATTTAAACAGAGAAGCCAGACAGGAGAGAGCACCTACATCCGCAATGAGTCGTTGATGCTCTGGTTTCACTGTAGGTGCAATGCACAGTCAAAACCCTGATGGATCGGTGGAGCCTTAACGAACTTCAGAAGATAATTTGATAAACTGTAGCTGATAATACGGCTCTGCCCCAGTCATTTTACGCGTCCTCCTCATCAAATGTTTGAACATTGGTTCTGACACCTTGTGATGTTGCGCTGGATTAACAAAACCCTCCACGCGTCTTTTCCATGCAGGATTGAAGCGAATAGCCTTTAAATGAAATCGCAACTCAACCCCTTTGAATAAACATGAACATTTGGCGTGTGCGGGAACACGATGATTTAAACATGACAAAAACTTTCGTTGGTTAAGAGCCTTCCTTTACAGTTGTATCATACTCTTTTCTTGCAAGCATCACACAACCCAGTTGATGGAGAGCTAATGTTTTTTGTCTGCTAATAGCCCGTGAGAAATGCTCCTCGACTGTTGAAAGTCATCACTTTCAGCAGCGCACAGACCTATGAGATATGCTCCTTAGCTGTTGAAAGTCGCCACTTTCAACAGCTACCACTCATCTATCAAACACACGTTAGCTGTTGAAAGTGATTTATGAAAACTTTAAAGAGAAGACCTTTATGGGTCATCTTATTTCTAAGACAAAAATTAAAACCTAAATTTTGCAGCCAGGAAAAAATTAAAACCAATTTGAGAAAACTACTAACAGCCATGCTATCCACCACAAAATGCGACCATAAGGACGGGTTCATTTTGGGAGTTAACATTTGGCTCCAATTGGGATGGGTATCTCCCTGTGAGGTGACCAAGAACCTAGCTAGACTCAGTAGCCTTTAGCATTGGGCATGGAGTCATCAAGCCTTTAACATTGATCCATCTGCAAACCTGTAGCTTTCATGCAGCCTGCTCTGCTTATTCATGAACTGAACAAAACTGAAAAATATCTAACTGGTCGTATGAAGAGCTTATTTTTCTATCTACTTCTACACTAACCAGTAGAGGCTGCTTGATCAAGTGAAAGTGTGCTTCCAATGAAGCCATGTCAGAAAGTGATTTGCTGAAACTGTTCTTGATCTTAGCCCAAAAATTGATGGAAGCCATATGACGCAGAAATAAAGTTGATAACAGAAGAAAAATTGTCCCTCGTCTGACAAAAATGTTTTGATATTTACGCTGCTCATAGATTCCAAAAATTTTGTAATAGGGTCATAAAAATCATGAAAGAATACCTCTTTGAGTTGCTGACCCAACTGGTTGTATTTAAGCTGCTGATTACCTTCACTTATCTCAATGCTGAATGAAAACCGCTTGATGTCTGCTGGAGGAAGATATGAACTGAATTTCTGATCTGAACCATTTTGCTGCCCTTCCTGCAAATGTCTGTTGCAATCTGTCTTTTTCAGCAAGTCTGGAAGATGTGGGCTGCTCATAACATATGCTGCTACAACATCAACACATTTGGGATCATGATTTAGCTGAAGATTAGACAGTCCCTGCAAATCTGGAAATTGTAGGCTGTTCTCTTCAATCTCTGCAGATCTGAAACTGTCACTTGCAAACTTGTCAATCTGCTCAACATCTTCACAATTTTCAGAAGAAAAAATACGATCTTCATCACAACTTACAACAGTATATGTGTTTGATATGATGTCAAAAGTATCACTAAGGTTATCATGAGGTGAATCACTGATCTCCTGATCATGATGAATAGTATTCACTTCAGCAGCATACTCTTCATGAAGATCATTAACCACAACATGCATATATTTCTGATCATCTCTTTGGTGGACAATTGAACTTTCAGAAGTAACCAAACCTTCATAAACCTCAGACGGAACATGATCCTTATGATGGATAACTAAAGAAACAAATTCTTCAGATTGATGAAAATCAGAAGTATTATTAATAGAAGAATCTTCAGTTCCTTTATCATCCGTTTGTGGTTCATTTTGATGGGAGAACACAATACCTTGAAGATCATTTATGGGCTGTGGCATATTATGAGGGGAAGCTCTTTTTAGATTTACTTCTTCAAGTTTACAATGTAATTCATATTCATCACAGCAATTATCAAATGCCAACTCATCTGAAAAATACCTTTTACAGTACTTAGTGAAGGCTTTGTGAAAATCTTTCAATGATAAAATGCTGGAAGGAGGTAAAGAAAAATACCACTGACGTGCATCACCATACAATGAAAACATGAACATCTTCATATGAACATCTTCGTGCGGTAGATCTAATAGATCCATGCACTCATGAAACTTGAGGAGGTGTTCTGCAGGATTGTCTTCTTTGCTTTCTTTGAAGATGGGCATAAAATCTCCCCATTCCGACATATTAGGTACTGGATGTGGGAAACCAGGAACTGAAGAGAAGTCAAGAGGTGCAAACCTCCGAGCCAAAAGAGCAGCAAACGCTTTTGACATTTGAATATCGTGGAGTCGCCACTGAATCCGTCCTTCATGGAGTCGCCAGATAGATGATTACAACCTGATAGTGTCTATTCCTTGTCTATCATCAAGAAATAGATCTGCTTGTCGTTCTCCCAGGAAGATAAGCTTCTGAACTCGCTCCCCGGAAACGGCGCCATTTTGTTATCACTCCAAGAAACCCTTTGTGGTTGCAGACCAAAGGTGCTTGGTAACTTAAGAAATGAATGTTTTTGTATTTTGTGAATATGGATCAATGGGACAACTCAATATAGCTTATGGCATTCAAACATGAAAATGATAAACAAATAGACAGTGCTCTCAAAGATTGATTAATCAGCAGGCAGCTTTAAAGTGGGTGGAGAATAAATTGTAACTAAACCAGTGCAAAGAGTGCAAAGCAGGGTCTAAGAGACAATCAAAGAATTATTATCAGGCTATGAGCTAAACAATGGGATGACAGCCATTCAAAGCTTGACAACACGGATAATAATGCAGAAGAAGGATGGAAAACTGATAATCAAAATCGAAAGGAACCTGTGATCTGTATTAACATATAAGTCTGAG
>JASDQU010099818.1:473323-507170 GCA_032191745.1 Picea mariana
TGTTGGGTCTTGCTGCCAGCACCTTTATAATAAGTCTGCATGTCTGTGATGTGTATGCTTTAGGTATGGTAGACCACAACCCCTTCTGGACAATACCCACAGCTGCTTGTAATGGAGGTAGGTAATCATACTGAAGTTTCTCTGTTAGGAGCTCCCAAAGAACAATTCCAAAACTGAAAATATCAGTTTTTGGTCGTATGGTTTATTCCCTATTACTTCAAGAGCCATCTATCAGGAATTACTAAAGCATCATAGTTTTCTACCTTCACATCCTCAAAATTGGCATTAAGACTGAAATTATGGCCAAATTTTTCACTATATGTCTGATCACCTTCAAAGTCATGGATAGCATTTGGGCATGTATCTCCAATGTTCTGGCCCAAGCAAACAGCATATACATTGCAGCCTAGGGCTTGTAGAGCTTGGAATGGTACCATTACCTCATAATCTTCCATAAAGTCCCTGCAGAGAAAAAGAATGCATTTGCTTGAACCAATGACCT
The DNA here is from genome assembly GCA_032191745.1 of Picea mariana. Taxonomy (NCBI): domain Eukaryota; kingdom Viridiplantae; phylum Streptophyta; class Pinopsida; order Pinales; family Pinaceae; genus Picea; species Picea mariana. The sequence continues at coordinate 473,826 of JASDQU010099818.1, forward strand.
TTGCTCCCAGTGTTTGGACGAAAGCTTATAAACTCAGGGTGTCCAAGCCAAGCTACACCAGTGATCAAATTGCCATTAAACAAAACAGGCTGATATTGTCTCTGCAGAGTGAAACATATCCTTCTGAAGTCGACTGCTCTAATTTGGAGAAGCTTCTGAAGAAGTCCCTCATATGCCCAAACACAAAAAGCAATCCAGTAATGCACAGTCAAAACCCTGCTAGGTACTTCAAATGATTTTCTGGAGCCTGCTCTGAGTTATTCCAGCATTGTTTAGGCATATGATAGAGTATGACTGTTAACATACTGCCTTCCCAAAGATACCTGGAGTGTTGGAGGTGGAAGGCTAGCATCTATTGGACAATCAGCAGTAGCCCTTTTTTTTTTGCTAAAGTATGCAATGCTACAGCACTATCATGTTATTGATTTGAACTTGAATCAGTCTCGTATAGTCCAAGTAGTATTTCCAAACCATTGTTATCAATAAAGATCATTCTCTGGTCATCAACAGAATGAAGATGAGCAAGAGCCAAAGCAACTTGTCTTTGAACAATCTGATAGACGTATCAGATAAAGCAAGTGCTTCAATATTCTTCCATGAATTTTTTCTCTAATCTTCTTTAAAGTCTTTGCCACACAGTCCTTTGATGCCTGGACAATCAATTCTACATCTTGTAACTTTTGAACACCGCCCTCTTTTGTGATGTCAGAAATATTATCCTCATTATCTGCAAACCCATAAAGAGCAAAAGCTGGATTGTGTTGAAGAGATCCATTTCTAGACTCTAGAATCTCAAGAAAAGGTATTAGACCCCCGTTATGGACAATGCCAGCGGAATCGTGTGAACTCTGTGCTAATCTTCTAAGAGCAAATACTGCCATCTCTTTAAGTTGGGCGTCTGGCAATTGGAACCTTTTTTATTTTTAAAAGGAGGGCGAACAACACCACGTTGGACAATATGAACATTGCATTTGCGAACTGCCCCAATAACAATGTTGCTTCCCTTTGGCTTCCCTGGCACCTTGAACTCGAGAGACCGATGACTGTTTGTAAAGCTCCAGCAAGAAAAACTTATTTTTCTTTATATTAGTAGAAGAATGGAAGAAATTCCCGATTACACCCACCGCCTCATAGTGGATGCCAACATCCTCAGCACGCAACACGAAAATAAGGGTGGGAAAAGCATTATAGTTCATAGTCTAATTTGTTCGCTTCATTCTTGAATGCTAAGGTACGCAAAGCACCTGCTGCTGTTCGCTGCACTTTGGTATCGGTTGAGTCAAACAAATCAACTAATGGAGGAATTCCTCCTTCTGTCCTGATGCAAGTTTGATAGTGCCATTTTCATGGGCCGGTTTTGTGATAGCATCAGCAACTCTTCGAGGAACACCATTCTCAGCACGTCATTTAAACAAAGAATCCAGACAGGAGAGAGCACCTGCATCCGCAATGAGTCGTTGATGCTCTGGTTTCACTGCAGGTGCAATGCACAATCAAAACCCTGACGGATCGGTGGAGCCTTAACGAACTTCAGAAGATAATTTGATAAACTGTAGCTGATAATACGGCTCTGCCCCAGTCATTTTACGCGTCCTCCTCATCAAATGTTTGAACATTGGTTATGACACCTTGTGATGCTGCGCTGGATTAACAAAACCCTCCACGCGTCTTTTCCATGTAGGATTCAAGCGAATAGCCTTTAAATGAAATCGCAACTCAACCCCTTTGAATAAACATGAACATTTGGCGTGTGCGGGAACACGATGATTTAAACATGACAAAAACTTTCGTTGGTTAAGAGCCTTCCTTTACAGCTGTATCATACTCTTTTCTTGCAAGCATCACACAACCCAGTTGATGGAGAGCTAATGTTTTTTGTCTGCTAATAGCCCGTGAGAAATGCTCCTCGACTGTTGAAAGTCATCACTTTCAGCAGCGCACAGACCTATGAGATATGCTCCTTAGCTGTTGAAAGTCGCCACTTTCAACAACTACCACTCATCTATCAAACACACGTTAGCTGTTGAAAGTGATTTATGAAAACTTTAAAGAGAAGACCTTTATGGGTCATCTTATTTCTAAGACAAAAATTAAAACCTAAATTTTGCAGCCAGGAAAAACTTAAAACCAATTTGAGAAAACTACTAACAACCATGCTATCCACCACAAAATGCGACCATAAGGACGGGTTCATTTTGGGAGTTAACAGAGTGAACTCTTTGATTTCCCTTGAGTGCGAAAGGACCCAATCATTTAATATATTTAAGAGGGTGGGTGTAATTAGTCACATACCATAGTTTTTGAGGACTGATATGAAGTACAATCACCTGGGGAGAGAGTGTAAGTCAAGCAAACAACAAAGAGGAGGAAATTTGTATGGGTAGGGACAACAGTTTAAACAAACACATTCTTGCACGGGGAGCAAGCAAAGAATAGGAAAGAGGTGTGTTGGAGCTAGAGAAATAATGGAGGGTGAGTTATGAAGCATTTTTTGAGTTGAGAATAGAAGAAACAAGTTTTCAGGCTTGCAGAAGAACTAGGTTGTCAGGCCTGAAGAGTGAACTCCTAGGAGAGTTGCACTGTAGCAACAAACTTGTTGTTGTTTCTTTCCTGGTAGTTTTCCTAGCAATGAATTCCCTTTATTTCCCAGTATTTATATTCCTAATTGTGTCAAAGAGACCCTGATAAATGAATGGGATTCCCGAGGGACTGATAGCAGTGAAGGGGTGCATTCCTTGGCTTGGGAAAGTCGAGAGGAAGAGAGCTAGTGGAAAATCAGGATAGTTGTAGGAGAAGGTCAATGAGTTGTGGGATTTTATGAGTTGTGAGTGGACAGTGAGAGACACCGTCTCTTGTGGATTCCTAGCCCCAACTTGGGGTAACTTGTTTTTGAGATATAGAACAACAATTCTATGGTTGGGAGGAACAACCATCCCAAGTAGTTGGTTGCACAATTGATTTAAAATATAAATGTTTTTATATGTTTTATGTGTTGCATTATGAGTTTTAATTGTCGTGCATTAAGTATATCAATGAGAATGAATTATAAGTTGTCATGATGAATTTATTAGTGGCATTCATGTTTTTTTTTTTTTTTTACTTTGGAATCGAGCCTGGGGAAACCCACCAGGAACTTCCCCTCATTTCGAGGATGGTACCTTGGGTAAACCAAATTTTGTAGAAAGCCGAGGCTTTTTTCGATAGCTTTCTCATTTAAGAGCTCAACATGTCACTTGTGGGAATTGAACTTGGGTGGGGTGGAAAAAACCCTTAGCACAAACCACTCGGGCTAAACCCAATTGACATGGCATTCATGTTAGTTAGCATGATGTAGTTGCATTTTAGTAATGGTATCAACAATTGTAACACACGCACCACGGGGCTAGAAAATTTTCGACTTTCTTTCCTTTTTTAAATTCTAATGAGCCTATCACAGACCCTCCTTTCCCTTTTAAAGTCCCTCATATGATCGGCGGCTATGACCACAGGCCTTATCGGAGACGTGCTCGTCGGCTTTCGCGATTCGGGAAATCGCGATGCATGTATTTCCTTTTTCTCTCTTGTCTTTCGAAGGGCTGAAATCTGAAATGGATCTAACCGCTTAATGTGATTAACAACAACCCAAGTTAAATACGGGCACTCTATCCTTCGGGATTTTGCATACCGGAACTTCGAGGAATGCAATGACAGGAGGTTTCACATCTGGGTTTCCCGGGAGGCGAAACTCCGAAAACGCCAATTCTTAACATGCTTCATTGTTTCGGGGTTTCTCCTTTCAGAATTTCGCGTTATAAAACGTCAAGGGGTTCATGCCCTTCAGCACTCCGAAAGTTGAAACACCGAAGTATCAGATTAATGCGCACTAGGCCATCTCGGGATTTTGCATCTAGTAGACACATGAAACAAAACTGTCCTTTGGGGTCTCGGGTATCGAAACGCCAAAATGTAGATCCAAGTCACACTATGCCATATCAGGACTTCGCAAGTCTGGATTTCGGGACTTGCGAGTACAAGGGAATACACCCTTGAGTATTCCAATTTCTGAAATGCTGAAATATCGTAACATGTTCGCGTATTGTCCTTTCAGGATTTCACCCATAGGGATTTTTGGACTAGCGTGTAAAAGGGACTTGCCTCTAGGTATCCTGGGTGCCGAAATATCGAATCATCTTAACTTGTCCACACCCCGTCATTTCGGGGTTTCGTATGTCGAGATTTCGCGAGTCGTGAGAACAAGGGTTCTTACCCTCTAGTCCCCCAGGTGCCGAAATGTTGAAATGCTTACCAGTCGCCACGTGTACTCTACAGCTGGATGGTCCATGCACTCCAATGGGTCTTGGGATTGATGGTCCTGATTTCTTCGTTACTTGCGAAGGTTAAAAAGGGGTCTAGGCATTATCGCCTGCATTCCTTCATTCAATTTTTACGGTCGTAACCAACCTCAGATCCTCCGAAAGGATCTCATTCGTGCATTTAGCAAGAGGGAGGGTATCCTGGGTACCGAACCACCGAAAGGTCCTAACTCATCCATACGCTGTCATTTCGGGATTTCGCGGGTCGGGGTTTCGGGACTCGCGAGTACAAGAGAAATCGCACCTAGATACTCCGGGTGCCAAAATTCTGAAAACTCTTAATTTACCCCCATGCTAATATTTCGGGATTTCGCAAGTCGGGGTTTTAGGACTTGCGAGTGCAAGGGAACTCGCCCTTGGGTATTCTGGGTATCGAAATGCCGAAATGTTGGAGTCTATGAGGACCATTCTCCCTCGTGCAAGATTTTAAGACTTAAACTATACCATCCTCCTTTGGGTCCTCAGGCAATTTACACCAGGTTTTGAAGACCAAACTAGAAGGTCTTCTAGAAGGTAAGGGAGTGGTCTCGAAAGGGTGCCTTCATGGGGAAATCTATCCAAGGAATCAGGTAAGACAAACACGGGAACAAATCTCCTGAGAGCAGACTTGAAAATCTGTATTAGTTCAATATATATATATATATATATAAACATAAGCCATACATGGTCTTTCCAATAAAAGCATACAACCATCATTTCTTATCAAAACACCATGTAGACAGTCTTATACTGAAACCATTCATAATTGCACAGACTATGAGCATACATGTCAGCATATAAATTTCAAGATACAAGATATAAAACACTTATCAGAAAAACACTGGGTTTGATGCAACTGCTGAGAGGGGTGCTCGTTTCCACCCAACCGTAGGCTCAGCGACTCCGAATGGATTTACCAATAGCCACCCCCGAGCTAGACCACGATGCTTGAGACTCTTTGTCTCTGTTCTTCAGCGATCGAGAATGAAGGTTACTCTCCTTCTTCTCTGCTATCACTTGCTCTGTATTTTGTTCCAGAGTTCTTCCGATCTTTTCCTTTCCTCCCCTCGCGTTCCCCTTCCATGCCTTTTACCTGCCCTTTCTTTCCAGCGAGGTTATGTGTGGCATGAATTTCCCCGCGGTGATCATGTCTGAGGCCTCCACGGATGGGCGGTTCACCCCCATCCCTCATTAACCCATGAGGAGCCTCTTCACCTACCAACCTGGCGAGTAATTCATTTCAAGGCCAGCGAGCCGCTCTTGGTTCTCCGGGCCAGTGAAAACCAAATACGGTATTGGTTTCGGTGGAAGTTAACACCACCATTCCAGGTGCCTTCCACCACCTTTCTTTAGCCATCGTGGTCTCTTTTTCAGCACATCCCCCTCCCAGAAGTCCTGCAACACACACACACACACACACACATATATATATATATATATATTCATAATGTTAATTTACATTCGTCGACCTTGTATACTAAGGTCCATTCAGAATCACACATTCACATCTTTGAGTTTGCCACAGTTCTTAGCCAACATAATTATTTTTACAGACTGGGGGAAACAGGGTGTTATAATTCCCTCCCCCTTAAAGGAACATCGTCCTCGATGTTCTATCTATCATTATGACATGTATGTACAGAGGTAAACAAAATTGGATATGCCTGTTTCATGGCATCCTCCATTTCCCATGTAGCCTCATCTGGGCCAAAATGTCTCCACTGCACCTTGACCTGTGCAATGGTTCAGTTCCGGAGTGGGGTTTCCTTTTTGTCCAGTATGCATTGAGGTTCTGGTAGGAATTCTCCCTCCGGTTCCACCTGGATCACAGACCAGTCAATTATATGATTAGAATCATGTACATATTTCTTCAATAATGAAACATGGAAAACATTATGTGCTTTTACTGTGGGAGGAAGTGCTAGCCTATAGGCTACAGGTCCCACTCTATCTAGAACCTCAAAGGGTCCACAATACCGAGGTGCCAACTTGGCACAAGCTCCCATTTTCAGAGAACTCTTCCTGGGTCTAACTCTGAGATATACATGGTCTCCCGTCTTGAACTCTCTTGGAGTTCTCTTTTGGTCAGCATAACTTTTTTGTCGGTTCTGAGCGACCTTCAGGTTTTGTTTTATCTGAGTCACTTGGTGATACATTTCTTTCAACATGTCGGGTCCAAAAGAAACTATGTTTACGGGATTACTCTAGCTGATAGGAGTGTTGCACGGCCTACCATAGAGGACTTCGAAGGGACTCATCTTTAAGGATTCTTGGTAGCCGTTATTGTAGGCGAATTCTACCAATGGCAGGTAGTCTTCCCACTTCTTGGGTTGATGCATTACATGCATTCTTAGCATGTCTTCTAGTATTTGGTTCACTCTTTCTGTCTGTCCATCGGTTTGGGGATGATAGGCGGTGCTAAACAACAACTTAGTCTCTAAACCCGCCATTAGTGATTTCCAAAAGTTGGAAGTGAATTTCGTGTCTCTGTCAGACATGATCTCTTTCGACATACCATGCAGTTTAAATATCTCCTTCATGAATACATTGGCGATGTCTATTACCTTACAAGTTGACTTGACGGGGATAAAGTGAGCGGACTTGCTCAATTTATCCACCACTACCATGATGGCGTCATTCTGTTTGGTCGAGGTTGATAATCTGGTGATGAAATCCATGGAGATGGTTTCCCATTTCCATTCCGGGATTGGTAGAGGTTGTAATAATCTTGTTGGGTGTCGGTGTTCTGCTTTTACCTGTTGGCATTCTATGCATTTGGCTAGGTACTCAACTATGTCTTTCTTCAATCCAGGCCAATAGAATTGTTTCCTGGTGGCCGTGATCATCTTCTGGTATCCTGGATGACCAATATAGGGTCTTTTATGTAGTTCATCCAGTATGAACCTCTTCAAGTCATCACAATCTGGGATATACAATTTGCTTCGGTAAGTGAGCAGACCTCCTTCCATCATCTGATAGCCTCCATACTGTATCTCTGTGGGTTCTCACTGCAAGTACGAGGTCACGATCTGGAAGAATGTGTCTATCTCTTGTGCATTTCTGACTCTTTCTTTGACATCTGTATCACAGGTACTCACCGCGACCAGGTGAATTGTTTTCATGCTTCTGCTAAGGGCATCAACCACCCTATTTTATTTTCCTTTAATGTGTTTGATTTCGAAATCAAACTCGCTAAGGAGGGCCATCCACCTAGCTTGTCTGGCATTGAGCTTCGGTTGGTCAAATAGATATCGCAATCCACAGTGATCTGTCATAAGTACAAATTTTCTTCCCAAGGGCTAATGCCTCCACATTTTCAAGGCATGCACTATGGCAGCCAACTCTAGATCATGGGTCACATAGTTGACTTTGTGTTCATTCAATTTTCAGGATTCATAGCAGACCACACTTCCTCCTTGCATAAGGACTCCTCCGAGCCCTTCCTTACAGGCATCTGTGCACACGAGGAAGTCGGCTTCAGGATCGATGATCTTCAACATGGGTGCGTGGGTCAGTAGATGTTTCAGGGTTTGAAATCTTTCTTCACATTTTTGTGTCCATGTGAATTTTGTCCCCTTCCTCTAGAGGGCAGTGATTGGACAACCAATCTTGGAGAATCCTTTTATAAATCTCCTATAGTATCCTGCTAATCCCATAAAGGATTTGATATCTGAAACATCCTTTGGGGTAGGCCATTCCATGATAGACCTGATTTTGTCAGGGTCTACTGCTACTCCTTCTTCAGATAGGACATGGCCTAAGTAATGTATTTGCTTTTGGAAGAATTCACATTTGTTGAATTCGGCATAGAGTTGATGTTCTCTTAGCACTTGCAACACAAGCCTAAGATGCTCTTCGTGCTCTTCTCTATTATTGGAGTAAATTAATATATCGTCAATAAAAACCAACACAAATTGGTCTAGGAATTTGCTGAGTACATTGTTCATCAAGCACATGAAAGTGGCAGGGGCATTGGTCAACCCAAATGGCACTACCACAAACTCATAGTGACCATACCTCGTCCGGAAGGCATTTTTATGGATGTCTTCACCCTTGATTCGGACTTGATGGTATCCTGACCTCAAATCAATCTTTGAGAAAATAGACACACCCCCCAACTGGTCAAACAGGTCATCGATCATGGGCAGGGGGTTACTTGTTCTTTATGGTTACCTTATTAAGTTGTCTATAATCTATACACAGTCTAAGGGTACCGTCCTTCTTTTTCACAAATAGGACCGGTGCTCCCCATGGAGACACGTTGGGCCGGATATAGCCCTTATCCATCATTTCTCTCAATTGCAATTTGAGTTCAACTAGTTCAAGTGTGCTCATCCGGTAGGGTGTCCTAGACACCGGCACTGCTCCCGGTGCAAGTTCTATCGAGAAGTCAATGTCCCTTCTCGGAGGTAGACCCGGTACCTCTTCCGGAAATACATCTTTGTATTCTCTCAAGGTAGGGTGGTCTTCGAGGCTTGGTTTGTCGCCTTCAATTGTTTTCAACACCTGTATTGCATATAGGGGACATCCTTCTCGGCAATACCTTCTCATTTGTAAAGCTGATATTTGTCTCACCGAGACAGGTTTTCGGATCCCTTGAAGGGTTATCCTTTTTCCTTCTTTACTTACACATTCTAAGGTTTTATGGTAACAATCCAATCTGGCTTTATGGGCGGCTAGCCAATCCATACCAATAAACAGATCATACAATCCCAGGGGTAATATGTTAAGGGTTGCTTGGGTGGGGAATTCACCCAACATTAATTGGCAAGCTGGTATGGCCTCTGCTATCCTTCTTTTGGTGCTAGTGGCTAACTATACCAACCATGGCTTGGTAGGTTTAGGTGGATGTAGTTTACACTTATCAACAATCTTGGGGGCTATATAACTCAAGTTTGAACCAGGGTCAATCAGAATAGACACTAGATGGTTGGAAATCATACCTTCTATTTCCACCACTGAAGCTTGGTGGTCGGCTTGGTTATTATCCAAGGCTACATAAATTTGCGGCACACTCCTGGCCACATCATTGACGGTGGTAGATTTTTGGATGCTATAAATTCTCCGATTATTCTGTTGTCGGTGTGGACAGTCTCTCAGTAGATGTTCTTCTCTGCAGCCCCAACATTTCAAAGGTTCTCTCTTTAGGTTATCAACCTTCACTGGTACAGACCCAGAAGTCTTATTTCTGCTCAAGGAGGGAAAGTTTTGCTGGTGTACACTCTGGGCTGGGAAGCTCATCCTTGACTTCTTCTTATAGTTCTTAAATCTTGGGGATTTAATCCCTTTTCTCTGAAATCTTAAACTATTCTTCAGTTTCCAGCCTTCGCGAGGTTCTGTCCGATGTCCAAACTGTTCATGACAATATCTTGCCTTTCGGATAGTGCCTTCTAGGGTCTTTGGCTCATCAAATTCAATTATGTTCTGATAATCCTTAGGTAGTCCGCTAATGAAACATTGCACCTTTGCCTTTTCTGCCTTTACATAAGATACATACCTCAGCAACTCGAGGAATTTGCTGACATATTCCTCTATAGTGAGTTGCCCCAGTTTGAGTTCATAGAATTCTTTAGTCTTTTCATCAAAATATTTTTCCGACAGATACTTCTTCCGGAAGTATTTCTCAAACCGTTCCCAAGACAGGTCCTCTTCGCGAACCCCTTTCACATTCTTAAGGTCTTCCCACCAAATGCAAGCCTTTCCGTTCAAATTGAAAGTGGCCACTTGGGCCTTCAAATTTTCTGAGAAGTCATGGACTCTGAAATACTTCTTTAGTCCAAGCAGCCAAGCCTCTGCTTCCTCTCCCTTCTTTATTTCATCGTCAAAGGAGGCTGGTTTGGCCTTCCTGAATTCCTCGAATGTGACCCTCAGGAAGCTTTCGCTTCTTCTGTTCTTTCATCATCCTATCATTGTTAGCCTTGCAGCTTTGTAATTCGACCATGAGGCTCCTCACAGTCTCAGCTAAATCGGGAGGGGTCCCTACTGCCCTCCTTTCGTCAGACTCTTCATCTCTATTGTGGGAGCCTTCCCCCACCTCTTGGTGAGTCACCATTCTATGCGTCTACAATTTCCTGTGGTTGATCTTCTACTTGTGTGCAAAAGGAAAAAAACGTTGGTTGTTAGTCAATGTTTATATTCATTTATAACTAGTACATAATTCATATTTTTCTCATGCACACACACAATAGGGGTTTTCATTCTTAACTTCAACTTTTTAATTGAGGGGGTCAAGATAAGGAGTTACTCCTTTTAACAGTACTCCGAATGGAGTCTCTGCGCAATCCGTTCATGAGCCCACGCAGGCCAAGTGTTGTAACCATGCTCTGATACCAATTTGTAACACACCCACCACGGGGCTAGAAAATTTTCAGCTTTCTTTCCTTTTTTAAATTCTAAGGAGCCTATCACAGACCCTCCTTTCCCTTTTAAAGTCCCTCATATGATCGGTGGTTATGACCACAGGCCTTATCGGAGAGGTGCTCGTCGGCTTTCGCGATTCGGGAAATCGCGATGCATGTATTTCCTTTTTCTCTCTTGTCTTTCGAAGGGATGAAATCCAAAATGGATCTAACCGCTTAATGCGATTAACAACAACCCAAGTTAAATCCGGGCACTCTACCCTTCAGGATTTCGCATACCGAAACTTCGAGAAATGCGATGACAGGAGGTTTCACATCTGGGTTTCTCGGGAGCCGAAACTCCAAAAACGCCAATTCTAAACATGCTTCACTGTTTCGGGGTTTCTCCTTTCAGGATTTCACGATATAAAACGTCAAGGGGTTCATGCCCTTCAACACTCCGGAAGCCGAAACACCGAAGTATCATATTTATGCGCACTAGGCCATCTCGAGATTTTGCATCTAGAAGACACACGGAACAAAACTGTCCTTTGGGGTCTCGTGTACCGAAATGCCAAAATGAAGATACAAGTCACACTATGCCATATCAGAACTTCGCAAGTCGGGATTTCGAGACTTGCGAGTACAAGGGAATACGCCCTTGAGTATTCCGATTTTCGAAATGCTAAAATATTGTAACATGTCCGCGTATTGTCCTTTCAAGATTTCACCCATCGGGATTTCAGGACTGGCGTGTACAAAGGACTTGCCTCTAGGTATCCTGGGTGCTGAAATACTGAATCATCTTAACTTGTCCATGCCCCGTCATTTTGGGGCTTCGTATGTTGGGATTTCGCGAGTCGTGAGGACAAGGGTTCTTACCCTCTAGTCCCCCGGGTGCAGGAACGTCGAAACGCTTATCAGCTGCCACGTGTACTCTACAACTGGACGGTCCATGCACTCCCATGGGTCTTGGGATCGATGGTCTCGATTTCTTCGTTACTTGCGAAGGTTAAAAATGGGTCAAGGCATTATCGCCTACGTTCCTTCATTCAATTTTTACGGTCGTAACCAACCTCAGATCCTCCGAAAGGATCTCATTCATGCATTTAGCAAGAGGGAGGGTATCCTGGGTATCGAACCACCGAAAGGTCCTAACTCATCCATACGCTGTCATTTCGAGATTTCACGGGTTGGGGTTTCGAGACTCGCGAGTACAAGAGAACTCGCACCTAGATACTCCGGGTGTCGAAATTCTGAACACTCTTAATTTACCCCCACGCTAATATTTCGAGATTTCGCAAGTCGGGGTTTCGGTACTTGCGAGTGCAAGGGAACTCGCCCTTGGGTATTCCGGGTATCGAAATGCCAAAATGTTGGAGTCTACAAGGACCATTCTCCCTCGTGTAATATTTTAAGACTTAAACTATAACATCCTCCTTTGGGTCTTTGGGAAATTTACACCAGGTTTTGAAGACCAGACTGGAAGGTATTCTAGAAGGTAAGGGAGTGGTTTCGAAAGGGTGCCTTCGTGGGGAAATCTCTCCAAGGCATCAGGTAAGACAAACACGGGAACAAATCTCCCGAGAGCAGACTTGAAAATCTGTATTAGTTCAATATATATATAAACATAAGCCATACGTGGTCTTTCCAATAAAAGCATGCAGCCATCATTTTTGATCAAAACACCATGCAGACAGTCTTATACTGAAACCATTCATAATTGCACAGACTATGAGCATACATGTCAGCATATAAATTTCAAGATACAAGATATAAAACACTTATCATAAAAACACCGGGTTTGATGCAACTGCTGAGAGGGGTGCTCGTTTCCACCCAACCGTAGGCTCAACGACTTCGAATGGATTTACCACTAGCCACCCCCGAGCTAGACCACGATGCTTGAGACTCTCTGTCTCTGTTCTTCAACGATCGAGAACGAAGTTTACTCTCCTTCTTCTCTGCTATCACTTGCTCTGTATTTTGTTCTAGAGTTCTTCTGATCTTTTCCTTTCCTCCCCTCGTGTTCCCCTTCCACACCTTGTACCTGCCTTTTCTTTCCGGCGAGGTTGTGTGTGGCACGAATTTCCCCGCGGTGGTCAGGTCTGAGGCCTCCACGGATGGGCGGTTCACCCCCACCCCTCGTTAACCCATGAGGAGCCTCTTCACCTACCAACCTGGCGAGTAATTCATTTCAGGGCCAGCGAGCTGCTCTTGGTTCTTCGGGCCAGTGAAGACCAAATACAGTATTGGTTTCGGTGGAAGTTAACGCCACCATTCCAGGTGCCTTCCACCACCTTTCTTTAGCCATTGTGGTCTCTTTTTTAGCACATCCCCCTCCCANATATATATATATATATATATATATATATATATATATATATATATATATATATATATATATATATATATATATATAATGTTAATTTACATTCGTCGACCTTGTATACTAAGGTCCATTCAGAATCACACATTCACATCTTTGAGTTTGCCACAGTTCTTGGGCAACATAATTATTTTTACAGACTAGGGGAAACAGGGTGTTACAACAATGCTTAAATCTGTGTATTTTCCTATAGCTTGTAAGCTATGGAATATGTTCATAGAAAATTCCTGATTTTATGTGTTTTTTGCAAGTAATGGGCCTTAGTGAGACTGGGGAATGTTAAAGATTGACATTAGAGATTTTGGTTCAACACCATACTTGTATGCACTAGAGATCAACATGAAGTTGGTAAATTCATCATCTCAACGTTTGAATTGTGTCGAATTTGGGGAAAACGGTAAAAACCAAGTGAAATTGATCCAGGTGGATATCGGTGGCCACCCACCTATTTCAAATGGCTCAAAACATTCTTCTGGAAATTTACTATTTTCAGCGGTTTTTTTCCTAAACTTCTGGGCCCATTTTTAGGGCCTAAATGAAGTTTTCTCATGATAGAGCACCTCAATGATAGCCGAATGCTCTGATTGATCCCCCAAGATGAATGTCCTTGACGATACCTTTCCAATGAGCTACCATGCTCCCCAAATGAAGATTGTATGCCAAAGTTATGCCCCCCNGTTTGAATTGTGTCGAATTTGGGGAAAACGGTAAAAACCAAGTGAAATTGATCCAGGTGGATATCGGTGGCCACCCACCTATTTCAAATGGCTCAAAACATTCTTCTGGAAATTTACTATTTTCAGCGGTTTTTTTCCTAAACTTTTGGGCCCATTTTTAGGGCCTAAATGAAGTTTTCTCATGATAGAGCACCTCAATGATAGCCGAATGCTCTGATTGATCCCCCAAGATGAATGTCCTTGACGATACCTTTCCAATGAGCTACCATGCTCCCCAAATGAAGATTGTATGCCAAAGTTATGCCCCCCAGGAAGTTGATACACCAAACTACCCAAAATGGGGTCCACAAAATTGTTGGCTTTTCATCTTCCGGGGCTAGGGTTTTGGATTTTCTTTATGTTAAAAAGGCCTTTAGAGCCTCATTGTAATCCATCTTCTTGTGAATGCAAGTAGCCATCACATCTCTTCTCAAAGATAAGTTGTCACCATTCTAGTGAGTCTTCCACTCTATATTTCTACAATTTGGTACATTTCGCTCATTAATAGAAATTGTGTATTATTGTATATATGTGCCTCTTGTTATATATCTGATATATCTTTGTTATATTATTGGCTCTCTTGCAATATCTTTGTATATTTTTGTGTTACATCTCTGCTATCATTTCATTCCGCTCATAAATCTAGATCAGTGGTATCAAAGCAGGTTGCTCTTGATCATTTTTTTAGTGCATGTCCCCGACGAGGTCTGAGTATAGAAAGTTGGGTTTTGAGATTGTCTCTCTTGAGGAAAATTGCTCTCACATGCCCAAAAAACCCTCCATGGAAGAAAAAAAGAAAAACGACAGAGCATACAATTCTATTAATATGTTGCTTGAGCAAGCTCTCACACGACAGAGGGACGAAATGATGGAGAATTTTTCCCACATCCTTCAATGCTTGTCGATAACAACTGACGCGTATTCATCAAGCGACCACTTTGGAGGCACCATGCCTTTCAAGGTACAAGTTAATTTTGATATTCCTATATTTGAAGGACATATATATGTAGATGCCCTAGAAAAATGGTTAAACCTGCTAGAAGGTTATTTCTCTGTTCACAATTTTTCCGACAAGGAAAAGATCACCTTTTCACTCCTTAGATCTTTCCCCTATGTCAAACATTGGTGGGAAAATTATTGGGAGAAAAGATCCACAGAGGAGTCTGGAATATATGGGGTTGAGCCCACTTGGGATATTTTTGTGGATGCGGTCAAGGAACAATATTACTATGTTGGCAACTATGACGACCAATACATGAGATGGACCACACTGCGGAAAGAGAGGGGCCAATTAGTGACGGAGTTCACCAATACCTTCCATACCTTGCACACCACGCTGGGTATCAAAGAATCCAAGCGACATTTGGTATTGAAATACCGTGGGGCTCTACATAGATACATCCAAACTGAAATGGATTTTCTAGACATCTCATCATTGGGTCCTACTTATCGATATGTTGTTAAAATCGACCAAAATTTTAAGCACCAAAAGAAATGGGAGTTTGAGTCTGCAAATCCGCAACAACCAAAGTATGATAAAGAAGGCCCTAACAAACAACCTCTCGAAAACTAGTCGAAGCCATAGGAAAAGAATGGTTACAGAAAGATGAAGAAAGACACTAGAGAGTGGTGTTATTTCCACAAAACCCCATGGCACAACACTGATGAATGTCGCTCAAAAAAGTCATTACTGGCAAAGATCAAAGACAAGGAGATGAACCTTGATTCAGAGTCTGATTCAGAAAATAATGGGAGAAGACATATCATCGACGCAAACCCCACTGCTACTGTCGTGGCCACAACAATTCAACTAGAAGAACCAACAGATCCTGAAGAGGGGGAATGCCTCTTCCATTCACAGATGTGGGTGAAGGGGACCTCGTTGCATTTTATTGTTTATAGAGAAATCCAGAAGAACCTAATCTTAGCAGAGGTCGTCAAACAGTTTGGATTGTCGAAAACACCACACCCACAGCCATACAACATCAGGTGGCTTCGCCAGGGACGAGATCTATGTGTCAGCCAACAGTGTCGATTGTAATATGGCATCCAACCATTCAAAGATGAGGTATTATGTGATGTTGTCCCACTCAATGTTTGTGATGTTCTTTTGGGCCAACCATATATGTGGAAGTGCCATGTTATTTATGAGTCTTGACCTCGTAGTGTCATTGTTACTATAGGGGTTCATGTCTACAGGATACCAAAGGTAGTTCCAACTACTATCCCACCTAAACAGTGTCGCAAGGTACTATCTCATACTACAAAATACAGCTTCTTCACAGTTTGTTCAAAAGGTGAACAGAGGAACATTGCAGCCTTAGTCCAAGCACCTTTTGTCCAGCAGAAGCAGGTCAACAAGATTGAATCAAAATGCAAGGATTCCTTCTGCACGTAGTCATATCATGTAGCGAGACTAGTTAAAAAGGTCCAACCCTTCCAGCCACAAGTTCGTGACAACCTTCAACAAGCTAAGCAACACAACTTCTCCAGCAAGGCAAGCAGCTCATCAAGATGCAGATTTAGCAAACACTTTTCCCTCTTCCTCGAGAACTCAATGCAATGGATACCATTGATTCCTAAGGAGGGATGATTGATCTAGGTGGATATCGGTGGCCACCCATCTACTCCAACTAGCTCAAAACAGTCTTCTGGCAATTTACTATTTTTAGCAGTTTTTCGGTTCTTAAACTTCCAAGGCCATTTTTTAGAGCCTAAATGAAATTTTTCAGGATCGAGCACCTCCACAATAGCCAAAGGCTTTGATTAATCCTCCAAAATGAATCTCCTTGACGATACCTTGCCAACGAGCTATCATGTGCCCCAAACAAAGATAGTATGCCAAAGTTACACCTCCGGGAAGTGGATACACCAAACTACCCAAAACGAGGTTTACACAACTATTGGATTTTCATCTTTCGGGGTTAGGGTTTTGGATTTTATTTATGTTAAAAAGGCCTTTAAAGCCTCATTGTAATCCATCTTCTTGTGAATGCGAGTAGCCGTCACATCTCTTCTCAAAGACAAGATGCCACCATTCAAGCGAGTCTTTCACTCTGTATTTCTACAGTTTTGTACATTTTGCTCATTAATAGAAATTGTGTATTATTGTATATCTACACCTCTTGTTAAATATCTGATATATCTTTTTTATGTTATTGGCTCTCTTGCAATATCTCTGTATATTTTTGTGTTATATCTCCGCTCTCATTTTGTTCCGCTCATAAATCTGAATCACTGGTATCATAGTAGGTTGCTCTTGATCATTTTTTTAGTGCATGTCCTCGACGAGGTCCGAGTATAGCCAGCTGGGTATCGATATTGTCTCTCTTGAGGACAATCGCTCTCATACGCCCAATAATTCCTCCATGGTGGAAGAAAAGAAAAAAAGACAAAGCAAACGATTCTATTAATATGTTGCTTGAGCAAGCTCTCACATGACAGAGGGACGAAATGATGGAGAATTTTTCCCACATCCTTCAACGCTTGTCGATAACAACCGTTGTGTCTTCATCAAACAACCACTTTGGAGGCACCTTGCCTTTCAAGGTACAAGTTAATTTTGATATTCCTGTATTTGAAGGATATATAGGTGCAGATGCCCTAGAAAAATGGTTAAACCTATTAGAAGGTTATTTATTTGTTCTCAATTTTTCTGACATGGAAAAGAACACCTTCTCACTCTTTAAAGATCTCCCCTATGCCAAACATTGGTGGGAAACTTACTGGGAGCAAAGTTCCACAGAGGAGTCTGGAATATATGGGGCCGAGCCCACTTGGGATTTTTTTGCAGATGCAGTCAAGGAACAATATTACCATGTTGGCAACTATGACGACCAATACATGAGATGGACCACACTGCGGAAAGAGAGGGGCCAAGCAGTGCCACAGTTCACCAATACCTTCCATATATTGTGCACCAAGATGGGTATCAAAGACTCTAAGCGACATTTGGTTCTGAAATACTATGGGGCTCTACACAAATACATCCAAACTGAAATGGATTTTCTGGACATCTCATTAGTGGGTGCTCCTTATCGATATGTCGTTAAAATCAAGCATAAATTTAAGCACCAGAACAAATGGGAGTTCAGGTCTACAAATCCGCAACAATTAAAGTATGATAAATATGAACCTAACAAATAGCCTCCCAAAAACTAGTCGAATCCATAGGAAAAGAAGGGTCACAGAAAGATGAAGAAAGACACTGGAAAGTGGTGCCATTTCCACAAAATCCCCTAGCACAACATTGATGAATGTCGCTCAAAAAATTCATTAGTGGTCAATATTAAAGATAAGGAGTCGAACCTTGATTCAGAGTCTAATTCAGAAAATGATGGGAGAAGACATATCATCGACGCAAACCCCACTGCTATTGTCCCGACCGCAATAATTCAACCAGAAGAACCAACATATCTTGAAGATGGGGAGCACCTCTTCCATTCACATATATGGGTGAAGAGGACCCCATTGCATATTGATAGCGGAAGCCAAAAGAACTTCATATCGGCAAAGGTCGTCAAAAAGTTGAGATTGTCGACAACACCACACTCGCAACCATACAACATCGAGTGGCTTCGCCAGGGATGAGATTTCTATGTCAGCTAGCAGTGTCGATTGTCATATGGCATCCATCCCTTCAAGGATGAGATATTATGTGATGTTTCCCCACTAGATTTCTGTGATGTTCTTTTGGGCCAGCCATATATGTGGAAGCACCATGTTATTTATGAGTCTCGACCCCGTAGTGTCATTTTTACTCTAGGGGGTCATCTCTATAGGATACCAGAGGTAGTTCCAACTACTATCCCACCTAAACACTGCTGCAAAATAGTATCTCATACTACAAAATTCAACTTCTTCACAGTTTGTTCAAAAGGTGAACAGAAGAACACCGCAACCACTACAGCGTCAGTCCAAGCACCTTTTGTCCAGTAGAAGCAGGTCGACAAGATTGAAGAAAAACACAAGGATTCTTTCTCCAAAAAGTCATCTCATGTATCCAGACTAGTTGAAAAGGTCCAAACCTTCTAGCCACGGGTTCGTGACAACCTTCAACAAGCTAAGCAACACAACTTCTCCAGCAAGGCAAGCACCTCATCAAGATGCAGATTCAACAAATGCTTTTCCTTCTCCCCCGTGAACTCAACGCAATGGAGACCATTTCTTCCTAAGGAGGGAGGATTTATCCAGGTGGATATCGGTTTCCACCCACCTATTCCAACTAGCTTAAAACAGTCTTTTGACAATTTACTATTTTTAGCAATTTTTCAGTTTCTAAACTTCAGGGGCCATTTTTTAGGGCCTAAATGAAGTTTTTTCGAGATCAAGAACCTCAACGATAGTTAAAGGCTTTGATTGAGCCCCCAAAATGAATCTCCTCGACAATGCATTTCCAACAAGCTATCATGCACCCCAAACAGAGTTTGTATGCCAAAGTTACGCCCCCGAGAAGTTGATACACCAAACTACCCAAAACGGGGTCCACAAAACAGTTGGATTTTCATCTTCCGGAGTTAGGGTTTTGGATTTTCTTTATGTTAAAAAGGCCTTTAGAGCCTCATTGTAATCCATCTTCTTGTGAATGAGAGTAGCCGTCACATATCTTCTAAGAGATAAGCTGCCACCATTCTAGCGAGTCTTTCATACTGTATTTCTACAGTTTTGTACATTTCACTCATTAATAGAAATTGTGTATTGTCGTATATTTGTGCCTCTTGTTATATATCTGATATATCTCTAGTATGGTATTGGCTCTCTTGCAATATCTCTTTATATTTTTGTGTTATATCTTTGCTCTCATTTTGTTTCGCTCATAAATCCGGATTAGAAATCCCCAAATTTATAAGCGAATTCAAGTCGAAATTACACTTGAAATGATTGTTATGGAGGGGTCATTTTGAATTCCAAGCGACGAATTTTGGCTTAGAAAGGCTATTTGAGCACATTCACGATGGTTGCAAGCTGGAAATATGGAAAATCAACTAAGTGAAGAAAATAATTACATGTGCTAAATATTAAATATTGGGGCTACGTAGTACACACTGAATATTGGTGCCCGATACAAAAGTTGTGCGCACTAAATATTGGTGCATGATACAAAAGTTATGCACACTGAATATTGATGTGCAGTGCAAAAGTTGCGCGCATTGAATATTGGTGTGCGGTACAAAATTTGTGCACACTAAATATTGGTGCATAGTACAAAAGTTGTGTGCACTGAGTATTGGTGCATGGTACAAAAGTTGTGTGTGCTAAATATTAGTGTGTGGTACAAAAGTTGTGTGCATTGAATATTGGTTCACAGAACAAAAGTTGTGTGCGTTCAATATTGGTACACGGTACAAAAGTTGTATGCATTGAATATTAGTGTGCGGTACAAAAGTTGTGCGCATTGAATATTGGTGCACAATACAAAATTTGTGCACATTGAATATTGGTGCGCAGGACAAAAGTTGTGTGCACTGAATATTGGTGCACAGTACAAAAGTTGTGCACACTAGATATTGGTGTGCAATACCTGCACTAAATATTGGCGATGCGCGTTGTAGAGCTTGCACATGTTGAATATTGGTGCATAATACAAAACTGGTGCGTGACCAGGTTTCAAAAAGGAAGAAGAGACGAAGGAAAGGGAAGCAAATTTGTCGATGACAAGCGCATGTTAATTTGGCAGACCCTACAATAGTAAATCGATCAATTTCCTATGAAAATTTTCAGATTTTGAAGGTCATCAACTTGCAAGGGAAATTTGAGGCCCCAAACAACATTTATAGGTAGTCTAAATCGAGAGAATTGTGTGTACCTATGGTACACAAAATCTCTACTACTTAAAATGAAATGACTTGGTAAAAGCTTTCCAATGAGATATTCTGAGCGCAAAATAGAGCTAGTATGAGAAAGTTACAACGTAAACGACACAAGGTATAGATTAGATACCAACTTACTTCTAGAGGGAATAACTCCTTACCCGAAAGTTAGTTTGGGACATAAGAATAGTATGTGGAAAGCCTATGGACCATATAATACAACCATGGAACTAGATTTGGAATCTCGATACAAGAAATTGTACAAGATGGAAGAGAATACACCTGTAGCAGTAAGGGGTAAAAACGAGAAAATAGTTTAAACTTCCATAGACCATAAATTCTAGCTCTGAGCTCTAATTCGGGAAAACGAGTAGTCAACAGAAGGGTCTTGAGGAGTAGAATCCATTTGTCAACCCATAATTTTGAATTGAGCATTACAATTTCTCAAAAAATAAACAAAATTTATAGCATAAAAAATAGAGCAATGAGTAGAAATTGCAACTTGTGAAGGTTGTAACTTTTCACTCAGAACTCAAAATGAGACACGAGGGCAGTCTTTGGAGAGTTGTTCCAGAGAGGAATGTGTCTAAATAATCATATTTTGGATGAGTGCATTTTTGTTATTCATAAACCTAAATGAAGAATGCTCTGCAGCCTAGTTAATAAATTAATTGCAATGTGCTTATTATAACAACAATTGTTGTATGCACATTTTCTTGTAGAGTTAGGGGTACAGGAGGGAATATTTAGTTCCTATATGAGAAATATAAATATGGAGGATGCCCAAGGGTCTTACAACCATGAGGAGGATATAAGAGGGCTACATTTGAACATGGGAAATGATGAGACTAAGTCCAACAAAATAAGAGATAGGGAGGAGCCTGTGGAGTTGGTTGACACTATGAAAATCCCCCAAAGGGAAGTGTAGAGCTATAGGGAATATAATGAAAGCTCAGGAAGAGATACTTCAGATTTTGAATATGCTGCAGGAGCAAGCCAATAAAGACTCTGGCATGAAGCAATCAACTAGTGATAGACAAGTGGCATCATCTATATCCCATGGTATAAAGGATGATCACATGGATGATAGGCATTCAAGGAGAATGGGTAGGCACCATCATTCTCTAGAGAAATCCACTAGGAGAGATCATGAAAGCTCAGGGCCAGGGATTATCCCAAGTGTGTCTCATGTCAGGAGGCAAAGGAGAAGGCTCAAGTCAGACATATTGTAAGGTGAACTCAGGAAAATCAAACCACCAACTTTTAATGGTGAGCATAGAAAGGGAGAAGAGGTCGAGGCCTATTTGTTGGAAATGAAGAAGTATTTATAGCCGCATGATTACCCCTCTAGGGTGGAAACCACAATTGCAACCTACCACTTGTAAGGAAAGGAGACCATGTGGTGGGATCAACTTAAGCATTCCAAGTAGTTCAAAGGACATTTCCAAGAGAAATATTTGTCCGAGCATCACTATGAAAGGAAGATGAAAGAGTTCTTTGAACTCAAGTTGGGAAGCATGACAATGGATGGATATGAAAATGTTCTTTGAGTTGTTGAAGTATGTTAGCTTCATAAAGGATGAGAAAGTCAAAATCCAAAGGTTTCTGAGCGGATTACCTTCTTTCTACAGTGACAAGATACCCTATGATAACCCCAATACTTTGGAGAAGGCCATAAGGAGAGAAAATCATATTTATGAGCAGAGCAGAGGAAGGCCAGTCTTCCAAAAAGCATGGAATGACAAGATGAAGGGTAAGAAGGAGCAAAAGCAGAAAGGTTTTAAGCCACCCTTTTTAAGGAACAACTCCCAAGTAAATCTGCAAGGTCAGTTAGCCCAAAATGAGTCCAAGATGGCATATTCATTTGGGAAAAGAATACGGCAGCAGCCCATGAAATGTTGGGGATGTGAGGGAGATCACTTGTATAGGAACTGCCCTCAGAAGGGTGAAAGAATGAGGAATTTCCAAAATATTTAGGAGGATAAAAGAATGGAAGACATGGGAGGAAATATGCCAGGATTTATGCAACCCTGAAAAATAAGTAAGCAGAATACCAATCCCCCATGATTGAAGTGGAAGGTAGGACTCATAACCATCCCAAAACATATTTTATTTATTCTAGAGCTAGCCATAGTTACATAAACTCTAACATTATTGAAATATTTCACTTACGAAGGAGTAAGCATGATAAATCTTGGCCTGTTCAATTATCCACATGGGATAAGAGGTAAATTAGTGAGTTGGTCAAAGATTTCCCAATAGACTTGAATGGACTCAAAACAAAGGTAGATGTGAACAACATACCTTTGGGATCTTATGATTGTCTAATTGGCATGGATTAGTTGGAAAACCACAATGTTGTCCTATATTGTACAACTAGACAATCACTTGTCTTGATGAAGAGGGGCAGCCAGGAAATGTTCAAGGCATTCCAAGAGTTGTAGATGTTAGAGAAATTCCAACCATGTAGCTGAGAAAGAGTTTCAAGAAGGGATGTCAAATTTTTCATCCCATATAGAAAGAGGCAGTCAGAGATAAAGTGACAAGTATTAAATACCATTCAGTCTTGAAGGATTTTAAAGATGTTTTTGGGGAAATCTCAGGACTACCGCCAAAAAGAGACATTGATTTCTCTATTGATTTGGCGGTAGGAGCTACCCCAGTGTCCAAGACACCTTATAGAATGGGCACACCAGAATTGAAAGAGTTGCAGGTGCAACTTAAATAATTTTTAAAGAAGGGGTATATATGCCCAAGTGTGTCACCTTGGGATGCCCCAATATTGTTCATGAAACATAAAGATGGAACCTTGAGGTTGTGTATTGATTTTAGACTACTAAATAAGGTCACCATAAAGAACAAATATCCATTTCTGATGATTGATGATTTGTTTGATCAGCTGAAAGGTGCAAGAATAGTTTTAAAGATTGACTCAAGATCAAGATATCACCAAGTGAAGATAAAGGAAGAGGGCATTAGCAAGAAAACATTTGGGACAAAATATGGGCATTATGAATTTGTGGTAGTGCCTTTTGGGTTATCAAATTCCCTAGTTGTTTTCATGTGCTTGATGAATGGAGTGTTTAGGGAATACATGGACAAGATTGTAATTGTGTTCCTAGATGAGATACTCATCTACTCAAATACATAAAAGGAACATGAACATAGACATCCAACTAGGATGTTACAGCCATTTCCCATTCCAAAATAGAAATGGTAGGAAGTCACAGTTGATTTTATTACGAAGTTGCCTAGGACAATGAAGCAACACAATTCCATCATGGAGGTGGTGGAAAAATTGACTAAGGCTACACATTTTATTCTAGTGAAAACTACACATGAGGCAATCGTTTCAAACATAGATCCAAGGTTTACATCCAAATTTTGGAAAGGTTTGTTCAAAGGTTTTGGGACAAATTTAAATCTCAGTACAACGTATCACCCTGAATCTAAAGGGAAAACCGAGAGGATCAACTGAATAATTGAAGACATGCTTAAAATGTATGTGATGGACCAACCATAAAAGTGGGAAAACTACACCCACTTAGTTGAATTTGCTTACAATAATGGGTATCAAGCCTCATTAAAAATGAGCCCATTCAAAGCATTGTATGGCAAAAAGTGTAACACACTAGTAAGGTAGGATAACCCATCAAATTGAGTTGTCATTGGGCCATATTGGTTAAAGGAAAAGGAAGAGAAGATGGTGAAGATCATGCATAATTTAAAAGTTTCCCAGGACAGGCAAAAAAGTTATGCAGAAAAGAATAGAGTTTTTAGAGATTTTAAAGTGGGCAAACATGTATTTTTAAAAGTGAAAGCGAAGAGAAGTTCACTAAGATTGGGTTACTACCCAAGGTTGGCAGCAAGATATTGTGGGCCTTTTGAAATCTTAGAGAAGATACGATCAGTTGCACATATGCTAACATTGCTTGCATCCATGAGAGTGCATAATGTATATCACGTGTCATTATTAAAGAAACATGTGTTTGACCCTAACCACATAATTGATTGGTCTGTGATCCAGACGGAACATGAGTAGACTTCTGAGTGGATCCAGTGCACATCCCGGACCAGAAAGTCAAAGTGCTAAGGAACAAAACTATAGGCATGGTAAAGGTTCAATTGACCTATTACGGTCTTGAAGACGCTACATGGGAGCACAAAGAAACTATGTGGGATGAATACCCACAAAATATTGACAATTTTGAAGAAAACAAAAGATAAAAATGTAAGACTCTATTTTGGGTAGCCAGAGTTCCAAAACCACATCTCAGAGTTCCTTGTCACCTGCACTGATATCATTGATAAAGTAATGGTTCAACTTGATGCACTGAGAGCAATGAAGGGGATGCATTCCTTGGGTTAACAGGTTGAGTGGAACAAGAGATTATGGTTGGAATTGTTGTTGGAGAGTAAACATATTGCATAATTTTGTTTTATGAATATTATGATGTAAAATTTGTACATGTATATCGACATTGTGTTGTGCACCGAGGACGATGCACAATTGTAGGGGATAGGGAATGTAACGTCCCCACTATAATCCTTGGTTTAACTAATGCTTAATATAGATATAACATATATGGCTAATGTCAACAATGTAAAATGTGAAATGTATTTCTGAATTTTAATAAACAAAATGTGATGTCAACTTCCGGGAAACATGGAGAGAGATTAGGGGCTGAGTAATCCTCAATATGGGAGGGGTCTAGAAAGGGGTTTTTATTCATGAGTTTAATTCCTAAAATCTTTTTTTTGATTTTAATGCTTTGAGTGAACCCTCTGATTTCCCTTGAGTGTGGAAGAACCCAATCATTGAATATTTGTAAGAGCGTGGTTGTAATTAGTCACATCCCATAGTTATTGAGGATTGATTTGAAGTAAAATTAGCTAGGGATAGAGTATAAGTCAAGCAAACAACAAAGAGGAGAAAATTCGTATGGGTAGGGAAAACAGTTTAGACAGTCACATTTTTGCATGGGGAGCAAGAAAAGAACAAGCAAAAGGTGTGTTGGAGCTGGAGCAACAATGGAGGGCGAATTTTGGAGCATTTTTGGAGCTGAGGACGGAAGAAGCAAGTTTTCAATCTTGCAGACGAACCAAGTTGTTGGGCCTGAAGAGTGAACTCCTGGGAGAGTTTCAGTGTAGAAACAAGCCTGTTGTTGTTGTTTTCCTAGCTGTGAGTTCCCTTGATTTCCCAGTAGTGGGATTCATGGTTACCTACACCAGAGAGACCCTAATAAACGAATGGGACACTCGAGGGATTGGGAGCAATGAAGGGGTACATTCCCTGGGTTGGGTAGGTCGATAGGAAGAGAGATGGTGGAAAATCAGGATAGTTATAAGAGAATTCCACTGGGATGTGTAATTTTCTATGTTGTGAGTGGATAATGAGAGACACCCTATTTTGTGGATGCATAGCCCCAGCTCGAGGGTGAGTTGTTGTTGAGATCTAGAACAACAAGTCTATGGTTGCGAGGAACGTTCGTCACAAGCAACTGGTTGCACAATTGATTTTAAAGATAAGTGTTTTTATATGTTTTTCTGTGTTGCATTATGAGTTTTAATTATTGTGCATTAACTATGTGTATGAGAATGAATTATAAGATGTTGTGATGAATTTATTAGTGGCATTCATGTTAGTTAGCATGTTGTAGCTTCATTTTAACAATGGCATCAACAATGGTTAAATCTGTGTGTTTTCCTATAGTTGTTAAGCTACGAAATATATTAGCAACAAATTTTCAATTTTATGTGTTTTCTGTGAGTAATGGGACTCAGCGAGGCTAGGGAACGTTACATTGGTGTAGAATTTTTTGCACTACCCTTTTTCATGTGGGCATAATATATTGTTTACCTACAATTCCTCTATTTTATAATTACAACCCCTTTTGAATCACCTCAAACATATCTCCCAATCAAAATTTATGGAGGTTTCAAGTTAACATTCTTGTCAAGCCTTTGTTTGGGGATTAATATACACATCGACCTTGTACTTGACGCATCTTTCAATTCTCTACACCTTTGAGTTCAAAATTCTAGATTGCAATAACCTAATTGTCTACTTTAGAATCCCACAATTCTCATTCAATTTCAAGTCTTCAAGAGGAAGTTAGGTCCAAGCTACCAAGACTTACTTTTTTTAGTGCCATGTGGGTGAGCAAATTTGTACGGACTCCCATGTCACCAATATCTCCCTAATAGGTCTAAAATTCTAACTTGAAATTCCCTAGTCCATCTTCTTTCCAATCCCACAAGTGGCACCTTATCAAGGAAAATTTTAGAGGTTAAATTTCATCCATGGGCTAATTTTCCAATTTTTTTCCCAAAAAAGTTTCACCAATTTCCATTTTTTTTCTAAAATGATTTGCCCAAATTCTCTAGGATTAAAGTATTTTACTCTAAAAATCACCAAACTTTTCTAGAAACTAAATAAAATCTTTAAAATTTTGAATATTTTTATAAAAATATTGCCAAACATTTTATGGTTGACATTTTAAGAACTAGCAAGATTTGTCGAACTTTCTACACTTTAAGATAAGTATGGATCCTTAAAATTTTCCTTGCACCCAATTTGGACCTCGTAATATTCATATATGATTGTTTTATTGAACTACTTGTTTAAGTCTAATTTGAGAACTAAGAAAAACCTTACCTTGTGCAACTTGTAACTCCAAAAATATGGTGAACCAGATTTTGAAATTTTGGTTTGAGATACTTTGTTGTTTCTTCTTTCCAAGCTCCCATGCCAACCCAATAATTCAAATTAAGGATAGAGTGAAAATGGTAAGACGACTTGTTTAAAGGAACCAAACCAATGATTGTTTGTTATGGTACCAAATTTTATGAGACAAATAACCCAATAAGCATTAAACAACACCAATTTCAATAATGCCACACCTAGAACAAGTGAACGAGCGAATAATAACTTTTTTGAGGGGAAACCTCCAATTACAAGATACCTAAATGCACAATACAAGAAGATGATTCAAATAAATCTCCTTGATTTGTAAATATGAGATAAAAATGGAATGAAGTATCCTACACTCTAATCCGATTTGACTATAACTAATATAATACTAATGAACGAGGGTTAGGCCCTAACAAACAAAAAGGGTAGATAGATCAAGCGATGTTGGAGAGACTTCGAGTATATCCTTTTATAGGATGATAAATGTAATGGTATTTTATCCTCATGCATTTGATTAGGATCAACATGTGTTGATAGATTTGATTTCATGTGTTGCATATCCTTGAGAGCATATTTGAGGGTGAGTTAACCCTAGAGGATGTTATGTTGTTAGGGTCATATTCACACACACATGGGTGTTGTCATTGTGCATTGAGTTGTTGTGCTCGACGATTCCATAACACATTATATATAGTGGTTGGCATGATGTTAACAAATTTTGATGATTATTCTCCAATCCACATCCAAGTTTGATTGCTCACGGTTCCTAGTCACACCACATACTGTGTTCTTGCCAACTTCTTGGTTCTTAGTGTTGAATTTTTATACGAGATATTATATAAGAGATAATATTGTATATGAGATTCTATGATAGATTCATTATTACAATGATGAATGTGCCAAATATATAGAGAACCTAAAGGCACATATGGTGACCATCCATGAAAGGATGCGTCTCTAATAATTATAATAACTATTTATTATTATTATTATATATATTAATAATATTATTAATAATTAATAATTATATTATTAATTATTAATCTGAGAGAATTTTTTCCCGATGTTGTCCAAACATCAACACTCCCTCTCAACGAGGGAGGCATTCTGCATCTCAAGCACCTCGAGTCTATATCACTCTTTGTCATGACCAAGGAAAGACTACGCTCGGGCCCATTTACCATAAGTACACCCTTGTGATAAATGTATCCTATCTCCCTTGGTATGCAACCCAATCTAGGAGAAGGTCCGTCCGATGCTTACTAGGGCCATTCACCATAGGTACACCCTTGTGGGTGAATGTCTACTGGATGTTTCCACAAACTGGAGGAACACTAGCACCTCGAGTCTTTTGTCCTTTGAAGACTATGCCCGGGCCATTCTCCTCAGTCAAATCAACATGACCACTTTGTAGAATGTCTGCCCGATGCTTCTAACTTCAACACTCCTTCTCAAATATGGAGACATTTTTCATCTCGCCAAGATTCTTGATTTCGAACTCTGAGGCCAACTCCCTCTTACACTTGTCAATGAACCTTTGTTGATGTAATCATCTCCGACATGCACCCAATTGATGTATACTTCTCTTCACATGCACTTTTGATCAACATAGATCGCTCCAACCTGGAGCAGGCATGTGATAACGCCTCGAGTCTCTAAGACTGCGCTTGAGCCATTCATCACTAGCCAATTCAGCATGGCTAATACTGTGAGTGAATGTATCATCCTCCCCAGCCAAGTTAGCATGGCCACTCTGGGAGGATGTCTGCCCGATGCTAATAGCTGGAGAACATCAATGCCATGGGCCATTAACCACTAGCCAAATCAACATGGCTAATGCTATGAATGAATGTATCATTCTCCTCAGTCAAATCAACATGACCACTCTGGGAGAATGTTTGCCTGATTCATCCAAGTGGAGAAACATCAGCACCTCGAGTCTTTTCCACTCCTTGTCAAATCAACATGACTAAGGAAAAAGACTACGCCTGGGCCATTCACCATTATCCAAATAAGCATGACTAATCTTGTGAGTGAATGCTTCATTCTCCTCAGTCAAATCTACATGACCACTTTGGGAGAATGTCTGCCCAATGCTACTCATCTGTGGATGTGTATTGAAGCTTCACAACTCCCTTCTGCATCATGTCTCAAATGAAGTCCTACAAGAAACTTACGAAGCCATGTTGCTTCACGACTTACAATACTAGATGTTATATACTTTGCTTTTGTTGTACTGAGTGCCACTGATGTCTGCTCCATGCTCAACCACGGGATCACAATGATCCCATACTGAAACAACATCCGGAAGTATTATTCCGATCCACTGCACTCCCTACCCAGTCAAAGTCTGTATAACTCTGGAGCTTCACATCTCCATTCGAGGCATATCTCAATCCATATCCACTCGTACCACATAGGTATCTCAACAAATGTTTTTGTTGTCAACCAATGTACATGTATCAGAATCAAGGTTGAAAAGGTCCACATCCCAATCCTTCTGACTGGCTTCCTTCACTGAAACAAGGGAATCCTCTCCAGTAGGTCTCATATCTCCTCAAGGTCTAGCCTCTTGTCTATCATTCTTGGAGGACGTTTCTCCCATTTGAATATGAATCTAAAGAGGAATCCTTTCTGAATGAAAGTCTCTAAGCAATTGACTCTATCTTAGATTAGACCCACTCTAAGTATGCATGCTCCCTCTGAAGCTTGACTCCCTCTGAGGCTATATAATCTTCAGAGTCATCTTCTCCCTCTGCATGTGTTGACCTCCTCTTTTTCTTCATTACATGGATGTGCACAACTATATACAATGACCCTGCAAATAATACGTCTTCTACTATGACCAACACACATCCATCATATATTCGATGTCATACAACTAACCATGTTGATTTTCTAGTGTTAATTTAGACAAGCACAATTTTTCGCAAGTGGTGATTACTTCCAATGATATACGATATTACTTTAGTAAACTCTAGAACATTACTAAGTAATTACACTCAAAAAATTTCAACTACTTAGAAACTTTGGTCTCTTCCTTAGATCACTTCTCACGTGTGACAAAGAAAAAATATGTGTGTGTATTGTTGTGTCTTTAAATTGATCCAAAGAGACACATCTTTTTTTTTTGTTTGTTTGTTAGTTTGTCCATGACATGTGGGACTAACCTGTGGCTAAGAAACCGCGACTCAGGGGCATCTAAGCCGTCAAAATCACATGGGGATCACACCCGACTTGAGCCACACCAACCCTTAACATGGCTAGATTTTTTGTCCCCACAGGTTTCGAACCGATGACTTTAACATCACGGAGTGCCTTAACAACACACTCTGTCACCGACTGTCCTACAACTCGGGGACAAGAGACACGTCTCTTTGAAAATTAAATTAAATTTTATTTCTTATAAATAGTTGGAGAATACTCTGGTAACTACCCAAAGATTAACATTAATTTGGTTATAATCCATCCACATAGTATTTGACTTTTTAAAATTGTTCCTCCATAATTCATGCCATTCTTTGCATAGATTTAAATAGGGTGCTTTTTTCAAGAGTGGGGAATGATCATGGCGGCTCTGGTTTAGTATTTGTAAAGCTCTCATGGAAGCTTTGGCTTAACTACTATTAAGATTTTTCCTGGGAATGATATATTTTGGATAATGTGATGTTTTGCTCATTGTCTTCCCTTTGAAGCCTTCGCCGTGTTCTTTTGAACAGTCTTTGTCTCCAGTTTATTGCCTTTGGACTGTTGCCTATCCCTTCGCGGGAGTTCCTTTTCTACCCGTGAACCGAGCTGGGTCCCATATTTCTCCATGTCCCCTGTTTTTGTTCTTTTCTGTTTACAAATAGTTATTTTCTCTTGACACAGTTCCCATGACCATCTTCCACTGTTTGTTTTCGAGACGGTCTGATTTAACCTTTGGTTTCCTATTTGCCTATCAAAGTTTCGTCAGCTTTGACTATGGACCCCGGTAGAAAGGTTGCCTTCCTCAGTGATATCGAATCACTCATGAATCCATCAGATGAACTTGATTGGCTTAGGGATGGTGTCTTCAAGCAGACAAACTTGGTTGGCCTTCGAGTAAACTCCCATAATCTTGTTTCTACTCCATCTCTCGACATTCCTCCAACCTCTGCCTCGAATATTGACACTTTACCTACTTCTGACCCTACCGGTGGTACCCCGGTTACCAGTTCTCCTTGGAATCAGAAAGGTATAGACCCTTCCTTCTGCCTTAAAAAAGAGGTACTGAAGTCTCCAACGAATGGAAAACTTATAAAGGCTTCCTTTACTAACCGACAGACTGGGACTAGCAAAAGAGCCTGGAAGCCAAATAATCATGTTCGAAGGATGGCTCTAGGCGATGGTGTAGGCCTTGAACATACCTGCAGGTTGGCTCTATGCGGCTTGGTAGGTAGACTAGCTTACTCCTTTCTAGCAAACATCTCAGTAACATACTGGGTTATAAAATTCTGGACTCCTATCCTTGGTTATACACCAGAGATGTTATACCTAACAAAAGGATGGTGGGGTTTCATTTGTAAGAAACCAGAGGACGCTTCTCTACTAATGGACAAGTTTTGGGTTTTGGGTAGGAGTAGCCTGATGCTAAAAAGATGGAGAATCGCCTTTGATCCAGAAACTGAGTATTTCCAACACAGACATCTTTGGGTTTTACTGCCGGGTCTACCATTGCACTTCTAGACTGAAGAGGCATTTATGGCTATTGGAAATGCCTTGGGGTGTTTTATGGCTCTGGACCCTTCCTCCTTTACTGACCCTTCAAGGAAGATGGGGAAGATTCCAGTGGAGATTGATATCCATGAGGGACTCTCCGAAGTCTTAGACATTGATTGGCGTGATCGTCACTACAAACAAAGGCTAGACTATAAGGGAATTCCTTTCAGATGCAATTGGTGTCACTGTACTGACCATCTTCACAGAGATTGCAAAGGGAAGATGATCGAGGAAAAGTTCGAAGACACACTGTTGCAAGAAGACCCTCTTGATTACATGATGGAAGTAGACTCTGTAGCTAATGCCCCTTCTCAGTTTTCCTCGAGGACTGGCTTGCTTCAAGATTCCTCAGATACTCTTTCAAGTAAGTTACTGTTTTACTGTCCTACTCTTTTTTCATCCCTAACCTAGTGGGAAAAGGAAGCCTTGGATAAATTTGAGGTTTTATCTAAGTTATCTTCTCGAGACTCTTCTCAAGTGGGTGGTGGTTCAGCTTCCTGTCCGTATGATAAGCCCCCTTTCTCTATTGAACCAGAAGTCGATAGAATCTTCTTTCGTGAGACTGAACCCTCTCCCGCTATTCAGGTTCCCCTCTCTACCCATCCTGGAGATTTGCCATCTCACTCTACGGTGGATGTTAACCAAAGACCGGCTCAAATTCCTCACTCTCCTATGCCTACGTTGTTTACTAGTTCTCTCCAGACTGCCCCGAGTAACCCGGTTATTGTCCCCTATTCCTTGCTTACAGAGACCACTGATTCTGTCCTATTGCCCGGGTATAGGGAGACAGAGGAGGAGATGAAGGACCAACTTTTAGCACTTGAGTCGTTGGGACCCATTGGTAGGGTGATTAAAGAGCCAACAATAATTCCTACCTATCTGGAAAAAAGGGTTCTTTCTCCTGTGGGATCTTCGGAGGCTACAAGCTCAAAGACCAAATTGGACTGGGAAGGGAAAAATTTTGCCTGGTCGAGAGGGGTAGCCTTAGAAGTTTCTCTGATTAAAACTAGAAGAAGCCGGAAAAAGCTTCTTCAATCTTCTGATTATAACACTGAGATCTCTTCATCTTCTACTGACATTGGGCCACTTAGAGCACTGAAGGCCTTTGCAAGGTCAAAATAATGTTATTGTTTAAGTATATAGGGGCTTCCGCAGTGCAAGATATTAGATATTATTTTTGGGATTAACTGCATAGTGTAAGTCATTAATCTATGACCCATATTCCAGAGTATTAGTGTCAACTGACCTGGGAAGTCCTGGTTACCGGGTGCATAGCATCAATCATCACTTCCGGGGCTTGCACCCGGTAACCAGGACTTCCCAGGTCA
>JASDQU010099818.1:527600-542092 GCA_032191745.1 Picea mariana
GGACGCTGGTACCTTGCCCGTCCCCTGCAGATTCCCCCCCTTTCCCTGGTTTTCTACATGGAGGATTGTAGTAACTGCAAGCCAAAATACCCGCTGGTAACCCCAAGGGACTCAATTAGATTTGATCCCAAGACCTTCACGAACTTTCGCACAAGAGGATATACCAAAATGAGCTAACGCTTGGGGTTAAGTTCTTTTTGAAACTGTATCAAGGAAATTGTCATCATTATTGAAATGTAGTCAAATACACTCATGTAATGTTGAGAATATACTGAAGGATATTTTGGTGCTACATTTGTTATGAGACTTACTTTAAATCCTTAGCCGTCTCCCATGAGACTCAGGTAATTGCTATACACAGCTCCAAAAAGGAAGTGGAGACACACATGTAATTCTCTTCACAGCTCGAGAATGGAAGTGGAGCCACACACATAATTCTCTTCCTTTTTTTTACGATCCTTGCAATTTATTGTGTTAATCTCATATTTGTCATATACGCATCACCTGCATTCCGTCAGGTTGGTTTATGCAGTCACATTGGGTCTGTAGTATGTACTATGTACTATAACTTTAGTCAATAGGAGGAGCTGGGTACTGTT
Organism: Picea mariana; assembly: GCA_032191745.1. Classification (NCBI taxonomy): domain Eukaryota; kingdom Viridiplantae; phylum Streptophyta; class Pinopsida; order Pinales; family Pinaceae; genus Picea; species Picea mariana. The sequence continues at coordinate 528,200 of JASDQU010099818.1, forward strand.
AAGTTACTTTACATAGAAGATCAACAGTGAATTTGGTAGTCATTTTAGCTGTGACTTTGACTAGGCCCCGTCTTTGACATTTGGCTTTTAGAGGTTGAACTTTTCTTTGGGTAGAGATTTGTGCACCACCATTACACTGTTCTTGACATTGGCCATTCATTTAATCCCTTTTGAAGCTTGACATAAATTCACTATTGACCCTAGTTACCAAATTTGGTCCCCAACCATAATTTTGCCAAATTTGTCAAACTTGTCCCTGTTTAAATAAAACAGACGTTTTTTGACTAATGGAAGGCCATTAGTAAACATTGTTTGCTGTGGTCTACTCCTGGATATTGACACAGCTTTTGTGATTGTTGAATGCCACAGTGTTACTTAAACTCCAGTCCTTATTTGGTATACAAAAATGCACACAGAAGGGGAGGTATAAAACTTCCTCCATTTTGGGATTGGTTTCCCTTGTTTCTTCTGAGGAAAACAATAAAGAATACAAGTAAAACAGATCTACTTTGAACCTAGAAAAATGAGTGCTCAGATATTGTGAGTATTTTCTTATAAAATATCAAAGAAAACCTGATAAAGAGAGGAAAAGGGCAATCCAAAACCTAACACAGTGAAGAAAATAACATACACACACTGGAGCTGTGAAGAGAATTACCACAATCACAAATTTTTGCATGCATTATAGAGAATTACCACTCAATCTTATATCTCAGAAGCACTAGATTTATAACAAATCATAGTTACCATATGTGGTTGTATTTCTGTTTGAAATATGGATATACAGCCCATATACAGATTTGGCTGTATATATGAAAATATGGTCAATGCATGTTGACCATTTTCGGCCTTATCTCTGCTATATTTTGATCATATTTGGCTGTATTTCGGCCATATTTACTTTTATTCGGTGTGAGATTTTACACACACATGCATGGACATGAATACACATGGATGAGAAAGAGTGGATTTGATCTGGAATGGATCATTATATAATTTGTCATCTATCTTGTACTTTCTAGGTTGAAAATTTGGCTTGCAGTGTCCATTTAAGTGGCAGGTCCTAGTGTGGAAATTTGGGGTTTGGAACTTTCCAGAGCCATTTTGAGGCATCAAATGACATTTTTTGGGGTCAAAACTTTGTGAGCATAGCTCTTACGGCACTGACACCTTTCAAATGGTGAGAAAATCACCTCAATTAGAGCTTGTATGTGGAAGTTATGCTTCTCGCAAGTTGACCTACGTTGTTGACCACCATGGTACCAAGTGGATGCCACATTAGCCCCCATTACTCACACATGTGGGGCTAGTCACTTATGAACTTTCAAGAAGATTCTAGAAGGTCCAAAACTAACACTTAATGAGGGTTGAAGCATGCAAAAACCTTAACCATAGATGACTATCAGGCTATGTTAAATACTGGGCTGCTAGGAGGAGAAAGGGTTCCATTCTTTATCATTGTACTTGTTCCATAGTTGAATAGAGCATCCAGGAGTGGGATTTGAGAGCAGAGCATAATAGAAGAGGAAGAAGTCTTCGTAGCAGCCATTGAGGCCACAATTTCAAAGGCAACTCCATAGTGAGTACCCTTTCTTTGTATTTGCATTTTCATATCTGAAGAAAAGAGAGTAGAGCATAAGCCTCACCTTCTAGTTGGGTTTTCTCCCTTATCGGGTTTCCCAGGATACATCTTGTGTTCATTTGTGTGGATGGTGTGTTCATTTGCTTGTTCTTTCATTTTTGTATTTCAATTATTTTTATAATTTCGAGTAATAAGCCAATGAAAATAAAATATGAGATCTAAGGAAATCAACTTGTGTAATAAAAGATTTCAGCATAATACAAGATCTGTTGTGACAAGTTGTTCCGATGGAATATCCACGGTAGTTTACAAATTAGGACTAATAGGTTTGTTAGATGATGCAATGTCTCGTTACACAGCAGGAGAGAGTAGTATATTATGTAACTCCCAAATGCCTAACTATTAACCACTTCATTAATGACTACATTAAATGCCCCATTATTACATCACTTTATTAGTGAGCATTTATTATTCATCTAATTCCTAAATTCTAAATATGGTTGTTATCTACAACGCCCTCCCATGATGGTCCTAAATTCTAAATATGGCCGTTATCTCCAACACCCTCCCATGATGGTCATTTTACATTCTTGTTCAAGCTACAAAAAAACAAAAGCTTTGGACAAGCAAGGTGTTTGTAGTCCACAAGATAAGATCTTCAAAATAGCAACTGGAAGTGAATTGTATTTGACAAGGTTGATGAAGTACAATTTACATCACCATCGTTTTGTCATGACCATTGACTCACCAGTTAGATGAGAACCAATGTTGGCTAGCTTTTCCACCATTGACATAGAACTTGGCTTGCTCACAGAACTCACCTTCTCCACATCTTGGCGGTCTAACCTATCAATAATTTTTGTTTACTTCTCTGAGGAAGCACCATCATCTTCACCCTCCCTAAGGGTCGTCTTCTTTTCCACTTCATCTTCACCGTCCTTGAGGGTCTTCTTATGAATTACAACAAATAATGCATAATATACTTGCTGTTTTCCTTCTCTTCTTTGCTGATTTTAACTCGTTTTAGCAGCAACATCATCTAGGGATTCATTTATTGAGCTTTGTCTCACCTAATACTTCTTGGGCCTAGGCATCATGGCTGAATTTTCAGTGAAATTACAACCATCTTTCCATTGAACTAACCCTGCATTCTCAACGTTTAGCGACTAGAATAAACCCTGTTCTTCCACACCCATCACAACCATCTGTTTTCTATTCTTATCAACAATAAAACACCTATTATCATTGAAATTTATGTGTGGGCTATGCTTCATTATACTTCTTGTTGAAAGTAGATTTTTCCCCAAACAAGGAACATAATAGACATCTTTAATCATTACCTTCTTACCTCTTAGCTGAAGTAGGACATTTCCCCTTACCTCAGAGATGAAATTTATAGTTGGTTTATCCAGATCACTTGGGTTAACCCTTCTAGTGGGTTATGCCCAAAGATGGCCTTTTATGCTGAGCATTTCTTGGAGCTTAGGGATGGACTCATTGCTTGACTATAGTATACATTCTGCCACTGGGTACATGCTCTTCGCATTCCTTTAGGCCAGTTTAGAGTGGGCTCTCATAGACTTCGGGTAGAGACAGACCACTAGATCGACCGACTAAATAGGCTCTATCAGCTATGCTAGCTTTAGGAGGTTGAGACTGAGGAGCAATTCACTTTTTGTTGCCCCATTTATTATGAGATCAAGGGGCGATTTCATTGCTTATTCAGGGGGACTTAGACCCTCACGGGATTCTCCAGGTATTCGGATCAACGCTGCTCAGCCTTATACATACAGGAGGCCTTCAGGTTCCGAGCCCATACTCTTCAGCCTTCTACGAGACCAGACCCTATTCGGTAGATCACCTCCTTCTTCACTGTGCTACCCTCAAAGGGGCACTAAGGGACAGACCAACACTAGTGTAGCCCAGTACTCTAGATCAATGCAGATATGTGAGACCTTCCCTCGTCCCACGAGATTTCAGCGACATGACCAGACTAGATCCCTTCCCAGGAGACAAAGGAGATCTCCCAGACCTCGTCGATGCACAACCTCTACTAGTCAACATCATAGTAGACGATCTAGGAAGCCTACTAGCTCCCTCTCAGGACACCCTACTATACTCAACTTCCTTCATTTGGCCTCGGATGGTAGGAGAGATGGGTCCACTCCAGGACAGACCCATTTCCTTCCTTCTTCTTCTTCTGGCCCCTCTTGTCCTTAGATCTTCCTCTACGGTACATTTCATCATCATAGCAGGTCTCTGAGCCGGGGTCGAGGGTTCTTCATGCCTTGGAGCTGATCTCACTCTCTACTACTCTACCTTATTGCACTTTACCTTTTGTATTTTTCCTTTTATAGGAGACCTTTTGGTACTCTCGCATTGTATTGGCATCATTGTACTCAACAATCCCTTTGACCTACTTTTGTGGTGTAATATCCCTAGGGTTTCTAGGGTCCTAGGACAACTGGCAACAGGGTAATTGTATAGTAGTTTTGCAATAGGTAATGAATTCCCTTATTGAACTAGACCAAAAATATACAAGCACCAATCCCCGACATCAGTAACAACAAGGTTTATTTGCAAGTTCTTTGGCAGATAACAACATTAATGAACAATATACAATCAAGAATGAACTTGTATTCAATGAATAATATCCAACACAGTAGCAACAATTAGTATATGCAACAGCCACATTAGTATCAAAATTATCAATGCATGTTGTCCCCAAATCAACAGTAATAATATCCAATACAGGGTCCAATACCAAATAGTCACCAACAGTAAACCCTCTTAGAGGCTGCTGTTCAAACTGATCATACCAGTAATACCAATCACCAAGAATTTGAAGCAACAATTTCTATAACAAAAATGTATCTAAGCTAGACCTAACCTCTAACATAGCATTGACAATTAAACCCGTGCTTAGAGTACTACTGGCTGAGCCCTAATGATCAAAATTGCTCTTGCTGTCCTGTTTATCATCTCCAATAACCCTCTATATGCACATTCCACGTTGTGATAGGGTTCGGTCTTCCCTCCAGAAGGCCCCACAGAGTTCGGCCCCTCCTAAGACTGCTGGGACAGATCTGTAGCAGGTGGCGACACCCCTCCTTGCAGCAATAGCCTCCTCCACAACTCCTCTACTAGATTTCCCCACATATACACTTTCAGAACTGACTTGCTGTAGCTGGTAATGAGTAGAGGTTGAGCTAGGCTGAGATTTCAACCCACCGAAACTCAATAGGGAAGGGGTTAAACAACCCTCAGAGGACTAAGGCAGCCGCCTCCAAGGCTAAAGACAAAAATCTCCAAATCCCAGTTGTGTCCCTCTAATTGAACATCCCTTCTTATTTATATAAACTTTTAGTTTGATTTTCCTTAATTTGTGGGTGATTTGCTTCTTAGGGAAGGTCGACTTTCCTTATTTGTGGGTGATTATTCTTTAGATCAGGTCGGCTCTCATGGAAGATGTGGGTAAGTCGGCTCAACACATCTTCTAAGGGCGAATTAATTCCCCTTTTGGCACCCACGACTCTCCTTAGACTAAGACGCCCCTCTTGAATAAGGTCAAGAGGGCGGGGACATGACATGTGGTCATTAGTCAGACATTAATAAAATTATCTTATCTTATCTAACCCTGTATTCTTCTTCGCCAATCAATACAATAGAATTAGATTGAGATTTATCCTCTACAAAATCAACATACCAATCAACAATGTTAGTAAAATGTCTAAATGCCCTTGAATCAATGTACCAATGAACCTTACCACTCTTTGAATCCTTGTTTTTGACCATGAACACATATAATTCATCCTCCTCCTGATGTTCAACCACATTAGCATGTTTCTTTCTAGATGGATTGTCGGAAGTATGCTCTTGGCTGTGTTTTTCATCCCATAACTGTTTCTTGCAAACTCTGCTTATATCCCTAATTTTCCACAATAAAATCATTTAATTGTTTTTCTACATTTACTTGACTTGTAAGAGTTACCTCCATCATTCTCTTCCCATTGTTTCTACCCTTGCTCTTAGACTTCGCTGCAAGTGCCACCTCAGAAGTCTCATTCACACTACTATTCCTAAATTGCCTTTTCAATTATCTTGCTACAAGAGCTTAGTGCTTGTTGACCGCCTCTTCAACTAGGGGGTCAACTCCATGTAGCATGAAGATATGCATCAACAGATGCAAACATGTCGAAGACTAATTGGTTCTACAGGGCATTTTTTTGCTCCAACACACGGTTTTGTAAGCGGGATTACCGCACCCCTGCACGGGTTTATAATGTAATAGGTCTACATGGATCATTTTAGGTCAGTTGCCTTAGGGTTTCTTCATTAGGAGAGCTCCTTTCATTGAGTGTTTTTTATCCTCAAGAGGTTAATGTGGCCTAACCAGCCGGGTTAATATCCTTTGAGTTTTTCACTCCCACCCAATAAATCCTCCAAAATGGTGAAAGGTGTTCTAATGAAGTCATTCCTAGGTAGCTAGTGTTTAGGAATGTTGTAAATGATCATGTAAGACAACACGTGAAATTTCACAGAATTCCGTCAATTATAGCAAGGTTTTTTTTGAGGTTCTGAATTAATTAATTCTGGGTATTTAATGTAAAACTTAGGTCCTGGGATTTTTGATAGGGGTATTTATACTCAAAAGAAAGCTAATGAGACTCCCTACACCCGTGGACCAAGTTTCAACTCAGTCGGACAAGTTTTGCTAGGTTGTTTGTCCACTTAGGAGTTTTTCGGGAAAACAACAATTTTAATTGCCAAACCCACGACATGGGCAAATGTCATTTTTTGTAATAATGGACCAAAAACAGTGAAGTAAGTGGCATTAATGATGAGAGGGACCCACCTAACCCATCCTAACCCTTTACATGCCCTTTACCCATTCCTTTAATTTATTACCCACCTTTTAATTTATTTCCCAATTAAGGGATACGTACACCCTCCCCACGTGAGATTTTAATTTACTAATCATTTTAATATTTGGTTGAGGGCCCCTCCTCATGAGGTACGCCCTTCCTCTACCCATCCACCTCCCCATTTGGAGTGTGTCCCACACACACTCTTCAAGCTCACTCATCCCTCACGTAACCCTCACGTTTTCCTCTCAACTCCCACGTAACATTTAATTTCTCCCTTAATTAAAATCGTGGTCCCCTCTCCCACTCCTATAGGCTATGACCTCTCCCTACCCACTCATGAGCCTTCAAGGAGTGTGGACTCCACACTCCAAGCACACGTCCTCACTCACCTCACGCATCCCTCACATGTCCCTCACTTACCTCATGCTTTCTCCTACGTAAAGTTGGAAAGTCACACTTAAAGCTTGGAAACTCACCTTAATTGAGGTGTGGGGCCTCTCCTCCACCACTCGTATGCCTTAAAGGAATGTGGAATCCACACTCCAAACACACGTCCTCCCTCATTCCCACGCATCACTCAAACTCACGCTTTACTTCTTGCACAAGATGGAAACATCACACGTGAGTGTGGAAACCTCAAGCTTTGAAGTGGAATTTGCCTTGGATGCATGCGTGGGTTTCCTCCTCTTACCAATTCGTCCCCTCCTTTCCTTGCTTTCTCCTCATCACTTCATCCTTTTTCCATTTCCCCTCACCCTAAAAGCTTAGTCTCTCATTGGCTCGTTTTGGTCTTTGAGTTGTCTTGTCCCTTGGATGTTTGACACTTGTTGAAGATCCAAGAGAGGTATCCTTAGCTTCTCAAGCTATTTATGAGACCTCTCACTCCCTCATTTGAGATCATTCTTGACCGTATTGTTATGCTACCAAATTCTTCCCATCCCTCTCTGTCTCTTATTACTTTCACATTGCTTCACTGGTTTTGGTTCTTGAAGAGCTTGTAGCAGCATTGATGCTGCAACCTCTTCCCATTTAATAATACAGAAACTGCTTTGGAGGATACTGTGGCGTTCAAGATTAATCTGGATTTGCCACTCATTGTGAGGTGACATCATTCTGAATCTTTATGTGTTTTGGTAAATAGTTGCTCAAGTAAATTAGTTTACTAGGCTAGGTGAGGCAATAGTGTAGTTGTCCACCTATATATTTTGTGCATGCTTATATAATAGAAACTATGTTGTATTGTCTATGCATGCAGGATATTATCTGTTGTTCCATCTCACTTCTGGTTTAAGTTTTGCAGGTCACCTCTATGAAGTTGTTGGGATAGCTTCAAGGACGAATGTACACTCATCTTCGCTTACACTTCACTAGCATTCTCTGTCCCTCTTCCTCATTCTTTCAGATTCGGTTTTGGTATCTAACATGCTTAGATTGGTCACTTAATCAATACAAATTTCTGGTTTTCGTATGCACGAAATTTTTGCCTAAAAACATAAATTTCATAACTTTGTTGCGTGTGTTGCAGCTCAAATCAGCAAGCAATAGCTTGCTGATTTTTGCAGGTTCTTACCAGGACAAGAGGGCATGCTGCCCAATTCCATGCACAACACAACCTCAGACAACTCCTCTCATTGTGGTAACAATTTCTTTCTTTCTCTTCTCTTTAAAATACTGTAAACGCAAGCCCAAAGGAGTTGTACCCAAACGGCTTGCTTTCCTTTCATTCAGTCTTTACTTTGCAAGCTTAGCTAGATTAGTCGTGATTTCTACATGCATGCTTAAAGTTAAAATAATCTAGAGTAGATCTCACACTTAACACTTGTTAGATTAGAGTCCGTGGAGGCATAGTTGATATTTGCTTTCGTGATTTACTTTGCATGCATGTCATTTTCTGTTGCAGCGTTTTATCTTAACACATACGTGCAAACATCGATATCTTAAAGGGCTCAATTAATCATCTTTTACAATTCTGCAAGTTAGTTTTAGTTCTTATATCTTACATGTGCAATCTAATAATCTAAGAATTCAATCACTAATTTCGGTTTGGGTCCCCAAGGCTTTTTCCGGAAACTAAAATTTAACTTGCAATCCATTTGTTTAAAGGCATCAGCCTTCTTATCTCTAAATTCTCAGTATTTTGGCAATCCTTTGTTGAGCAAGCTACAAGCACTCAATCACACTTTACAATATTTAGCTCATAGGTCTAAAATTTATTAATTCGACTTAATAGGACACCATAACTCACCATCTTCGCCATTTAAAAACTGAGATTTTGAGGAAAGCCACGGAAATTTTTTCGGAGTACTCGACCTTAGGGTTGACCTGTGAAGATAGGGTAGGCCTTGTTGCCTCACTTCTCGAGCATCCAACAACCACTTGGTAATAGGGGGAGGAGAGTTTTTGGGTTGACACCTAAATAGGGCTAAAATCAATCTCACATTTAATCACTTAATTTAATCTTCAATCTACAACATCAACAATACGATTACACACTTGCAAGTTCACTGATCTCATTGTCTTTCAATTTACATTCATATGCAAGCTATCTTTGATGTGTTGTAGAAATAATTTCTAAGTGGATACATCTTTCATCTGGAATATTTGGCTTTCCACGTTTTTATCTATCCTTAATTCTTGTACTTGTGGTGTGATCCTTCAAGAAGTGTGCATCCACCTGGAGGCATTCTCTTGATTGGGTCTTGAGCGCTTTGTGTCTCTTGGCTATTGAAAAACAGTCCAACAGAAGTCTATCTGTTGTGAGCATGTTTGGCTTGATGTGTTGATGGTTGTTCATCTTTGAATATCTCATTTCCTGCACATTTCAAGCACTTGTTAATATTTTGTATCTAATCTTAATCTATATATCTTAGATATTCTTTTGTATCTAATTGTATCTATCTTTTTGTAATCTTTTTAAACTTGTAATTATCTTGTAACGAATATCCCCTTAACTTAGTTGACCCCATTGCCCAATCTTAGGCACTAGTCTTAGTTGTCCTAGGAAGAGGTCTGACTCTCATACTTAGATAGTTGCATCTTGCATTTGTTGATTGACATCATAGGCTAGATTCCCCCTGACCTTCTAACCAATTAAAACCAACTCCTAGAACATTAAATCCTTAATCTCATCTAGTAACTAGGGTCTACCCCCCTTAGCTTCCCTAGGAGTTAGCCTAGACAGAAGAGGTTCAAGTCAAAGTGACAGCGTGGGGTTTGAACCTAGGCACTGTGCCTCCGAGGACACACTAAGTGAGCAGGACTTAGCTCACGTTTGCAAGTGTGTATAAGGACGACAACAATGCTTAACTGCTCAAACCTCAGATCTTATCAGTACTAGTAATGTTCAAGGTCTCAATAAAATTTGCATAGGAAGAAGGCAAACTTTTCGATGTTATAACCACCATATCTTCTTCCATTCTTTGTCAATTGATTTCAATTGATGTCCAATATCCTTGCTTTTTAACAAATGATTTGGCAAGGAGTCAAATTCCTCCATTTGAATTGAGAATAACATATTTTTAAGGAAGAATGCTCTACTGTTGTCAAAGGTTTCATACATCTTCAGTAGGTTCCCCCACATGACAAATGGGTGATTACCATATTGAACTTCGAGAAGCATCTCATTCGTTACTGAGAACTTGATCAACATCACAACCTCTCAATTCTTTGCATCATACTTTTCTTGGGAATCTACATCGATTTCACTTTGGATTTCTTTTCCCAATACAAGTTTGTCCAAACACATGCGTTCAAATATGGCAAGCATCTTTTGTTTCCATGATTTAAAATTCTGAGCATTAAATTTGCCGTTTCCGTCCAACATTATATGAGATAAATTGGCCTTTTTTTGGGGGTTTAAATACACCAAAGAAATCTGAAATCTGAATTTACCCTTTTGACTCAATGATTGACAATCAAACGATGTGCCAATTTTAACAACAACAACGAGGTCTAAACCTTAGAATAAAACAATTTTTTGTTCTATGCCCAAAAAATAAGAAAAATGACTCTTCTAGACTTTCACTCCAACAAAACTTAGTCTTCAATTTCTAGATACAAAAGCATAAACCCTTTTCAAAATAGTCTTCTTCAAAATTGATAGAGGCTCAACAATCATAAACCTTACTTGGCTCACTTCTGTAATTGCATATTCCAAGCAATCTGCTAGTTTTCCTCTATCTACTGGACTCTTCTATAGTCTTTAATTTGTCTAGGTGTTACTCTCCAATTCAGAATATTGTAGATCAAATTAGTGGATGAAATTGGCGGCACAATTCGATTCCTCTTCAAATCGACAACTCACCTTCTTTTTGGTGGCTCCTTCTACTCGCGAGATTGGGTTACTGTCTGTGACCATGAATGGTGGTGCCTGGATAGATCACGTATCAATTTTTGGCGACTTCCTTTGTGGTGTCTCTCTCTTCTAAGTGGCAGATTCCTTTACTACTCTAATTAAGCACATCTCAATTCACACTTTGCGGCCCTTCTGGTGGCTCTACTTCTCACAAGGACTAATTCAAATCCTTTGGTGGCTCCTTTTAAAAGCAAATTTTGCTTTATTATTATTTTAATTGTTGACTATATGGTGGTCGACATGCTAACTCTATTCTCCATTTTTGACGACTACAACAACTACGGCTTATATTTCTTTCACATGGTGGCTAGCAATTATAGTAATCGATGGCCGCTTTCATTCTTTGACACAGATCTCCACAGGTATCTTCTTTATGATTTCAAATTGCCGCATTCACAAACCTCCTTTTTCATTAAAAAAATACAATTTTGTGTGTCGACCTCCTTAGTTCCTCTGTTTAATGTGTGAGTAGTCCCTTGGTGCCTTCTTTGGTCACAATAGGGCCTTGGTGCCTTCATTAGCTTCCTTGGATTCTCCTCACGTGGCTCTGATATCGTGTGAGATTCTACACACATGCGTGGATAGGAATACATATGAATGAGAAAGAGTGGATTGATACGTTCAATAGATGATGCAATGTCCCATTACGTAGTAACAGAGAGGAGGATTATGTTACGTAACTCCCAAATACCCAACTATTAACCACTTCATTAATGACTACATTAATTGCCCCATTATTAAATATCTTCATTAGTGAGAATTTATTATTCATCTAAGTCCTAAGTTTTAAATACCATTATCTCCAACATTTGACAGTGTGTCAATTGTATTTGGTTGTATTTTGGATGTATGGATTTTTTCCATATTGTATCTGTATATGTATTCATACACATATGGTAATTATGAGGTTAGCAATATCATTTTTCATAGGCATGCACCCAAAAGAAATAAACAAGACATAGAGGAACATAACTTAGTGTTGATAGCAACTCATATTTATTTTATTTAACAATAGCACTAGGAAATAATATAATGATAGGATAATTCATATTAACCATCACACAAAAGATGATAAAGTATAAAAGAAATTTGTTGTGTTCCTAACCACAACATCTTTATTGGGCATTACACTTTGTGTACACAAACCTTTCTTTTCTAGGTTATAAAGCCTGGGGAAAACCCTCGAGTACTTCCGCCAATTTTGATGATGGTGCCCAAGGTAAACCCTAGAATCTTCAGGACACAAGGCCAATCGACAATAGGGCTCGAAGCCATTACAACAATATACTTATTATGAGCTCAATATGTCACTTGCAAGAAGTGAACTCAGGTGGGGAGGATAGCAATCATTCCTCCCAACCACTCAAGCTAAACCCAATTGACATACATGAACCTTTTTGCATGTAAGCTGATGAATTTGTAATGATACTCTAGCTTGAAGTCTTTTATAGTATCATATTTTTGTTGAGATTCTCAAATGGAAGCAAAAACAAACCCAAATTCTGCAATAACTCAATCACAAATGTGCTAGAGAAAGACAACCCGAGAGAGAGAGAGAGAGAGAGAGAGAGAGAGAGAGAGAGAGAGAGAGATGCCCAAGTACAAGTGCATTGTACTAGAAATGCACAAGTACAAAAAAAAGAAAGAAATGCCAAAAACAAGAGAATGCCAAAAGATATAGGTGCATTTAGGCATAAAACACTTAATAAGAGAGATCAAGAAGGTCAGAAGATGAGATAATACAAATGAGAGTTTGATTAGTTTATATACAAATCGAGTAAGTGTCCTTTCAAGAAGGGAGGCGTCCCTTAAAGAGGGGGTTATGGGCCCTGTTACCACACAATTTGTCACCCAAAAATGTAAAGTCCTTGTACTTAGGTGAAGACTTGTGGAACTAGAAGGTTGGCCACTGTCACCTCACCAACTCTCCTTTGCACTTTAGTCTAGGGTGAATGGAATCCTAACTAAAGGGGGCTTCCTGTTAGAATTTAAGGGCAGAAATAGTAAACTAGCTGGAAACATAATTTCTTTAAATTTCACAAATCATTAGCTGCTGTAATTATGACCAGCAAAGCATCCTACTGTAATTATGACCAACAAAGCATTAAAATTCTGATGCATAACCTCACAGTATTAGTGAGTAAATTACATACACAACCCAGATCTGAGTATTACCATAGCTGTAGAAGAGAACGAATGTACCTGATTCACTGTTGTTGCCTTCCTCCAATGTATGCTCAAAAAAGCTTAGAGAATCATGGATCAAACCCTTAGAGTAGATCTCATCATGATCATAGGGACAATGCCAAGAAGGAAAACTTACTCAACAAGCTGGAAAACTACAATCCAAGCCACTGTCAAGTATTAGGCCTGAAAACAAAAACACTGTCCAACCTAGGGCTGGAAAATAAAAACCCACAATCAACAATAGGCTGATTTAACACATTCAGCCCACTTCAAGCAGAGACAAGTACCAGCGTTCCAAGATCATCCCTAACAAACCATTCTCAAAGCATAAATACCAAAGCAGTTGACTGGGATGAGCAAGGCGGCTGGCTGGGATGAGTAAGGTGGCACCAACAAACCAACGACAGACAAGAAACCTAAGCGGCAGGCAAGGATGGTCGCCAACAGGCCAATGACAAACACAAATAGTTACGGCTGGCTAAGATGAACCCACGACAAGCAGGGAAAGACACCAATAGTCCAAACAACAAGCACAAACAAATTCAGCTAGCAGGGATAGACCCACAGCAGGCTAATACATGCAAGAGAGAGCTGAGAAAACCCTTGTAAACCTGTTCAGAAAAACCGCAGCAAACCTCAGTCTCAACGTCAGCTTGGAGGAGATAGATCATATGATCAAGTGTGTCAAGTGAGGGATAGACCACTCCTTTATATAGTTTTAGGTAGTTAAAATAGGGTCAACATAATAGTCCACTTAACATAGCTTTAGGGTTAGGTTAACCCCTAAAAAAATAACAAATAATATTTTACCAATTAAAACATCAAGCGGTAAATCCAATAGACCACAAGTAAGTCAACAATATAATAAATCAAATTGATGAGGTGGGTTTTAAGATCATGGC
>JASDQU010099818.1:556150-574228 GCA_032191745.1 Picea mariana
TATTTAAGGAGTAGCTCTCTCCATTTGTGACTTACGTTAGATTTGTTTTCTCTCCTCGTGGGCTTCATTGTATATCTCATTGGAAGGTTTAATGGAAAGATGGAGGTATCATTCTATCATATGTGAGGCTTAATGGTTTTGCATGCTTTTAATGTTGTTGCGTAATTGTAGGAATATATTGCAAAGAATGTGCCATGAAGGCCTTATAATGGAATATTTGCCATTTGGATAGGAGTAACGTCGGGAGGTTCTCCCACTTATTTAATTTTTTCTGCTATATTTCTGCATATATCAATCCTTCATCAGTCAAATAAGTTGTTGTAATTAATATATCATTGCATGGAAACACCTTCATAAAATTGTTCGAGAGTGACACGAATAGGGCTCTCCAAGACTTATTTTTGTAGTTATTTCCAGCACTATTAAGGCTGATTGTGGCATGCTGTTAGCGGCTCTTTCCTTCTTATATTTTTACAAAACTCTCTTTAGAGTGATGTTCCTTGATTCCATTTTTCCCAAGATTTGATAGGCACTAGTCCCTTGTCCTACTTCACTTGGTTCTATTTCTGTACTACAATGTATTTGTTTTGCTAAAGCTAAATCTTCATATTTTTCTTGAGCCTAGTTGTCATAGCTTTATTAATCCTACCTTAGGGAAGTCCCCCTTGTGTTGGGGAAGAACCAACCTAAAGTGAGGAGTTGCTGTTGTGACAATGGACAACCTTCCTGAGTTACACAGAGCTATCACCTTGGTGCTTGGGACTTTACACTTTTGTGTGTTAGTTTTGTTGTAACATTTTGGTGTCATTGCTCAAGATAAGGGCACATATCCTTGACAAAAAGAGAAGTTCCTTGCAAACTACAAGTGAGAAGCACATTTGTATCGAATACTCATAATAGGTGAAAGGTTATAGACTTCTTGTTCTCAATACTACAAAATTCATTATTACAATAGATGTTAAGTTTGATAAAGGTCTCTTTGCCAATGTGCTTGGTTTGAAAACCGTGCCATCTTGAACTTGTGAGCCATTTTTGATGCATGTGCCATCCCCTTCTAATTTTTCTTCTCCTCCTTGTCTAATTATCTCTAGTCTAGATCATTCTTCTTATTCTTCTTTAGATGATGACATTGAGGATGAAAACCTAGCTTTTCCTACTCCACCTCCTCCTCCAGACGAGTCTATTGAACTTAAACTTGCACTAGCTCCATAGCTTCTTCGATGGGTTCACACAACTACGTAAGCAATTGGTCCTCTGGCCTATGAACCCTCTGATTGACACAAAACGTGTTCTCAATTTTAGTGAATCTCTTCACTTTTGGCTCAAGTTCTAGAGACTTAGGATTGAAACATTTAAAGAGCCTCTGGCCATCTAGAATGGGATGAAGTGATAAAATAAGTATTCATTCTTTATTGGCAAACGATACTTGGGAACTAGACCCTCTTCCCCAAGGAAGAAAACTTGTATTATGTAAATGGGTTATAGAACTAAGGATGTAGCAGATGGTAGTGTTGACATACACAAGGTTTGATTAGTCGCCAAAGGTTATTCATTCGTAGAATGCATTAATTGTATTGAAACATTTGCACCCTTTGCCAAAATGAACTCTATTTGCTTGGTACTTTACCTTGCAACTTCTTATCGATGGGAGGTCTATCAAATGGATGTAAAATTTTCCTTGCATGGGTATTTATAAAAAGAAATTTACATGGAGCAATCTATTGGGTTTGTTCAAGGTTATTCCAATCTAGTTCATCCATTTAAGAAATCCCTGTAAGGCCTCAAACAAGCTCCTTGAGCTTGGTATAAAATCCGCCTTCTTGGGATACATTTCTTGCAAGTGTTAATGGCAGGGAGTCTCGGCCAAACTTTGAGCGCTTATGGCATGATTGTCTTCAGGAGGAAGGTTGCATGACCACTAGGAGTAGTCTATCAAATGAAGAGAATGTTGCCTTCACTGCAAAGACCAGGAGAGGAAAGAAATCTTCCTCTCAGAAGAACTTTCATAAGAACTTTCAGAAGGACAAGTTCAAAGGAAACTTTAAAGGAAAGCGTTTTGATATTTCCAAAGTAAAGTGTTTTAACTGCAATAAGATGGGGCATTTTGCTAAAGATTGCAGATCTAAGAAGAAAGACTACCATAAAGGGAAGCATCATGCTTCCACTGCAGAAGAAGAAGAATCCGGAAAGAAGACAAGTGGATCTCCTAAGAAACAGGAGAACATAAAGGAATACTACTTGGTGTCTTCTCTCTTTGGTCACTTGACTACTGACCGAAACTCTTGGCTGGTTGATAGTGGAGCTTCAAAGGATATGATAAGATATAAGAACATCCTCACAGATTTCAGAAAGAAGACTTGTTCAGTTCAAGTATAGCTTGGAGACGACCCATGCCATGAGATTAAAGGAATCGGTTCCACCTCTCTTCAGCTAGAGTTTGGATCCATCATTCACATTGATGAGATTTTGTATGTTTCTGGATTAAAGAAGAACCTATTGTCAGTAGCAGCACTTGAAGATAAAGGTTATAAGGTGGCATTCATGGATGAAAAAGTTGTCATCTGGCCAAAGGATGGACAGTTAAGTTCAACATAAGTCATTGGAATACGAGGAGGAGGTCTCTACAAAGTCTCGAATCATTCTGTTCGTGCGCTTGCTCATATCATAGTCAGCTCCAACGAGCTATGGCATAGAAGATTCGATCACCTGCACTTCAAGGCACTTCCAGGACTTCAATCAATGGTAAGCGGTATACCTCTTATTTTCTGTGATAACAATGAAGTATGCAAAGGTTGTTTACTTGGAAAAAATACAAAGAAGTCCTTTCCTCATAGTAACAATAGATCCAAATAAATTTTAGAACTTATTCATTCTGATATTTGTGGGCCAATGCCATCTCCTTCCTTGAATGATTATCTGTATTATGTTATATTTATTGATGGCCTGTCTAGAAAATGTTGGATTTACGTTCTGAAATTGAAAAGTGAGGCATTTACTAAATTTAAAGAATTTAAGGCATTGGTAGAAAATTAGACAGGGAGGCCTATTCAGATCCTAAGATTAGATAATGGAGGGGAATATGAATCCCATGAATTTGAAGGCTTTTGCAAAGAAGATGGAATTAAAAGACAGTTGACAGTTCCCGAAAATCCTTAGCAAAATGGTGTTGCTGAGAGGAAAAACAGGACCATATATGAAGCTGCAAAAGCCATGATGTTTGATCAAGATCTGCCCAACTATCTTTGGGTAGAAGCAACAGGTACAACCGTCTATATTCAGAATAGATGTCCGCATGCAATCCTAAAGGATAAAACCCCTGAAGAAGCTTTCACTGGTATGAAACCAGAAGTAGGACACTTGAGGATCTTCGGTTGTTCAGTATACATTCATGTGCCTAAGGAGAAGAGAACTAAGATAGAACCCTCAGGCAAGAAAGGGATATTCCTAGGATATAGTGAGTCTTCTAAGGCTTACAGGATATATATCCTAGGATAGAGGCAAATCGAAGTCGGATGAGATGTAACCTTCCATGAGGAAGCTGTCTTCAAGCGTTCTAGAGAGCTCTAGATTGATGATGAAACAGAAGAGCCAAACTCTTCTACAACTGAAACTTCGAGTTCTAACTTTCAGAGGGAGGAAAGTCATGATGATCCAATGGATCAAGATATTCCTTTAGAACTTGCTGAGGTGTTGGAGAGGTCTCTTGAAGAACCTCCTATCAAAAGAAGACCTGCTTGGTTCAAAGAAACTCTGCATGAAGCAAAGAGACATGCAACCCCCTCAGGAACCTTCAGAGAAAGCAAAAGGCCTCAAAGGTATGCAGGTTATGTTGCTTTGGTAAGTAACATTAGTGATGCAAAACCTTCTTTATTTGAAAAAGCTAACAAGTTACAGGTTTGGAAAGATGCCACGTTGGATGAATACAAGTCCATCATGAAGAACAGTGTATGGGACATAGTTCCTAGGCCTAAAGATAAATCAGTTGTTTCATCCAAATGGTTGTACAAGATAAAACATGCAGCTGATGGGAGTGTTGAAAAGTATAAAACAAGATTTGTAGTCAGAGGCTTCTCCCAGAAAGAAGGTATAGACTATGATGAGATTTTTGTACCAGTAGCCAGGTATACTACCATCGGTACAGTTATTTCTCTTGCTTCTGTACTTGGTTGGAAATTGCATCAAATGGATGTAAAAACTGCTTTCCTAAATGGTGAAGTGGAATAGGAAGTCTATGTAGAACAACCTGATGGCTTTCTAGTGCATAACAGGGATTCTCACGTGTAAGTTAAAAAAGGCCTTATACGGTCTTAAACAAGCACCCAGAGTATGGTATGACAGGATTGATGGCTTTTTGCAAAGCTTGGGGTTCAATAAAAGTAGTGCTGATCCTAACCTCTACTTCAAAGTTGTTAAAAATAATTCCCTTATTTTGGTTTTGTATGTGGATGATCTTTTCCTCACAGGAGAAGAAAATCAGATAGCTTGGTGCAAGAGGGAGCTCATTTCTGAGTTCGAAATGAAAGATATGGGACTAATGCATTATTTCCAGGGTTTAGAAGTCTGGCAGAGACCGGACACGATCTACTTATCTCAAGGAAAATATGTAGTAGACATAATGAAAAGGTTTTGCATGCTGAATTGCAGGAGTATGCCAACTCCTATGGTTTCTAATCTAAAGAAGCTGCATGATTCAGATACATGATCATATTTGGTGGACCCCACCATGTACATGCAACTTATTGGGTCTTTAATGTACCTGACTCATACTAGACCCATAATGCAATTCAAAGTCAGTGTATTGAGCCAATTTATGGCTGAGCCAAGAGAAAGGCACTGGGTGGCAGGTAAGCACATCTTGAGATATCTTCGAGGTATCGTTGCTTATGGTCTAAAATATACATCTAATGGTGGTGTGATGCTGCATGGTTATGCAGATTCAAACTGGGCTGGAAGAC
The DNA here is from genome assembly GCA_032191745.1 of Picea mariana. Lineage (NCBI taxonomy): Eukaryota > Viridiplantae > Streptophyta > Pinopsida > Pinales > Pinaceae > Picea > Picea mariana. Next base: position 561,106 of record JASDQU010099818.1, read on the forward strand.
CAGTAGACAGAAAAAGTACCTCCAAATACTGCTTCAGTTTAAGATCAACCATGATCTCTTGGTCCAGTCAGAAGCAGGGATCTATTGCTTAGAGCACAGCCGAGGCTGAATATATTGCGGCTAGCAATGCCAGTACAGAAGCAATGTGGCTCAAAAAACTTGTTTCAGGGTTATTTGGTGAAAATCTTGAGACTACGATTATCCATTGTGATAATCAGAGATGTATAAAGCTCACAGAAAATCCGGTGTTTCATGACAGATCAAAGCATATAGATCTGAAGTATCATTATATCAAAGAAATTGTACAAAGAAAAGTGATCAAGCTAAAGTACATTGCAACAGATGAGCAGGCAACATATATCCTGACCAAGTCACTGCCATTGACAAAGTTTGCGCAATTTAGAGGCAAGCTTGGAGTTGCAGAGAATGCTTCCCTCGTTGAGAGGGAGGGTTGAAAATAGCAACATCAAAAGGCATTCTCCAACGAGAGGTCTTAAGTGACCACCCTGAGGCTAGACAGGGAGATTTGGAGATTAAACAGTCTTGTGAGTCATGGCAATAGTCAAGGCCAACGTACAAGCCTTGTGAGCCAGGACAAAAGTCAGGACAGAAGAGATGCTGCAAGAGATAGTCTTGTGAAGTCATGGAAAGAGTCAAGGCAAATGTACAAGCCTTGTGAGCCAGGACAAATGTCAGGACAAAAACTTTGTGAGCCATGGGCAACAGTCAAGGTCAGCCCTGTGAGCTTAGTGCAAAAGCTGAGGCAAATTTAGCAATAGACAGGATGAATGTATAAATCCTATGAGCTAGATTGATGTGACAAACAATCTTCCTTATCACTTATGCAAATGATGTAATTATGATGATTCATTGCATTGGCACGTGTGACCTTGTCCACCATGAGAATATAACGAGTTGCCAAAGAATGTCGAGTTGCCAAGTTGTAAAAGTCAAGTTATGAACTCAAGTTGTAAAAGTCGAGTTATGAACTAAAGTGTAAAAGTCGAGTTATGAAGTCAAGTTGTAAAAGTCGAGTTATGAAGTCAAGTGTAAAAGTTGAGGTTGCATGTCAAGTTCAAGTGTCTAACTCAAGAATCCGAGTTATGAACTCAAGTGTAAAAGTCGAGGTTGCATGTCAAGTCCAAGTGTCTAACTCAAGAATCCGAGTTATGAACTCAAGTGTGAAAGTCGAGTTACAAGTCTAGTTGCAAGTTTGAGTTGACAAGAATGAGGTTGCATGTCAAGTTGGCATATCGAGTTACAAGTCTAGTTGCAAGTTCGAGTTGAGTTAAAAAGTCAAGTCTCAAGGCGAGTTGTAATGTCATGCAACTAGTCCTAAGCTGAGTTCACTCATCTCTCTTCTGTGCCTAAGCTAAGTTCACTCATCTCCCTTCTGCACCCAAGATATACAAAGAACTACTCTCTTCATTATTCATTTTTCTATGCAACGCATTAGAGCAGAGAAAGAGGATATTTTTGCAGGCAACAAATAGACACTTTTGTAGGCAACAAAGAGGATACATTTGCAGGCAACAAATAGACACTTTTGCAGGCAACAAATAGACACTTTTGTAGGCAACAAAGAATGATACTTTTGTAGCTAGCACAAAGAGGCACTCACATACTGGCAATCTCAGAAGCTCATTCTCATGGTGATATTGTAATCAGATTGGTCATTCATTCATTTGTTGACAAGGAAGATTGTTTGCTAGGGTTTTCTCCCTCTTTGAGTTTCCCCAGGATAAATTCCTGTGTTATTGTGTGACTCCATTTTTGTGCACTGTCTACTTTTGTTTTACAGCTTTCAGTTTTCGCATTATTTATCAATTAAGTTTTCAGATCTGCTCATTATATTAAAGAAAAATAAAAGTACATTTCTTTCTGAATCTAAGCTTGAAATTTCACATAATATGAAGTACAAATAATACAAGCATATCAAGATTCGCTAGCACTCACTCCTTTAATGTCCAAGGCTGAATGGAAGAAACTTTGGATAGAGTACTATTTGGAGGAGGCGTTGGAAGATAATTTAGACTGTGCATTGTGATGCTGCTTGGATGAGGTCGTTTTCTGCTAAGGCTTGGGTTTTCTTGTTTGACTGTAGGTATGAAATCTAGAACGATGACAGTGGGGTCTCTTGGCAGTAGGAATAACTCCTCGAGCCTACATTGATCTAGAATTAGGAGCAGCATTGCTAACGATATATCTCTTAGTACCCTTGGTAGAAGGGAGCACTGTAAAGAAGGAAGTGATCAATTGGGTGGTCGTTGGTCTATGGTTAGGTAGAGAATATGGGACTTGAGTCTAGGGCCTCCTGCTTGCATAGAGATAGACAATGCTAATCGAAATACTAGAAGAAATTGGAAAGGGTCTGTGATTCCCTAGACAGATAGTGGAATCACCTTAGGATCTCTTAAAAGTTAATATATGGGGTAGTGAAAAATGAAATGCTGCCAAATATCAACCTCCCAAGATGGCAAACTATCATATCCTGTTTGACCCAATGTTTGTGATCCCACCTTGAACCATAGCCCCAAACATGATGTAGGAGTGAAACTAGGATGAAATCAATGTCAAGGTGGAGTGGGCAGGCACCGAACTAAGCGTGGATGGTGGGTATTGAGACTGTTTGCTTGCATTTGATGAAGCATTTGTTGAGAAGGATTTGCACCCTCTTAGCCATGTCCCAGTTATGTTCTAACAAACAAGGTCCCTAAACCTTTGAACCGTAGAGAATTATGGGCCAAATAATGGAATTCATGAGAGACATCTTGGACAAGATGTCTTGGAAATGATGCTAGGAACATTGACTCTTGAGCAGGGCTAAGGAACGATAGCCCTTGTTGATTTGGCATTGAAGAGCATGACTCAACTAAAATGAAGCTCTTAGAATTGAACCCCGTAGTATATATATGAGATAGTCATCTCGATCTTCGTCCATCTAAAGAAGAAATGGTAATATGAGAAGACCTTTTTTGCCTTGTTGAGATCATAGCCTTAGTTTTACCTAGGTTGATTGTCAACTACCAAAGGTCACAAAAAATGGCCAATGTGTCTAATTGTCTTTGTAGACCCTCAAGGGAAAAAACTAAAAGGATCACATCATCAACAAAGAGAAGAATAGAAATCAAACCCCGGTGGATAAGGTATTGATTGTTGTCCTGGTTATGCTCACGAAGGAAAGACTTCAACTCATCGATGTAAATCTCCATCAAGGTGGGAGATAGTGGGCACCTGTATTTGATCCCAATCGGCTCCTAAAAAACTCTGACACTCCATGTGCTATGTGGAGATGACCCAGTACAAACTTGTACAAGTGCATGATGGCTACTAGGAGAGTCTTAGAAATGCCAATGTCTCTAAGCCTTTGGAATAGGGCCTCTCATGGGACCAAGTCAAACACTTTTTAAAAGTCTACAAAGCAATGATAGACTTTCAAAGAGTAGTGTCTCACCTCCTCTCTGATGGCTTGCAGTGTAAGGGTATGATTGATAGTTTGATAAGTGGGTTGAAGACCAACTTGTCCTTGAGCTTGAAGGTGTCTCCACTCAAGCTCCTTCGAAAGCTTTAAATAGAGTGTATTAGCATAGAACTTTGAAAAAGTATGACCAATCATGACAGTCCTATAATTTGTTAGGATCTATACTTGAACCTGATTTGTGAATTAGGTGGATAGTGTCATGGGACCAAGTTTATGGGAAGCCTGTGTTGACAACATGATTAAATAGGCTGGCAAAGTGATCATCCAGGGTGTGAAGACCATGCTTGGAGAACTTAGTGTGAAACCCCTCCTTGTTGGCTACTCTGCTAGTATTCATCACTTTAATTGTTTCTTGCATATCTTGATATGAGAAAAGTAGTGGGGGTGGGAGGGGGTTGGGGGATGCTCGGGGATATCTTAGAGTGCATAAGTATTGGAGAATATGGGACTAGGATCAAGGTTAGGGGGGAGGTGGGAGTGGTGGGAAAAGATGGTATGTCAAAAGGTTTTTTGTAAATGGCGAAGGGAAGCACACAATTCATGTCTCCTGTGTGAGATGAAGAGGCACATCTTGTGGCAGAGGAGAAGACAATAAGAATTTGTGAGACCCTGGGTACGAAGAGTGATCATGACTAAAGGCATACTAAAGCTGGCTATGGAGAGCTTTACAATCATCAACATACCATTGGTTCATAGTTCAAGAATTGGGTTTGGGAGAGGAGGAGGTGGATTGGGTGAGGTGGGGATAGGTTTTGAGGGTTGCATCCCAAATGGAGGAAAGGTACACATATTTGATGGAGGCTAACTCCAGGGCCAAAAACTAGGAATGGTGGGGAGCATTTGGCGGAGGTGAGGTGAGAAAACTTGAGGATCCTGTTAGCACACTTTTTCACGCTCCAATTGAGCTGATATAACAGTAAAAACAATGATAGAAAAGCGGCTAATTAAAGGAGAAAAGCCCCAAATTGTCACTGGCTAGACCCCTCTCCGCTTGGGCTAGTGATTGCCAGCCTCAAGGGGGGTCCTCTAGGGCACTTTGCTGCTGTCTTAAACTCTGATTTTCTGCAAAAAGTGAAAAAACAAACAACAGCTGTTATGTCTTGGACAACGTGTTAAAACTGCCCAAGACGTGGGGGAAAGGATAATTTTTTAGCTTGGAGGGATCCTGTAGAGTTAGCACAAGAGAAATAGAAGAAAAATAGAAGAGAAACTACTCAAAAGATAGCTAAATATCACAATGAATAGCATGAACTACTAATCTAGTTGCAAGAATTTTAACAAAACACCAACAAGAAAGAAGGTTCGGAAACAAACACAAAACATCTTTATTATAGGCTGGTCAAAGGGTTGATTGCGCCACAATCAACAAGTCCACAACTGGTACAATGATCACCCTTGCTCAAAGAGAGAGTAGCTAGACTAGAGAGAATGAGAGAGAAGAAGAGTAGTATGTGTTGCTGCCACAAAAATCCGATCATGATAATGAATAAACCTCTATTATATAGAGAGTAAGGCACACTTCCCAAGAGGAGAAGATGAGGACGTGTGAATGAGTAATTTAGGAATTAATGCGCATGACGGAATAAGTGTGATCGATAAATTTAGGAATTAATGTGCATGAGGGAATAAGTATCACACATGTGAGAGTGTGAAGGATAGTTAAGTGAAGGAGTGGCGCATGTGTGAGGATAAGAGGGAGTTAATGCATATAAATTGAGATAATGGTGAGTGAAGTGAGGGATAAAGTGAGTTAAGTGAGGGAAATGATAAGTTAAGTGAAGGTAAGAGTGAGTTGAGTGTTTAGTTAACTAAAACACGTCAACACACGCCAATTATGTATGCGCTAGCCAAGGAAGAGGATTTTTCCCTATTTTTTAGGGTTTTCCTAAATTTTAGGAAATTAGTGTTTAAAAGCAATTTAAGGGGAATTTTGGGAAATTAATGCATGGAAAGTGAAAATATGGCAAATGAGGAAAAGTTAATGAGAAAAGTTATCCTTGGTTGGCTAAATCTTTTCCATGGAAGTTCCACCTCATCCTATGCACCCTCTCTTCTTGATGCCATGTAGATGCCACATCATACTGAAACTCTGCTACATGTCGGAATCTGAGCTTTCCACTTGTCACATCTGGAGACTGTCACCCCTTCTATTTATAGAAACTGTTAAAAAAGGGTCTTCTAAATTTTAGGAAACTGTAAAAAATGCTCAGGATGACTAGGAGAACACTGCCTCATGTCAACTATCTAAAAATAAACATTGCTAAAAATAGAAATTGCTCGCATGTCAATGGCATCATACTCATTAGATTTAGTTTTCCGAGAGGATTCCAAATCCACAATCAAAATCGACATGCAAGCCCTAGTGCTCAACTTGCGAAAAATAGAAATTTGTGACAAATCATCCCATAAAAGGTCCAAAAGACTCAGAATGTCTCAAGGATCCATAATGTGTGCTCAGAATCTAAATCTGGGGCTAGGAACTCAAACTGCTAAAAATAGAAATTCTTGCATGTCGCCTGAAAAAGTGCTATTGGGCCTAGAATTATGCAAGGACCATCCCTATATGCTCAAAACTGCTCCAAACTATCAAGTGACAAACTCAAACCATGTCTCTTAAAAAGTAGGGACACCTGCCGTATGTAAACATCTCTCTCAAATGCATGGGAACCAAGATAACTCTAACTTTGAATGAAACTGATCATATCCCTGTCTCTGATGGGAACCAACCTCTAACTCAACACAAGTGCTAAACTCTGGGAGAATCTCAGAATGCCAGCCAAAATAGTGCATGCTGGCTCTTAACCCTCAAGATTTCCAAGGGTGGAAATCTAGTGGTTAACAATGGTGACTCAAGGGGACAGGGTCCCCCTATGGGATGTCGAGAACCATATGAATCTCTGTGTTTGTAAAGATGAAACAACTTTGTGAGAACTCTGTAAGACGTATCAATGATGCTCTATGAAAACTGAAGAAATATGTACCAAGAATACCCTTGTAAATGTGTGGAAGGAAAGAAGGCCTTGCAAGCTGAAAAAAAGATCCTGTAAGCCGACGTGTGATATCAAAGCCTATCCAATGGGCCATGGAGTCAAATCAATATAAAACCTCCCACTGAAACACAATGGGTCTCATCCAAATCTGCTACTTTCTACCACCCAATATGTACACTCCTCCTTGCGGTAAATGTGCTAATGTCGACACAAGGGAGAGAGTCACTTAATCAGATGTCAATAATGTAAACACTTGTCAAGTGCAAAGGAAGACCACCAATAATGACAATGGGTCCTAAGGTACGAGCACAAACTATCACTGTGAAAGATGTTTTGAAGTCGAACAATGACAATGATCATCCAATCAAGGCCCAATGATACTCATCCTTGTTGGATGTGAGATAACTGCCAATGAGGCTAATAGCTACCAAGGTGCTCTACCTCTGGGTCATCCGTAGATAATGGTGTCGAAGTCGATACAAGATGACTTGCTGAAAAGAAGAGTTGTGATATTTCTCTTCCCTCAACTCGGAGTGATAACTCAAGAAGATCAAGATGAAAGAACCAGGTACCATATCCTTATTGTTGGATGAGGGGGGGCGACCGACTCAATGATAAGGAATGAAGAGACAAGACATAAGATGATTCAAGACTCTCCTATGTCCCTTCAACTACCCATCCTGAAGTTTCAATGCTTCAGGAGGATGACAAATGGGAGCCCCATCCGAGCTCACTCTAATGATAGACACAAAGGCTCAACATGACATTCAAATTTTGACCTAGGAGTAATAGTAATGGACAACCATTTATTCATGAAAGGAAAGACACACAAGAAATGACCACATGCTAATATAACTTGGAAAAAATCAACGACACTTGAGCAAAGGCTAAAAAGTAAATAATTGAAGGGAAAAGACATTGCAAGGAAAATGTAGATTGCTGTCCTAAAATCTGCAAAAAATAAGCAAGCTAAACTATTGAAAAGAGAATGGGGAAAGGAAAGACAACTACTCCAAAAACCAAAAATTTAACCTCAAGATGCCATGGTCAAATCATCATACTCAAAGGACCAATGTAACCATGCAGCCAAATGATCAGTCCGATAGGAAAGATCAACAAAGTCAACCTTCCATGGGGACCAATCGTGAATTCTCATATGACCCAAGGATGCCTTAATGTACTTGTTGGTGAAGCCATAACTGAAGGGTGCCAGTTGAATGAAGGCTGGTTGGGACTTAGAACATCGCATTTCAACAGTAATAAGCATGAATGCATGAGAGCCGAAACTCTTGGCATCTACTTGCTGAAATACTTCCATCATTTTGAGCTCAACTGGGTCATGGTGAACTCTGATATCGAAGCTCTGATCAATCTCAGGATCCTGAAGAACAACCTCCAGATGTAGAATAGTAGGCAAAGTGTAAAGGACATCATCCTCTGGTTGAACCAAAAGTGGCTTCTCCTGCTGTAATAGTGTTTGATCAAGTTGTTCCTGGACCACTACTGGGGTAGGCAAAGATGAAATCTCCTGTTCACTGATCTCCACTTGGTTAACCTGTGGTTCCTCCTCTTGAAATTTTTCATCATCACTAACGGGAGGAGCTAAGGAACACTCTTGAGTATTTAAATCTTCACCTTCATCTCCATGGAACTCTGCATATGGTTCAATTGGTGCAACTTCTTGATCATCTAAGCCTAAACAACCATCATCTTGCTCATCTCTGGGAACTTGGCATGTGCAAGTTGTGGTTCATCTTTAGTATGTTCATCTTTAATAACAAGGACTTCCTGCACTGCTTTAACCATCGGTAGTTGAAATTCATGGATCAGAATGAAACTGTAGGCTACAATAAAATGTCCTTCTAACTTAATAGTAGCAGCCTGGAGCTCCTCTAGATTTTGAGGTTCCTTATGCCTAAGAAAAAGACCAAAAATTCCATCGAATGCTTCAAGATAAAAAATCATAATGCAAGCATCATTAGGCCTTATAGTAATAGGGATTTTATAACAAATTTTAGAAGAACAAGCATTAAAATCAATGACAGTCTCATCTCCATTCTCTTTAATAGCATCAAAAGCATTAATTAAGGAAAATTTGTCTTGTTTATCCGCCCATCGTTCAATGAACTTCGCTTGGAATGAATCCCATCCATCAATGGAGGCATCAAGAAGGGATTTGTACCATGTTCGTGCCTCCTCATGTTCCACCTCAAAATCATCCAACAATTTTGAAAAAGTAGCCATGTGATCCTCAACTGATTTTCTCGATCTCCCTTCAAACAGATGTATACATTTAAGCCATTTACGTGCAGGTAAGTCATGAGGATAGTCTGGAAATGCAACAAAACTCAGTGGGTCAAAAGCAAAGAATCTCCACCTTCCTGGTGGCCTCACAGCTGCGGCCATATTGTTAGTCTCAGATAGAAAAAAACACATCTGCTACCCTACTAGCTTGAGATGAAAATAAAACCAAAGGTGAAGGTGTCGAAGTTATACTCACCATAGTGCTCGTCGAAAAAGAACATACCTAAGAACTCATACGCTTACGAACTTCAAAAGGTGTTCTTGGTGAAGGAATACACTTGTTCCAGGAAAAGATATTTGGGTTTCTTCAAGCTCGGAACTAGACCTTATGAGGGGATAGAAACCAAAAGATCTTCTTGCGTAAGTCCCTTATGGAGTCATCCCTGTATCTAGTGGAGTCGCCAGGTGTGTTAGAAAAAATAAACCAATTAAAGTAAAAACTCACCAATGTCGTTGTTACCAAGGCTTACTTTTCCTGGCAACAATGCCAATTTGTAAGCACACTTTTTTGTTGATGTTTTACTTATACAACTAGAAATTATGTTTCTTCTTTATTATTACAATCATTTAGCACATTAGCTGTATAAATAAGATCACTGAAAAAGAGAGGCAATCATAGAAACAATAGAAACACACAGATTATCTTGGGAAACCCTCACGGGGAAGAAAACCCAACGAAAACTTCCTCAATATATATAGACCAAAAACAAAGCAGAAGATCCTCCTCTACTCCTTCACTAGGAAAGAGTAGCGCACCACTTAACCAAGAGATACCGAGAGATAGATCAAAACCCTCCTTGACGTCACCCCCAGTTGCAGCAGCTACTCCTCCAAGACTTGCGCACTTTTTCCTCTTGTTGCAGAGCACATGAGTGAGTGTGCAAATGAGGTGCTAGCCTCCTTTATAAATAGTAGTCTGGCCTCCTTTAATTAGGTTTGGGCCGACCTGTCACTTTACCCTTTTAATTTACATTTAATTGTCAAGGCACAAAAGGGCCGACTTTTACAAAGGCACAATAGGGCCTAATTAATAAATATAATATAATAATATTATTCAACAGTCCCTCTTAGGTAGAATATTCTTTGAAGTTACAATATTTCAACACTCCCCCTTAACAAGAAGGGTATTCTACTGGCAACATCAATAACAACTGACTGGACTAAATACAACATCAAGAGGAGGAGGCATCGTCATCAACGTCTCGAACACTGTCTTTCATATCTATAAATAATCAGAAGTTTTTTCTCAACATCAACATCAGTAGAAAATGAGGATCGTTGTCATCTGCAACATAGAGTTGGAGTAACATCATCATCATCAACAACATGACGCTGGAACATCAACATCAACAGCACGAAGTTGGAACAACAACATCAATGAAAACAAAATGAGATAGGAACATCATCATCATCAACAACAACAACAACAATAGTGGGCACTACGACAGTCCGTCTATCCGGACCTTATAGGATCTGCCAGGGATAATAAAATCCCCTAGGATATAAATCCTAATGAGCTGCCACACTATTGACCACAACAAGTATATACATACATATGCACTTTGACAGACCGTCCATCCGGACCTTACGGGATCTATCCTGGGATGATCAATCCCCTAGGATATAAATCCTAACGAGCTGCCCTTCTGGTGGTTAGGATACCATAGTATCATCAACGTCACTCCCCCTTTCGAGGGAAGTCCTTTCGGACTATACCAAGCTTGTCTCGGAAGTACTCAAACTTCACACAAGACAGAGGCTTAGTCAACACATCTGCTACTTGCTCATCTATGCCAACATACTGGAGCTTCACAACTCCCTTCTGTACCATGTCACAAATGTAGTGGTACCGGATCTCAATGTGCTTTCTCTTATCATGGAACACTGGGTTCTCTATCATCTTTACGTAACTCTAGTTATCACAAAAGATCACGGTGGCATCCATCTCCAAGTCAAATAGACCTGTCAACAACTTCCAAAGCCATATGGCTTCACAAATGGTGGAGCATGCTACAATGTACTCCTCTTCTGCCGTACTGAGAGCAATACTGGATTGCTTCCTGCTTGCCACGAATTCATGGCTGACCCTAAACTGAAACAACATCCTGAAGTACTTTTTCTGTCTGAAGCACTTCCAGCCCAATTTGAATCAGTATAGCCATACGATCTGAAGTCACAATCTCCAGTATAACAGAGGCCATAGTCCAACGTACCCTTTAGGTTTCTCATCACATGCTTTGTAGCTACAAGGTGAACACGTCTGGGCTCCACCAGATACTGACTCGAGGTGTTCACAACAAAGCATATATCTGGTCTGGTATTCGTTAGATACATCAACGAACCAATCACCTGTCTATATAGAGTAACATCAACTATTTTTGACGAAGTATCAACCAATAACTTTAGATTCGTCTCCATAGGAGTGGACATGGCTTTACAGTCCATCATGTCGAATCTCTTCAGAATTTCCACAACATACTTTCCTGGATTAAGAAAAATCTCTTTTGGGTTCTTCCATACTTCAAGACCTAAGAAATAGTGCATTGGGCCTAGATCCTTCATTTCAAATTCAACGACAAGCTTCTTCTTACAATCTACGATGAGCTTTTCTTCACCTGTCAAGAATAAGTCATCCACATATAGCAACAATATAATTGGTCCATCATCCACAATCTTGAAGTAAAGGTTGGGATCAACTTTACTCTTGGTAAAGCCCAAGCTCATCAAAAAACTATCAATCCTGCCATACCAAGCTCTTGGAGCTTGCTTCAAACCATACAAAGCCTTCTTCAACTTGCATACATGAGTCTTCCTATCCTATACTTCGAACCAAATTTTTCACATAAACTGGTACACTTGCTCAACTGCAACTCAATCTGCACAATCATGTGCTAGTTCTATGTGCTTTCTGCAAAGCACTATTTGTCTCACTGCCGAGAGTATGTCCTCTACTCTCTTTGCAACTATTCCTTCTGGAATCGGGACTCTGCACCTGCAGCTGCTATTTTTGAAGCTGAGAATGACTGCTCTATTCTCACTGTAGCTGTTGAACTCTGAGAGTAGCTCCTCTATTCTATCATGGCAACAACTTCATCTGAAATTGAGAGTGGCTCAATAATTGATATTGAGGGTAACTCAATCTTCTATGTCTCCATGGCCCGACTCATGTACTGCACCAACTGGCATTGGAGATAACTCACTCTCAAATACAGGGATTGTCATTCCCACTCCCTCTGAATATCATACTGTGTCGGCTTTTTTTAATGAATATATATATATACTTCTTTTGATTACGGGAGCAAGTGTCTCGTCATAGTCTTCTCCCTCTTGCTGGGAGAATCTTCTGGACACAAATTAGGCTTTGTACATTTTTATACTGTTATCTGCAACATGCTTGATCTGTTAGATCAATCTTGGAAGTCACCACTTACTTCCCTTATGGTCTTAAGGAAAAAACCGTATCCCAGTCCTTCTGACTGGCTTCCTCCTCAGTCATTGAAACAAGGGAATCTTCCCAGGAGATTTCATATCTCCTAGAAGTATTTGAAGCTACAATCTAGTCTTCTCAACTCATGGCATTTTTCTGTCGGTCCTGGAAGACGTCCCTTTTTCCCGTCTAATCCTCTCTGAGATTAGGCTCACTCTGAGTATTCATGCTCCCTCTAAAGCTTGACTCCCTCTGAGTATATATAATCCTCAGAGCCATTTGCTCCCTCTGATATGTCTAATCAATTCTATGTGGCTTTGCATCCTGCAAAGTGTCATGGGACAATGCTAGTCTCTTCCTAGTTACTGCATTGATTCTGGGTAGGCCGTTCTGGCTCTACTAACTCTTTCTGATGATATGAAGAGTGATCAACTGCACTAGAGGGATTTGTTCTGTCATCTTTGGAGCGTTCTACTCCTCATGATTTGTATCCATATGAGATGCTCTATATCTAGAAAAAGTAGCTTCTTCTTCTTCTTCTTTGGAACATGGATGTATATGGTCATGTATACAACTTGGATAGTCTGCTCGATGTCTCATTTAATATGTTGCCTCCTACAACTGTCACTATAGCTCCCTTAGGGTTATCACTTGTGACCTGCCCGGAGCAAGAACAAGGGAGAAACAGTAGACAAGAATAATACTCTTTATAATAATAATATAAATAATAGTGAGAACAATCGTCACAGTAGCTCCTTCAGAGCTATCACACGTGACTTGCCTAAGACAAGGGTAAAAAGTAAGAAATACAATAATAAGAAATGAGAGCAACACTCTTCTAGTGTTGTGATCAATCATTTCTCCATGGTAACCTGGAAACAAAACAAGAAGTTTCTCCCAGAGGAGATGTCAGTTATATCT
>JASDQU010099819.1:0-15575 GCA_032191745.1 Picea mariana
GGTACACTCCTAGCCACGTTATTGATGGTGGTAGCTTCTTGAACATTGTAAATTCTTCGGTTGTTCTGTTGTCAGTGCGGGTAGTCCCTCAGTAGATGTTCTTCTCCACAACCCCAACATTTCAAAGGTTCTCTCTTTGGGTTATCAGTCTTTACTGGGGTAGATCCAGAAAGTTTATTTCCACTCAAGGAGGGAAATTTCTGCTGGTGTACACTTCGGGCTGGGAAGCTCATCCTTGAGTTCTTTTTATAGTCCTTAAATCTTGGGGATTTAAACCCCTTCTTCGGGAATCCTGAACTATTCTTCTGCTTCCATCCTTCGCGAGGTCCTGTCCGATGCCCAAGATGTTCATAACAATATCTTTCCTTTCAGATAGTACCTTCTAGGGTCTTTGGTTTGTCAAATTCAATGTTGTTTTGATAGTCCTTAGGTAGTCCACTGATAAATCGTTGCACCTTTGCCTTTTCTTCTTTTATGTAGGGTACATACCTCAGCAACTCGAGGAATCGGCTGACATATTTCTATATGGTGAGTTTCTCTAGCTTGAGTTCATAGAATTCTTTAGTCTTTTCGTCAAAGTATTTTTTCGATAGATATTTCTTCCTGAAGTATTTCTCAAACCGTTCCCAAGACAGGTCTTCTTCGTGAATCCCTTTTACATTCTTAAGTTCTTCAGACCAAATGGAAGCCTTTCCATTCAAGTTGAAGGTGGCTACTTGGGCCTTCAAGTTTTCTGAGAAGTCATGGACTCTGAAATACTTCTTTAGTCCAAGCAGCTAGGCCTCCGCTTCCTCTCCCTTCTTTATTTCACCGTCGAAGGAGGGTGGTTTGGCCTTCTTGAACTCTTCGATATTATGAATCTTGGAAAGTTTCTACTTCTTTCGTTTTCTTCTCTTGCTCTTTTATCATCCTCTCGTTGTCAGCCTTGCAGCTCTGCAATTCGACCATGAGGCTCCTCACAGTCTCAGCTAGATCTAGAGGGGTCCCTACCACCCTCCTTTCGTCAGACTCTTCATCTCTATTGTGGGATCCCTCCCCCACTTCATGGTGAGTCACCATTATATACATCTGTAATTTCCCGCGGTTGATCTTCCGCTTGTGTGAAAAATAAAAACGCTGGTTGTTAGTTAATATTTATATTCATTTATGACTAGTACATAATTCATATTTTTCACATGCACACACATAATAGGAGTTTTCATTCTTAACTTCGACTTTTAATTGAGGGGGTCAAGATAAAGAGTTACTACTTTTAATAGTACTCTGAATGGAGTTTCTACGCAATCCGTTCATGAGCCCAAGTAGGCCAAGTGTTGTAACCATGCTCTGATACCACTTTGTAACACACCCACTATGGGAACTAATATTTTTCGGCTTTTTCCTTCTTTTCACCAAGGAACATAATCCCCGAATTCCTATGGGGCCTGATGCAGACTCTACCATCCCTTATCCTTACCCATGTGATCGTTGGCTATGACCACAGGCCTTACCGAAGAGGTGCTTCTGGCTTTCGCGATGCATGTGTTCCCCTGCTCTCTTGTCTCTCAAAGTGCCGAAATTCGAAAGGGACCAACAGTTTGTCACATATAACAATGCCTCGGATTAAAACCTACCATCCCACCTTTCGGAGTTTCGCATACCAGGTTTTCGTGGTAGAAGAGGACGAGGGTTTCATACCCTTCGATTTTTCGGGTGTTGAAACACCGAAAACCAAATCTACATGCGCTAAGCCGTATCGGGATTTCACAAGTTGGGAATTCGGGACTAGCGTGTACTAGGGACTTGCTTCTAGATATCCTAGGTGTCGAAATACCGAGACAAAAATACTTATCCACGCTATTATTATTTCGGGGTTTCGCAAGTCGTGGTTTCGCGATATGCGCAGACAGAAGGTCTCGCACTTAGGTTTCCCGGGAGCCGAAACTCCTAAGCCCGTATTCATCGCTAAGATAATTTTGGGGTTTCGCAAGTCGGGACTTCATGACCGACGAGTACAAGGGAATTGACCCTAGGGTTTCTCAGGTTGTGAAACACCAAAACATCCAAACTCTAGACACACTATGTCATTTCGGGGTTTCGCAAGTTGGGATTTCGGGACTGGCGAGTACAAGAGACTTGCCCTTAGATATCCCGGGTGTCGAAGCACCGAAACACCATATCTGATCCGCTCTATTATCATTTCAGGGTCTCGCAAGTCGGGATTTCGGGATATGCACAGACAGAAGGTCTTGCACTTAGGTTTCCTAGTAGCTGAAACTCCGAACCATATATCCTCTAAACTCACTTCAGGGTTTCGCAAGTTGGAATTTCACGATGTGCAATGACAAGAGGTCTCGCATATGGGTTTCCCGAGAGACGAAACTCTGAAGTTCATATATATACACTAAGCTTGTTTCGGGGTTTCGCAAGTCAGGATTTCGCGATGTGCGATGACAAGAGGTCTCGCATATGGGTTTCCTAGGAGCCAAAACTCTGAAGTTCATATATATACGCTAAGCTCGTTTCGAGGTTTCACAAGTCAGGATTTCACGATGTGCGATGACAAGAGGTCTCGCATCTGGGTTTCCYGGGAGCCAAAACGCCGATACACACACACACACACACACACATATATATATATAACGCTAAGTTCATTTCGGGGTTTCGCAAGTCGGGAATTCGCGACATGCGAATACAAGGAAACTTGCCCTTAGKTATCTTGGGTGCCGAAACGTCAAAACACCAAACTCTAACCATGCTATACCATTTCGGGGTTTCGCAAGTCGAGATTTCGYGGCATGCGAAGACAAGGAAACTTTCCCTTGGGTATCCYGGGTGCTGAAACACCGAAACACCAAACTCTAACCATGCTATACCATTTCGATGTTTCGCAAGTCGGGATTTCGCGACATGCAAAGGCAAGGAAACTTGCCCTTGGGTATCCCGGGTACCGAAACGTCGAAACACCAAACTCTATCCATGCTATACCATTTCGGGGTTTCGCAAGTCGGGATTTCGCGACATGCGAGGACAAGGAAACATGTCCTTGGGTATCCTGGGTGTCGAAACACCAAACTCTAACCACGCTATACCATTTCGGGGTTTCGCAAGTCAGGATTTCGTGACATGTGAAGACAAGGAAACTTGCCCTTGGGTATCCTGGGTGCCAAAATGCTGAAACACCAAACTTAGGCCATAAAATCCTTCAACGGATTCTTGGGTAATTATCACCAGGCTTGGTGACCTGACTGAAAGGCCTTCTTAAATTATCGAGCTATGAACTCTGTGACAGGGGTGAGGTAAGCTTAAGTATTTATTTAAAAACGGTAGTCATTTCAAGGAACTCACTCCAGCTCTGGAATATGATGGAGCTTCCCGGAAGGAGGTGCCTTCGGGGAGACAACCTAGGGCATGGCATGGGTCAAGTACATGGGACAACTCTCCAAGGAACAAGCTCGAAATCGGAACTTATTCGTTCTATATGTAAATCGATTATAGTTATATAAGTATAACCACACATTCATTGTTGCTGATTGAAACACTAGACAAACACTTCTATAAAAAAATCAATCATTTATAAGTGTACAAACATGAACATGCATCCATTTTATTCAATTCAAGATACGAGATGTAAACACTTATCAGAAAGAACACCAAGCATGGCACGACCGCTGAGAGGGGTGCTCGTTTCCACCCAATTGTAGGCTTAGCGACTCCCAAAGGATTTACCACTAGCCACCCCCGAGATAGACCATGAGGCTTTGAGACTCAGTCTCCTACTTCTCGCTCGTCGAAAGTCAAGGATGAAGGTTACTCTCCTTCTCCTCTGCTTAAGACTCATTGTACTTTCCAGAGTTCCTCTAGTTCTCCTTCTGCGATTCATGTTGCATGCCCTCTCCCCACACTTCCTCTCTTTCTTTGTCCTACAAGGTTGTGTGTGGCGCAAAATTCCCCCACAGTGGTCAGGTCTGAGGGATTCTACGGATGGCCAGTTCACCCCCATCCCCTCATTAACTCATGAGGAACCTCCCCACCTACCATCCTGGCAAGTAATTCATTCCAGGGCCAGAGAGCATCTTTGGTCTGTGAACCAGTAAATACCAATATGGTATTGGTTCGGTGGAAGTTAACACCACCAATCCAAGTGCCTTCCACCACCTTTCATCAGCCATCGTGGTCTCTTTTTCAGCACATCCCCCTCTCAATAGTCATGCAACATATATATACACACATCATTTACATTCGTCGACCCTTTATACAAGGTCCGTCAAATCACACATTCACATCTTGGAGTTTGCCATAATTCTTGGCCAATATAGTTATTTTTACAGACTGGGGGAAACATAGTGTTACAAATGTCCCAGGGTTATATTGTAATCCTGACAAAAATTCTCCATCTTCTTGGACTTGAATGCGATCATGTTATCTGTTATGATCTTGATAGGGCACCCAAATCTTGACAGGATGTTTGTCCCCAGAAATTGAATGATGACTGCGTCAGTAGCCTGCTTCATTAGAATTGCTTCTATCCATTTCATGAAGTAATCTGTCGCCGTGAGTATCCATCTGTGTTGCGCCGAGGATGGCAGATGGCACTCCCCTATAAAGTCCAAGCCCCATTGCATGAAAGGCACTTCGACCAAGATCTATTTCAGTGGTAGGGGCTGCAACTTTCTCCTTCCATCGAAACTCTAACACTCGTGGCAATTGGAAACTTCTTTGTATACGTCTGTGAAGATGCTAGGCCAATAGTAACCTGCTCTTAGGATTTTATGTGTGGTGGTTTTCTAGTAGTGATGTCCTCCACAGTCGCCTTTGTGGAATTCCCCTATAGCTTGTTTTGCATTGTATTCCAACAAACAACTCAACAATATCCCTCTGGGATCTTTCCAATACAGTGAATTATCCAAGATGTTGAACTTCACATCTTTGAGCTTTAAGAATCTGGCCTTGGTCTTACTTAAACTCAGAGGGGCTTTCATATTCCTCAACACATATATGATGTATGTATACCACGGTGAATTGACGAACTTTTGAGACACCTGCATAGTTTTTTCTTCCTGAGGATTCTCTGACAGATCAACGATGAAGTTGATTCCCAAAACGTTGCAGTTCGACTGCACCATTAGCTTTGCAAGGCCCTGGCCCTTAATCAGCTTCGTGGGCTTGATTTCGAGGTTGTATTCAAGCATGGTCGCTATCCACTTACCTCTTCTTCCCTCAGGGTCAGGCTGAGTCAGGATATCCTTGACTGAGTTGTTGGGCACGTAAGCGATAACGTGGGAGTGTAATATGTACGTTATGAACTCCTTTAGGGCTTTTAATAAGGCATATGCTTGTTTCTCCATAATGTCATACCTTAATGGAGAATCCCTCAGTGTCCTATTGAAATAGGCTATAGGCTTCTCAAAGTTTTGATCATCTTTCTGTAACAACACGCAGACAATTGTATGCTCCGAGGTGAATCAAAACAAGATGAAGTCTTTCGTGAAGTCCGGGTTGGCCAACGCAGGAGATTTAGTTAGCACTACCTTGATATCTTCAAATGATTTCCTGGCTTCTAGGTTCCACTTGATCTCATTCCCCTTTCTAAGCATGCAGATGATATGTTTTATAATTTTTGTCAGGTTCGAGATGAATCTTCTCAAGAAATTTCCTTTTCCCATGAAGGATTCCACCTCCTTCTTACTACGTGGAGTGTCTATTTTTAGGATTCCTTCAACCCTGTTGGGGTATATCTTAATACCCTCCTTTGAGATGATGTGCCCCAACAAATTCCCTTCTTGCATCCCAAAATGTGACTTTTTTGGATTCAATGATATGTCGAATTTCCTACATTTATGGAAGACCTTCTTCATATGCCCGATGTGTTGTTCGTTGGAGTCAGCATACACTATGATGTCATCTAGATATATCGCGATAAACTTGTCCTTTTCGTCATCAAATGCTATGTCCATCGCTCTATGGAAGGTAGCTCCGACATTCATCGGGCTGAAAGGCATATTAGCATACATGAACGCTCATCATGGTGTCGTAAAAGCCATCTTTTCCCTGTCATCTGGGTGTACCATGATCTGATTATAACCCAAAAAACCGTCCAGCATGGACATCTTCTGGGACCCCACTACCTTTTGCAGAATATAGTCCATTTTAGGGAGCGAGTAGTGGTCCTTGAGGGACACTTTGTTCAAGTTTCAAAAATCTACACACAATCTTATTTCGCCGCTCTTTTTTCTTATAGGCACCAGGTTGGAAACCCATTTCGAAAACCTCAAAGAAACAATAATTTTAGCTTCAAACAATTTCCTTACCTCATTTTTGATTAGCAGCAGCAACATGGGATTTATTCGTCTCATCTTTTGTTTGAAAAGCCTTTGGTCTTCTTTGAGAGGAATGACATGTTGAATCACTTTAGTGTCATAAACCTTCAAGTTGTCATAACTCCAATCGAAAACATCGGGGAAATCCTTCATGAGCTTGATGTACTCTTGTTTGACCTCTAGACTGAGCATTTTTTACAATTTGATTATTTTTGAGTTCTCCTGAGTCTCGATGTTGCAATCTTTGACATCCTCATCGTTTGCAATGATCTTGGGATTTCTAGCTACATTATTTTCATCAAAAATCTTTTCCAACGGGGCTAGCCCCTTTGGAATGATATTATTATTCAGTTGTACTATGTCCCTTCCCTCTATCTGGTTTTGGAAAGGGTCGTCATTAATGCGTGCATCTGCACTCTCATCTTCGTCACAGCAACACTCTTCATCAATGTTTATGTTAGCGAACTCGTCGCTCATTTGGAGAAATCTCTCCACCTGTTTGTCGTCCTCAAACACCTGCCAATATTTGATATTATCAGGCACTGTCGGCCTGTGTTTGACTTCGATTTCATATTTTATGTTGGGAAAGATGGGAATTTTAAAGACCGAGGTCGAGGTGGCCAATGCATCGGCGATCTGATTCTTCCCCCTCGGGATCGCCGATAGGTTATACTCCAAGAATTATTCAAGGAGGTCCAACACTATGTTCCTGTATGCTCTCAGCCTGGGGTGTTTGGATTGATATATGCCTTTCACTTGGTTTATAACCAGCTGGGAGTCCCCATGCACTGCTATCCTCTTTGCACCCAATTCTCTCAAAACCTTCAGGCCCAAAATCAATGTCTCATACTTAGCCATGTTATTTGTACAGTCGAAAGCGAGCTTGTATGAGCAGAGTTTTGTGCCCACCTTGGGAGGACTTATCCATACATCGGGCCCTGCCCCTTCTTTGTTGACAACACTTTCAAAACTCATGTTCCATATCTCGTTCTCCGCACGGTTCCTTAGGTCGACGCACTCTGTTTCTCGTCGTGCGTCTTTATCATCGATGGTCATGATGGTTGTCGTAACTTCCTCTTCAAATCTTAGGTCATTGTAGAATATGGAGGAGCCGACCTTAGTGTCGATGTAGTAGATAGGATGGTTATTCGACTGCGTCTTACTGCTTACCATGTACTTCAGTAGTACTTCTCTGTATAACCGTCTCTCTTGGCCAAAGACATGAATGGTAGCGTACAACATGTCCATTTGTAGAGTTCCCTTTAATTTCGTAGCCCACGACCTGGATAAAAGCATGCCAAACTTAGGGGGTATATCGACCACGACCACGTCCATAACCATGTTCTTTGAAGGAATTTGGGCCAGTGACACGACCAAGTCTTTGATGAGACCCAAACATTTGACATTCCTCGAATCGAAAGAAAAAAGGTCCTTATAGGGCCTGGTGATGGCCAAACCCATCTTGTCCATGATCACCTTTGGCATGAGGTTGTGCGACGTGCCTGAATCCAGCATGGCGTTGTGCAAGGTCATGTCATGGACCTTAAGACTGACATAGAATGAGGGGACGTCCTTAGTATCACATGTTTCCCCTATGCGCAGACCAAATAAAATAGCAGGGTGATCATCCTGGGCGTTCAAAGTGTCAGGGGTTTCTCCCATTTTTAGCATTTTAATAATCTGCTCTTGATACTCACCCTTTTTTATAAGTTCTTTGAATGGGACAGAGATTTTGATCTTGGCCATTTCACTCTCAAAGTTAAAGGGAGGAGAGACTGTTTCTACCTCTTTGCCATGTGTTTCTCGGCTTGTCTCTGGCGCTTTCTTCAGGGCCTCCTCCTTTGACTTTGCCTTTTCAGCCGCATACTTGGTCAGGTTGTCTGGCTTCGGGCGGCTTGTGGAAGGGTTATCCGTCGAAGGTTTCCTTATGAGATTTGTTTGTTGAGGTTCGGTAGGCGCCTTCTTGCTCCTAAGGTTGTATTGTTTCTGAAATTGCATGATGGCGTTGTGATAACCTTTCCTGAATTCTTTCATTTCCCAGGAGAGTGTGTCGTCCGTTTCGAGCATAATATCGTCGTTTTCTCTCATGTATTGATCATGTTCTCCCTTCGTCAAAAACACGTGCGTGTCCTTGTCATCGTAGCAATGCATTTGGTCTTGGAACATCTGATCAAAATCCTTGTCTGCATAATTATTTTGGAATGGAGACCTTGTTTGTTGGTCACCCTAGTCTCTCTGCTCCCTCTGTCTAATCTGAGGGACTTGACCCCTTTCTGAGGTTATGATTTCTGGGCTAGGGGTCATGTTGTTCTCGGGCAACAGGTTTGTTTCCCATGGACATTCTTTCCATTAGTTTTTCCATCGTCTTCATCAAGAAGTCAAATTTTGCGTCCGAGGACCGAGATGTCGATGGTTGTGCATCCCCTTAGGGTTTCTTATTGCCTCTATTGAATCTTTGTTTGATCTTCCCCGATGCCATCAGATTTACCTCGACTTCAATTGCGTCACTCATCATGGCATCTAGATTTGATGATCTTCTTTCTCTCAATAGTAAGGCGAAATCATCATCAAAGGAATCAACACATCACAACTGCGCAGCCCTGGGGGGTGGATGAACTTCTAGGGGAATTGAGTTATACACCCTCATGAAACAGGTTGAGAATTCTTGCACCATCTCCTCTAGCACCCTCTTCATATTATTTTACTGTGTCAACAGCTGCAAGGGGTTCTTCTTGTCTCCCCATCTAGTAATGAAAGACATTTCGAATGCGGTGATGTCTTGAATGCTTGCTACTGGGAGGGCTTGGAACCACTTCCTCACCTCCCTCGAAAGACTCTGCGTGAACAACCTCATTTTCGCGTCTGCATAATCCACCTCTTCTAGGTCGACGAAATCATTGAACCAATTCAGATGCTTTTGGGTTGAAACATTCCCTTCAGCATCGTAGAGCTTGATCCTTTGGCTGTAATTCTGGGGCAAATCATGCAGTTGGGCTGGCAGAATGAGGGGGGGAAATCTAGTGGCCATGGCTCTAGGAGGGTTAGGGATTTGGGGGATGTTCTTAGGTATCAGAGCTTGAAACCTCTTCTAGTCAACTACTATATCGTCCAAACTGGTTTCTGAATTAGACCTGAACAGGGTTTTCTCAAACAGGGTGTCAAATTCAAGGTCGTCAATGCTTTGTGCATCGTCTTTGGGTAAGGACAGACTTCTATCCAAGTAATATAACGGGTCCGATGCTTGCTCCCTAGTCCTACGCAAAAGTTTCTCAGGATCACACATAGGCTCTATAGGGTTTGGGTCAGGATTTGCTCTGGTATAGATCGTCTTCAGAGTTAGGGCTCCTGAATCATGCTACTTTGTGCTATTGGTCTTTTTGACTGGAGTCGCCAGGGTAAAGGTTTCAACCAATATAGATGTTTGTCTCTATGTTACCCTCAGGGGTCAAAACTATAACTTTAGTCGTTCTCCCAGGGAAAATTTATTCAATTTCATCCTCGACAATGGCGCCAGAATGTTAGCTCTCTATAAACTTCATTCGGCCAAGAAACGAATGACAGAGGAAACCTACAAACCAAATTTGAGACCCGAAACTAGCCTTTCGGACCTGGAGAGGGCTCTTGAGAGAGACTTTGTCTCGGTACAGAATATGGCTTTAAGTTGTCGGCTAGATTTTACACCTTTTTAAATAATAATTTCTAGTTCTATTGACGAAAGAGAGTAAGACCTTGGGCTATGGAGTTGATTTAAGAAAACGATAGAAACAAATGAATTGGTGATTGAACTTGAAAGGATAAAGGGTAAGTAAGCAACATTTTTCAGTTTAAAATCGTTGTGTGTGGCAAGGGGAAAACACATGAAGCAACTCGGAGCACCACTGAGGATGAATTCGGAGTTAACTTAAAGGAAACATTGTTGGTCTAAATGGCGTGAATCTAGGGCGTTGCGCAGTGAATCCTAGGTTCGAAATTATGTTCTGATTAAGACAAAAATAGATATGAATAAAGAATACAAGAAGTACATAGGCAAAGAAAGGAAACAATACATCCAACTGCTACAATTAGAATCTTTTCATTAAAGCTTCATGACCTTTGCATTAAATTTCGATCGAGCTCAAAACTAAATTCAATAGTCAATGTATACACTAGTTTTCTCAACCAACCTAGATTACATTGAAAGGATAAAATATATAGGCTAGGGCATCGCTTGGGTTCCCTACTCTCTAGCTACTATCCCTAGAATTTAGGAAACTTCTTGTTCTCTGTTAAAATGACCTTTGGTATGATGCCTTTCCAGGGATAGAAACCCACTGTATTCGGTCGCATCATAATCACTTGTCTTTGCCACGGGGGTTTGGTTATCAGCAAGGTCTCGTCATGGGGAGAGTGATGTGTTGATGCCTTCCTTTGACAGGGTATTTGAATGATCAAGTGCTCTGTCAAACTCCCGCCATCCACTATAACGGCCTTGATTTATGTCGCGTGCTCATTTGTTGGGGTGCGTATGTGGCGAGTGATTGTTGATTGTCGTTGTCGTTACCAAAATGACAAAACTGTCTAAGGGTGACACCTTCTTCAAAACTGTCAAAATCTACGCCACGTTTGAGAATACAAGAATGAACTCAGTTAATCATGTTTCTTTTGTGCGTTGGCAAGAGCTGCGCGGACTTTCTCCCCAACCGCTTCACATTCTCTACAGTGCTTCGCATTCCTTTCTTTCGACATCCTCTGTGTTCTGCGTAGTTGTACGATTGTATCCTGCACTTCCTTGAGCTGTCTCTTGAGCCACGTCACATTTCCTTCACAGCCTTGCGATGCTGACACTTCAAGGGTCTTCGTTGCTAACTATTGTCTTAGTTCTCTATTTTCCTAGTAAAGCTCGGTGATAGCGAGTTGCGCTTGCTTCAGCTGCTGAGATGGCTCTCAAACATTTTTGCCTTCGGCGTCTGTCCTCCTCGTTTTTCTCTAACTTTCTCAACTTGTACCTTCGACAGGTTCCAGCCGAATGGCGTGCATAAGTAATTTTTTGGCAGTCAACTTTGCACACGGTTCGTTTGGGACTCGGGTTTCCCCAGATTCCTTGTTCTTCTTTGGCATGCCCCTTCTCTGGGGTATTTTCTATTGGGGGGATAGGGCTTCCAACGTCTTTCCTTCCTGCGCAGCCTCTCCCACTCCAGCCTCCGTGCGATGTGATATTACCTTTCTGCGGGTAGAGGGAAATCTTCTTTCGGATCCTTTGGGATTCTCGTTGTGAGCAAGAATGAATCCCAGTTGCTTTCCAACTATTTTAATTCCTCAACTACCAGCAATTTAATCAGCGAGACATGAGAGAGTTTCCTTTTCAATTGATCTTCTTTAGCCTGGGCGTTGTCCGCCATCTCTCGGAGGTTCTGGTGTAAGAAAAAGGGTAGATTTAATGGTCTCCTTCCTATGAAGTGCATCAACAATCTAATGTGATTCGAATGTATTTTGTCGAACATTCCTTCACAGGTGAAATATTTCTGAATTTCTCCAAGTAATTTCTGAAAAGGTTCCTGCAAATACCTACTTGGAATGCCTGTCTCGACTTTCCCACCTAAACAATCTCGCTTGATAAAGTCTTCATAGCACCACGCATCCAAGGGCATGCCTTTAAACCACCTTTCGCTGCGTAGAGGGATTTTTGTTGCGGTCGATAGATTTTTCTCAGTTACCTGGAAAGTGACACACGAGATCACTGCGCGTAATCTGTCGAAACTTAGTGTGAACTGCTTAGCTAACCTCATATTGAATCCTTGAATTTTCCTGCAAAAGGCCATGCACCCGAACTGTTCAAAGGACGCTCTGACCTCTAGATCTTCGTTGATCAACGCCAAGTTTTGGGGCTCGGGCCCAGAGCTTCTGCCACTTCGTGTGCCCTTCCTTATGTATTGGGAGGTTGCCATGGTGCAATGCATATTTTTCCTGCATGTTGTGGATTTGGCATAGGCCCAAGGCAGTAATCTTGATCAACTTGGGCTTGCGAGAAGAACTACAAACAGTGCATACGCTTGACTAGTGAATAGAATGCATGCAGAACATTTGGAATTTATAACAGAGTGGGCGGGAGGTGGAATCGTACCAGGGAACACTGAATTCATGGCAACTGGATGTTTTGAAGCAAACTGAAGATTTTTCGTATCACATCCACGCGATGAGTACACTTCGAGGCATGTAAAGTACAATTGATAAGGGTTGTAGGGCATGCGTGATACGAGCGCCGTGATTTTTCATTCTTCCAACCTTCATAATGAGTTGATGATGGTCATTGCACTTGCCGACGCGACTTCTATTAAACAACTTGCCTCGACCTGAGGCACGTAAAAACTTCTTTTCTGACAGGACCCGACTCTTTGGGAACAAACTCGTACTATTTACACATGTTTTGACTCTGACATCCCTTCCCGACTCCAAGGGCCAACCGACCACTTGTTGACTTCGACCCCTTTGTTGTTCGGTACCTGACCTCACATGCTTTGACACACAAACCATAACTTGACTAAGACCGACTCTAACTAAAAAAGAAAAATGATGGCGCTAACACCCCCTACAATAGGAATTTGGTTGTGGAAGAATCTACTCGTGGACAATATTGAATAGAATGAACTCCAAACTGCATCTAGGAATCCCTAGTCACAAGTAAAAAATTGTTTCTAGACCTACAATGAAAACATCTATACTTATTATGCCAACCAAAGTAAAAGGACAATAAAACTAAGTCTCATCACTTAGAAAATGCTTACTACTCACAATTTTCCCACCCATTGGAGGGATCATATCTTAGATTTATGTTTCCCAACCTAAATAGACAACCTTAAAAGCACAAGTAGCTGGCATGCCACACTTTGTATTGAAACACGACAATGTAAATTTGGTATTTTACATATTGTTTGAGTTGAAGTCCTCAAAACTAATATACACCTTGAGAATTCTGTAGGAAATTGTGTTATTATTCCAATGATATTTTTCTCAAAAAAAATAAAGTCATTTAATGTGTTGAATTTTCTGTTAATTGTATGCTTGTCTTTAAAAAAAATTGAAAATTTTAACAAGTGACTTTTATTCACAACAATTATTCCAATGCTACACACAGACACATATATGCTAATAATTTTATGATATATGAGTTTTTATCATGTATTGGTTGTGTACATTTAAGATATTGATTTTTATCTAGGTGCTACTTGGGAAAACATTGTATAAGTTTTAGACTCCAACATTATATAAAAATGAAAATGCCAACATTATCTATCATTGAATAAAGGATTCAATTATGAATCCATTAGCATTAGGTCCACCACCTGGCATGGAATATTTCAAGGGATTTCACCACTTTGAAGTTGCAGCCCCTTAAAAGTTTGAAAAATGGGGAAGGTTTGAGGACTCTTAAACTCTTTCTTAAAGGTTTATAAGACTTTGATTGAGGGCCTAAGAAAGATATTCAAAGCCCTTAATAGAGGGTTAATTTAAGTTTGTTTGGAAGTAGGGATGGTTGTGATATGAATATGAGAAGTTTTAGGGTACCCCACCATCAATTCATTCCTCATCTCCTATTCTAGGGTTTCTATCTATGAAACCAGCCTCTATTGCATCAGGGGAATCCTTGTCAAGGGTAGGATTGATCTAATGAAGAATTATTTATGATAAGCCATGTATATGGTAGGTTAGCATAATAATCAAGTCTCAAAATCTTAGGTCATATTCCCATGCGCTCTCCCCTATACTTTCCTTGATATCATTTAATTATGTGCAAGTATGTTGTTCTATGTTTTGTTTTTGAATCTCTACAATGAAGGATTTCTTCACTTAATTCATTGTTCTAGTAATACCTTGAGAGGTTGTATGTACTTATTTCATGTACCATTATAGAGTGTGACCTCATAATGTCGTTTGAGGCTAAACCAATTTACTTTTATCGATGAGAATATTCTTTGCACTATAGATTGCTTCACATTAGAACCAATGTTTCTCAACATCACCATCTCCTTTGATTGAGAATTTGGGTATATGCAACATGGAACCCAATTGTTTTCCAAGCATGTTAATGTTGGGATTTTTAGTAAAACACAAATCCTCTCAATCTCAGTTGGATATAATGAGGTTCCAACTCTTATCTAAAAGGAAACTAACTTGGTTATGGTTTTCTAAATCCTTAGCATGGTTCGGCAAACTTCTACTACTACTTGTAATGTTTCTAGCATCACCTTTATTACAGTGTTGTATACTCAGATTTGGTTTTAAATATATTTAGTTTTATCTCACTATTATCATAAGGTGTAAGGGGTGGAATAGGTGTTGGGTTGGTTTCCTAGCTTCCCAAGGTACCATGTCTACTAGTTTTCCCCCTTCCTTAACAAATAATCAAAATATATTAATGATTGCATCATTTGGTCACATTTCTATATAAAAAATCCCATTGATTGGTTCTTCATATGTGTTGTTGAGCATAGCATTTTATTGTAGTGTTTCTGACACATCAATTTCTACTCCTATGTTTAATTTTAGGGCACCTTTAGCTTGCCCCTTAAATGTTGTGGACATATGTAGCACGCGGGCATGCCTGTTTGGGCATTGTGGGAGGGGAGGGAAAGATGTCGGGCATCACCCGTCTCCCCTATGGACCTGGATTGCATTGAAATATTGGTCCATGGGAGAAGGGGGTGATGTTGGGCATCATGCCCTCCCCTCCCACAACACCCAAACATGCGGTCACAATTACAAACAAAGGGATTTCACAAAGGTCTTATTTACTAGTTAACTATATGCCAAAATCATTGTTTTGCTCAGATTTGAAGAAGAGATGCATGATTTCCTACCCAAGTGCAATGTTTCTTTTTTCAAACCACCTAATTCATAACTTATCAAACCATTTTGTGATCAAATCATATTCATAAAAAAAATTATATCATTTATCTTAGGTGATAACTAATTGATTTATTTTTACTACCTTTAAAATTTGGCAATAACAACATTCCATTAGTGTCACATGTGCATCATCGACAATAATTAATAAAAAATCTTATAGTGGAATATTTAGAGAAAAAAATACTTTCATATGAATTAGAGGGAACTTACAACAAAAAGAAATGGCAATGGAAAATATCTTGTACATGGAAAAAATTCTACACACTAATATAAAACATGACATGTCACGTACATGTTGAATGAAGTGAAAAAAATAATACAAGTAAAGTATTAAAAACATTTTCTTTTCCTACATAAAATTAAATGACTTCAATTGAAAATTCATGGTTTTCC
>JASDQU010099819.1:15595-28474 GCA_032191745.1 Picea mariana
GAAATGGCAATGGAAAATATCTTGTACATGGAAAAAATTCTACACACTAATATAAAACATGACATGTCACGTACATGTTGAATGAAGTGAAAAAAATAATACAAGTAAAGTATTAAAAACATTTTCTTTTCCTACATAAAATTAAATGACTTCAATTGAAAATTCATGGTTTTCCCAAGAGTAGTTGCTATTAACTAATCATACATATGTACATATGTAGTGGATATTCCCAAAAACTTGGGATGCATAATCATTGATTACACAAAAATATTAAGAAAACCTGTGTTCATGGAAAACGTTTATATTTAGGTAAAAAAGATAAGTGTGTGCATAACTATAATCATAAATTAGGCTACATGTTTTTTTTATATGAAAATATAAAAAAAATTAGCCTAAATTTCTTCAAAAAAAATTTAAAATTTAGCCAAATTGGCAAAATTTCTCTTAAAAAAAACTTTGTCCTAATATACAGTACTTGAACTCCCTGTGTTTCCCAAATGCTTTGTTTAAAACCAAGAGTTATCAAATTGCTTTGTCATTTTGAACCCAACAGATAATGATTTTCAAATTGTCAATCAATATAATCTCATATGAGCAGAGCATTCACAACATGGAGATGTATGGTTCAAACTGTGGGGGTTTCCCTTTGAGCATGGGCTTGGCATATCTAATTTTCTAAGGTGATTCACACTTATAGGTAGCCATGTTATTATTATCATAAATGTTGCATCTCTTGCTCGAAATCACACATACTATAATTATCAAGACATATAATGGATTTCCGTAAAATTTCACAATCAATTTGTTGTTTTTATATCTACTAGGGGCTAAGTAGTGTTGGTTGAGCCTTCAAAAAACAAAACCCCATAAAATTACCAAAAACATAAAAGCAATTTGCAAACAAGAGCCAAAGTTCATAATGAAATAAATAAACCTTGATTTTCAAGTCCCACTTGTCGATCAATCTACAAGAATAAATTGGCATGCACAATAGAAACATTGTCGCAGAGCACCAATGCATTGTACAAGAATAATTGGAATATATAAAATTTATTACAGGATGCAGAGGACCAATAATCCTATAGGAAGCAATCTTCAACATTCAATAGTGAAAAACCATCAAAGTGCACAATCATAACCCAATCAACAAGAAAAAAAGAAGTACTTATCTATATTGAAGATTGAATGCCAAGCAATTGATTGAGACAAAGTGATTTTCCACCCAATCGTAGGTAGTTTGTTATGGAAACCACCCCCTAGATGCGATATGATACCACCAGGGTGAATAAGTAATGCAAAATACTATAGATAGTCTCTTCACATCTACACAAGAATATTATTAACCAAGTGTCTCATTGTTGAGTTTTTTTTGCAAATAGAGAATCTATTTGGCACCCACAATACTTGCCCCATACCACACAAGGAGAGTCATCCTTCTCTGCTCAAGTCCCTTAGAATTACCCTCCCTCTAGTATTAGTTAGTGTGTGCATAGTGTTATTGCAGGATTTGTACTTGTGCAAATCCCAACACCAGTCCCCCAAATCTACATAACTATGGAAAATCCTACCATTGTCAACTTAGTAAGAAATTCCCTCATTTTAGTGATGGAGGAGGTCCACCACAGGGGAGGCTTCCCCGGTGACCTCAAGGGATCAAAGTAGCAAGTTTAGTGGTCAAGTCTACTTCACCCTCTCTTGGTCACCTAAAGTCAAGGTTTATGTCAACGAAAATAAGAGGTGTAAAGTTATCTGTCTAGAGCAAGATCAATTTAGAGCATATATAGTATGATTTCCAAGTACAAACATGCAATTAATACCTCATAAGATGCTAGACAACAATAATTTCTAATGGATGTTATAAATTTGCACCAATGAACAATGATACAACAATAGTAAAAGGTTTATAAAAACAACAATAATTAAGCTTCAGAATTGTAACAATTGACCAAGGAAATTAAGCATGCATTACATAGAACACTACCCAATTACTTAAGAGAAATTATGAGCAAGTTAAACCACCTTTAAAAGAGTGTATGCAACAAATTAGAGTGTATTAATATGGACATAGCAAACTTTTGCAACAACAAAAAATTTATTAGAGAGTTAGTGAGTGTTAGTGTTAGAAAAAATAGTATAAAGCTTGAGAGAATTGAAAGAGAATGTTTGATGGTCAATTTCACCACAAGAGAGCTATAGATTAGTGTCTTTCCGGGCTATGGAGTCTCTATAACAACAATACAACAATAATGCTTGAAGATTGAGATAGAGAAGACTAAGAGGTAGGGATTAAACTATGAGGTGCTAGCACATTAGGGCCTTAGAGTTTAATCCTTATAGAGAAGGATTGATAGAGTGCAAACACTTTTGGGCTCTGGCAACCTTGTCTCCCTTCTTAATACTTCAACTAGGTCAAGAAATCAAGTGTCTAGGGATAAAATCCTAAAGTGCTAGCACTTTATGGCTTTAGGATGCTAATCATAGCAAGGAGATTTCACCAATTTTGAACAAGAATAACTTGGTGAGAGGAGGAAGCACTTATGGTCCTCTCTTAAGGTTTCACCAAACAAGGCATCTAGCATGAAAAAGAGAAATTACCATGAACGTTTGATAGCACAAAGATAAAATTTCAGAAATTTCACTTACTTCACCAAGATAGCACGAGATAAAACCCTAATTGCAGAAATTCCATCCAAAAATCAGCAAAAGCATCTACAAACTGATCCTCCAAGCAAGTCACACAAGTGTAGAAGAGAGAGATAGCCAAGTAGGGTGAAAATTTCATACTTTTTCTCACAAATGGTGAGGAATGAATGATGATAAAATGAAAATGAGATGGTCCTCTATTTATATGAGGCCATCTAAACCAATTTGTCCACTTTAAATTGTCAATTGCAAATTAGAAGATATTCGACCCCCTTTATTTGCCTTTACATTATGCAAAAATGAAAAATACATGAAATAAAACCCTAAAGAGGGTGACGTCATGCCCTAGTAGGGTCACATAGGGCTAGAGAATGTGACATCCAGTCTCAATGAGTGGAACGTTGGGCCTCCAAAGGACATGTATCATGATCTTGTGTGCAAACGTCCCATGCCATGAGCCTCCACCTGTCAAACCACCTCCAGAAACACATAATACATCAAATCCTAGCCTCTAAGATGACGTCAAGGGATAGTGGGTGACGTCCCAGGCCTATAAAGGCTACGTCCAAGTGGAAGAGGGGTGCAATATCATCCTCCAATGATGCTAAGGTTCCTCCAAAGGAGACTTCCTCCACCTTCAAGGTGCAACACTCATCATCAATGGTCTCCCACATGTGGGGATGACATCCATCATGTGGGATTTCAAGCTTGTATGAAGGTCCAAGTGGCATAGTTCCTTTATGAATAGCTTTCACTGAGTAAGGTATTGCAAAGACAAACAAGTACACCCTCCAAGGGTCCACAAGTCATATGAATCATGCCAAGTAAGCCACATTTAATACAAGAACCACCCCAACAAGTGCATTAAATTCCCCTTTTCAAATTAAATAAATGCTCAAAGACCTTATAACTTTTCCAAATTTAGGTATGGGAGGGGTGTCATGGTGCCCTATTGGGTAGGCCAAACCCCAAGTCAAGGAATGTTTCCCAAGAAGACCCTATCTAGACCATGTAATGAGTATGAGGTGGATTAGGGAAGGACTCTTGGGCATGGGGTTCTTGACATATCAAGGAAACCCTAAGATGACTGAGATGGCTGAGACACATCAAAGCTTATAATTTCTTTAATTTTATCTCCTCTTAGACTGAGCCAAGATGGTGAGCACGTAACACTTGATTGTATAAAGACAACATCCTCAGTTGGACATGCACAATTTGTTTCCTTCACTTTACCTTACAAATGGTATTAATTTGGAATATAATTGTGGATGTGAACCTCATTTACAGAGCATCTTTATTTATTTTCTGGCAACTGAAAAATAGCTGAAAATTTTATTGATCTGGAATTTATTTCTTTTGTTGAAAAACAACTTATAAAAATGGAAAATGGAAAGATTGTCAGTGTAGGACAGATAGGATTGATAGATTTCACATTCTAATTACCAATGTAGTGCAATGCACTATGTAGTGATGAATTCGTTAAAGGACACGCGGGTACCCACTTGTTATGCATGGGGCAGGCTTGAAAACAATTCAACACTCAAACTGACTATACACATATAGATTAATAACGAACAAACCCAGGTGCTCATCACAATACTCTAAATACTCAACACGGGTTTAAATAACTCAACAAAAGGACACCACCTTCCTTTCTGATTAACTCAGTATACAGGCCCGACCCGACTGGCACACAGGCCAAACCAAGGCATCCATGCTTCCTTGAGCTCTAGTGCTATAACCTGGCTTTGATAGCACTTGTAATATATCCCTTTAGCTAGAATAGTTGCAATTGGAAGGCCAAGGGGAGAACCAAGAGCATCCACTAAATGGGATTCCATGTGTCCTATTTGTTTTCTTTGCCTAAGTAAAAGGTTTAAATCTCCACCCTTTTTATTCCCTAGGCAACGGGAACATATTTCAAAACAACATAGTTACAACTAGACATAACTTTTTAATATGCCATCCAGTCTAGGGAGATTCAAATCTAAATAACAATTGTTTAAATATGCAATCCAAATAAATAATTTCATTGAAATAGGAAACATTAGAATCCTTTACAAGTGCCCAACATAAGTAATCTTAGAGATGAAAACCACTCTTTGTAAAATATTAACTAGAGCATCGATATACTGAATAAACTACATTGTCCATGTCACAGACCCCAATTCCCTAATATGGAGCATGTTTCCTTGAAATTAAGGTCTATATGGCCATTGCAAATGATGACTCTGGCAAATTGATTTAATGATATCCAGTTGACAAATGCCAAAAACTAATTATTGTTTTGATTTTGAGTTATTCAAGCTCAGGGTTCAAATATAACTTTGAGGCTTAGGAGGTCTGCACTAGATGATTGATGATAATTTTCAATCATCTTTTTCCATCCATCCAATCTAATTTATATCCATATAAAATGCTAACCCACTTCATCTCCATATTGAAAAGGTACATGTCAATGGTGTTGAGTTTTTCATAGGAGATGATATTGTATGTGAATGAATACACTCAATGATATTATTACAATGATGAGTGTTCCATATATATAGAACATATAGGGATCGTCCATGAAAGGATGCATCCCTTGGATAATAAATATATATATGGAACACTTATCATAAATAACTACTTATTTATGATATATATTTATACCTTATATAAATATATTATGACATTCATAATATTGTTTAATAATATTGTTTGATAATTAATAATCCTATTATTAATTATCAATCTAGTAGAATGTCTTTCTGATGCTGCCCAAACATCAGCATTGCCTCTTAGCGAGGAAGACATTCTACATTATGCCAAGATTACCTCTGAAGATTACCTTTGAAGATTACTTGTGGGTAGCTCTCAAATAGCTTCAACATGTCACCATGACATCCATTACCTTGCAATGCATATGTACTTCATCATGTGCACCCTTGTGACTTCACAGCCAATGCATCTAAGGCATGTGGGTAGTTCTCAAATAACTACAACATGTCCCCATGACATCCACTACCTTGCAATGCATCTGTACCTCATCACGTGCATCCTTGTGACTTCACATCATGCATCCATGGCCGGTGGCTAGCTCTCCA
This sequence comes from Picea mariana, assembly GCA_032191745.1. NCBI lineage: Eukaryota > Viridiplantae > Streptophyta > Pinopsida > Pinales > Pinaceae > Picea > Picea mariana. The sequence continues at coordinate 21,325 of JASDQU010099819.1, forward strand.
ATAGCTACAATATGTCATCATGAGACTATCCAGTTTCCCATAGAAAACTTGGATATCTTATGCATGACATCCAATACCTTGCAATAACATCTGTACCTCATCTCTTCAACATGCATCTAGGGCCAGTGGGTAGCTCTCCAATGGCTACATGTCATCATGACATCCACTACCCTATGATAACATCTGAAGCCTCACTCCCTCTGAAGAGGGACTATGCCGAGCTTGTCCCAGAAGTACTCGAACTTCGTCCTTGACAATGGCTTTGTCAACACATCCACAACCTTCGCATCGGTAGCCACATATTGGAGCCTCACTGCTCCCTTCTACACCATATTGAAGCCTCATTGATCCCTTCTGTACCAAGTGTCTAGCAACCAAGTGTCACTTCCATGAGACATAGACTCCAAGTATGATACCACACGATCTCACATCCATTGACTATTGAACATGTGAATCTATACATCCTTGTATATCCATAGTGCAACATGACTTCACCCCATGCAACCAAGGTCTATGGGTAGCTCTCAATAGCTACAACATGTCCCCTGGACATCCACTCCCTATGATGCATCAATACCTGATCATGTGCACTCTTGTCTCAGTGCCAACCCTCAGATATCCATAGTGCAACATGACTTCACCCCATGCAACCAAGGTTTGTGGGTAGCTCTCAATAGCTACAACATGTCCCCATGACATCCACTCCCTACGATGCATCAGTACCAGATCATGTGCACTTTTATCTCAATGCCAGCCCTTTTTCATGCTGGATGAATTCCACCTGTCTCAGTGCCAACCCTTTTTCATGCTTAATGAGAACACTCAGTGCCAACCCTTTTTCATGCTAGATGAGTTCCACATGTCTCAGTGCCAGCCCTTTTTGATGTTGGATGAGAACACTCAATGCCAGCCCTTTTTCATGCTGGATGAGTTCCACATGTCTCAGTGCCAACCCTTTTTCATGTTGGATGAGAACATTCAGTGTCGGCCCTTTTTCATGTTGGATGAGTTCCACATGTCTCAGTTCCATCCCTTTTTGATGCTAAATGAGAACACTCCCTCTGAAGAGAGACCACGCCAAGCTTGTCCCTGAAGTACTTAAACTTCATCCTCGACAGTGGCTTGGTAAACACGTTCGCAACTTGATCCTCTGTAGTCATGAAACTGGAGCCTCACTACTCCTGCACATCCTGCCAAATACTTAGCTTCAGCCGTACTGAGCACTACACATGACTGTTTCATGCATCCGATGGAGCCTCTTACTCCTTACTATAGTACCCAGCTCCCTCTTGAGCATTGAATATCAACTGAATCTTTAACCTGCTGACTTTATTACTTGTCCTCCAGAACAAGTCTCGTCATCCTCTTCTTGTAGGTCTTACCTACAAGTCAAATTCAGTCTAATGGTATGCAATTTCTGAAGCCACACTGCTTCACGACTTGCTGGACATGCTGCCACATACTCAGCTTCAACCGTACTGAGCACCACACGTGACTACTTCCTATTGCTCCATGAAACCATACTGAAGCGTAGACTGAAGCAATATGTCGAAGTACTCTTCCGATCAGGAATACTGCCGGCCCAATCTGAATCCGAATATCCATATAACTCGAACTCATGGTCTGTCACATACTTGAAACCATAATCCAATGCCCTTAAGGTACCTCAACACATGTTTTCCTGCAACCAAATGAACCTGTCTGGGCTGCTCCAAATGCTAACTTAGGGTGTTCACAACAAAACATATATCCGGTCTTGTGTTCGTCAAATACATCAATGAGTCCACTATCTGCCTGTATAAGGTAGAATCCACAATCTCTGAAGTTGTATCTTGCAACAACTTAAGATTTTATACCATCGGGGTACCATGGCCTTACAATCCAACATCTCGAACCTCTTCAAGAAAGATCTCATCAGTTCTCTGCCACACCTCTAGTCCCAAGAAGTAGTGCATCATACCAAGGTCCATTTCAAACTCAGAGGACAACTCCCTCATTTTACGAGAACCCTCTTGCCACAAATATGTGCACCCTGCTCTTAATTTGAATCCAACTTTGCCCAGGCTCCATTTTCATGCCCATGTCTTTCATCATTTGTCTCACCCTTGCTACCTCATCCCACCTGCCAGCTGCAGCATAGATGTTTGACAGCAGAACATAAGTGGATAAATTATCTGGTTCCAGCTCAAGAAGGTATTATGCGGCTAGTTTTCCTAGCTCAAAATTTGCATGAATTCTGCAGGCACCGAGTAATGCTCTCCATATAATTGCATCAGGTTTGAACGACATACTATTAATTAAATCCTCTGCCTCATCCAGCTGACCAGCACGACTAAGGAGATCAATCATACAACCATAGTGATCGGCCCTTGGAGTGATACAGTGATCTCGAATCATAGAATCATAGTAGTGAAACCTTTTTCCACTAGGCTTGCATGGCTGAAAGCAGAGAGGACACCAACGAATGTAACGTGGTTTGGCTTAGATGTTGTCCCTTAAATGCATCCTTTGCACAGCCATTCTGGGCATATCCTCCTATCATAGCAGTCCATCATACTGTATCTTGTTCAGGTATATCATTGAACACCTCCCTTGCATCCTCATGCTCCAGGGCAACTAGGCTGGTGCATGCACTTAAAACTGAAGCTAAGGTAAAGTGATCTGGTGTTATTTCTGTCCATTACATTCGACAGAATAACTTCAGAGCCTCCACTCCATCTCCATTCTGGGCACATGTACCAATCATTGCATTCCAAGACACTTCATCATGTTCAGGCATTTTATCAAACACGTTGTGTGCATCCTCCATGCTTCCACATTTTGCATACACATTAACAAGAGAATTTCCCACAAAGAGATTTGACTCGAACCCATTTTTCACAATATAACCATGGAGACTCGTACTCCACTTTGTAGCTGAAATAATGGCACATGTGCTCAGAATGCTTGAAAAAATAAACTGGTTCGGCCTCATACCTGATCTCAACATTTCAGAAAGGAGATTCAGAGCTTCCTCGCCCAGCCCATGCCGAGCATACCCGGCTATCATGACAGTCCACAGTCCATCATCTCGTTCGGACATTTTTTTCAAACAGGTTGCAAGCGTCCTCAATATTTTCACATTTGAAATACAAATCAACAAGGATACCCGTCACAAAAACATTTGACTCAAACCCACTTCTGATAACACCAGCGTGACTCTGTTTGCCTTCTCGCTCGCCCAGTGACCGAGTGCAAGCGCTGAGAACACTAGCAAACGTTAACTGATTTGGCCATATGCCTGCCCTCTGCATATATATTTATACCATATATAAATATATTATGACATAAATAATATTGTTTAATAATTAATAATCATATTATTAATTATCAATTTCTTTCCAAAATCAACAAATTGAAGAACCAGAAGAAACTAAACCTTTGAAAACTTTTGATTCAGAATTTTGTTTTGTTTGTATTCTATTCCAAAATCAATAAATGGAAGATCCAGAAGAAACAAGACCTTTGAAAGCTTCTGATTCAGAATTTTGTTTTGTTTGTATTCTACACTAAAGCCAATCCATCTCTGTATTTAGAAAGGGAAAATGTCAAAGGATACTAAAAGGGAAGTAATATTAACTTGCATAAAACTTTCGAAGCACACATGTACTGCTGGATTCTGAACTCTCCATGACAGGCATATTGGGTTTGACTATGGTTTCACCTGTGGGAATTAATCATGGATCAAGATTTTTCCTATCTAAAACATATTGAAATTGATCCTGACAAACCCGATTGAAAACATTAACCCACGCCTTATCATTATGCGACAAAGTCGCTTGTTTAACCTCTGAGTTCTCAAGATGAATATGCGTAGCTTTAACTGCCAATCTATCCTCCTTGTCATCCCCGCCATTATAATAAAGTTTCGCTGAAGACTGACATCCATTTCGTCCATAAACTGACATCCATTTCGTCCATATGGATGGCTGCTGCATTTTGAGGAGTCTCCTCGGTTTTCCCTCTAGACAATTCAAAGGTATGTCAGGCTTCTTTATAATGATGTTTTCTGTGACTCTTTGAATCTTTTTGTCCTCCTCTTTCTGCTTCTTCTGAATTTGGGGACTCAATATAATCATCAGAACAAGAACTATCCAAATTATTCTCTACAACATAAGAGGGAGATGGTGTAACAGTGTCAATCGGGAATCCCAAAGCACTAACCTCAATTTCATTTTAGAAAACTCCATTCGCTATTGGTGGCAAACTATTTTTCAAAAACGTCCCTTCAAGGTAAATCCTGAATAAAGTAGGGGGCTTAAGAATCACATGTTCACTCCATCAATAAACCTCGCAAAGGCCACCCACCTATCAAAACTAAAGGGCTTTGAGATCAGACGACAATTTTGTCTCGTTCTTGGATCAAAACTATCTACATAAATGATTACTTGAGATAGATAAGCAGGGACGAAATCCTCTATCCTACCTTCTGATAAATTGTGAAGCAAGAAATACAGAGAGAAAAGAATAGAACAGAAAACAGTATATTAGAATATATGAAGAAGAGTACAATAAGAAGTAAGTCTGAAAAAATACTATGAAATGGGAGATGGCTGAACTAAATAGGCTCAAGCAAATCAAGAATAGAAAGTACAGCTAGCCAGGACAGCTGGCAGTGTACACTCAGAGTGTTGAGGTTACATTATATTTAACACTCCCTCTTAAACTCAACAGTTACAAACATCAGCACTGATTATGCCTAAGTGTTGTCTCTGAAAATCAAAAACTGATTTTCCTAGTGGCTTTGTAAAGATATCAGCGAGCTGATCTCGAGAACCACAGAATTGTAGTGCAGTATCACCATTATTGACTAGCTCGCGTATGAAATGAAAACGAGTGTCAATGTGTTTGTTTTTCTTGTGAAATACATGATTTTTAGATAAAGCAATTGTTGAAGTATTGTCACAGAAAATAGGAGTTGGATCATTTTCTGTATTTGACATATCTTTCAATATTCTTCTCAGCTACACAGCTTGACAGGAAGCTGAGGTAGCAGCGACATACTCTGCCTCTGCAGAAGATATTGAAACAATTGGCTGCTTCTTTGATGCCCATGAGATTATTTTCGTGCCCAGTTGAAAAACATGTCCAGATGTGCTTTCCCTGTCATCTAGGTTGCCTGCAAAATCACTGTCTGTGTAACCAGAAAGTTGATTACTATCAGATTTAGTGTACCATAAGCCAAAATTGAAAGTTCCTGCAACATATCTCAGAATTCGTTTCGCCATTTTCCAATGAGAATCTTTGGGGGATTCCATGAATCTAGAAACAAGGTTGGCTGCATACATAATGTCAGGCCTAGTTGCTGTAAGATACAACAAACTGCCTACTAAACTTTTGTACAGGGTAGAGTCCACTGTAGGACCTTCATCATTCTTACTCAATTTTGTGCCTAGAGGTATAGGGGTTTCTGTTGGATTGCATCCTTCCATGGGAAATCTTTTGATGATGTCTGCTGCATACTTTTGCTGACAGACAAAAATGCCTTTGGTTGATTGATTAACCTCAATCCCTAAAAAATATTTTATTATGCCAAGATTTGTCATCTCAAACTCAGATTGCATGGCATGTTTAAAATCTGTTAACTCAAGATTTCTCGTATAGATCATGTCATCAACATATAAACATACAATCAAGATTTTACCGTGCTGATCTATTTTGGTGTAAAGGGTTGGCTCATTTTGACTTCTGCTGAAACCACTTTTGATCAGATAAGTGTCAATTCTGTTGTACCAAGCTCTTGGAGCTTGCTTTAAGCCATATAAGGCCTTTTTCAACTGATATACTTTGGCTGGCTGCTATTGGACTTCAAATCCAGGTGGTTGATCGACATAAACTTCTTCTTCTAAGAAACCATTCAGTAATGCTGACTTGACATCCATCTGGTATACTTGCCATTTGTGTTGGGATGCTATGGCCAATAGAGTCCTTACAGTGTCTAATCTTGCTACTGGAGAAAAAGTTTCACCATAATCAGTACCTGGTTGTTGTGAGAATTCTTTGGCAACAAGTCTTGCCTTGTGTTTTTCGATCTGCCCTTTTTCATTGAATTTAGTTTTGTAAACCCATTTGACACCAATAGTCTTCTTGTGACTTGGCAAATCAACAAGATCCCATGTCTTGTTCTTCTCAGTGGAGTCAATTTCTTGGTTCATGGCTTGAACCCAATGTGGCTCCTTCGCTGCTTCCTTAAAAGATGTAGGTTGACATGACATTAAAGCAAAAAGATTGTGTTGTTCAAAGTCATCCAACTGCTGATGGATTTCTCTCAAACTTCGAGTTCTCTGATTCTGTGGTTCAAAGAATGATTCTCTGCTGGAAGTTGAGTTATCCTGAGAATTTTCAGGTTGTCTTTGTACCTGCAATCTTGAAAGAATAGTTTGGGGTACTTGCTGTTCTGAATTTTTTGCATTTTCAGAACTTGGCAGCAATGGATTTTGACTGTCCATCTGCTGATTTTCTAAATCATTCCATAATTGATTTTCTAGAAATTTTACATCTCTGCTGAGAATTAGTTTCTTGGTGATTGGATTGTAAAGCCTGTAAGCTTTAGATGTTTCACTATATCCAGTGAACATACATTTCTCACTCCTGTCATCAAGTTTCTTCCTTAATTCGGAAGGTATGTGAGCATATGATATGCATCCGAATGTCCTTAGATGTGCTACATTGAGCTTTGTCCCACTCCATGCTTCTTGAGGAAATTTCATCTTTAGACTTGTGGTTGGAGATCTATTCAGGAGATAAACTGGGCATGCTACTGCTTCAACCCAAAAAGTATTTGACAAACTTTTCTCTTTAAAAAGTGTTCTTGCCATATTCATTATTGTCTGATTTTTCCTTTCAGCCACTCCATTATGTTGTGGAGTATACCTGGTTGTTGTTTGCATGATAATGCTTTGTGATTTGTAGAAATTTGCAAATTCTCTGGAGTTGTATTCTCCTCCTCCATATGACCTGAGTGCTTTGATATATTTGCCACTCTGTTTTTCAGCTTCTGCCTTGAATTCTTTGAATTTTGCAAAAGTTCCAGACTTGTGTCTGAGAAAATAGATCCATATTTTTCTGCTGAAATCATCAATAAACGTTAGAAAGTAAAAGCTACCACCTA
>JASDQU010099819.1:28530-46870 GCA_032191745.1 Picea mariana
CTCTTTAAAGATAGGAAGACCTTTGACCATGGAGTTCTTCTGTAGAAGACTTAGACTCTTAAATGGTAGATGTCCAAATCTTGTATGCCAAACCATTGTTTCATTCAGGGTAGATGCACTTTGTGCATATGGTTGAATCAGATTTACAGTTCTGAGGGTAAGGGGAAACATCCTATTTGGGGTCATATGGATTTCAGAAATCAATTTTCTGCTGGGGATTTTGTCATATATCTTGCAAGATGCTGCCTCAAAAAGTACCTTATATCCATGTTCAATGAGTTTTCCTACACTTAGCAAATTATGTTTCAGATCTGGAACATGATAGACATTGTTTATGTCTTTCTTTACATTTCGTTTAGTAAGAATAGAAACAGTTCATTTTCCTTGAACTTTGACTAAATAATTGTTTCCAAGTGTAATATCAGATGAGATTGAAGAATCAATGCATGAAAGTAATTCTTTGTTACCTGTCATGTGATTGCTGCATCCACTGTCCAGCAACCAAAGATCTTTAAGTTGTTGTTCAATCTTGTGGCATGAAAGAAACATACCTCTTGAGTTTTCTCCCGTGTGATTTGACACATGTTCTCTACCTGAGAGCTGATCTGCTTGCTTCTTCCTGCATTCAGATTCATAGTGCCCATACTTTTTGCAGTAATAACATTGTATGCTTGTTTTGTCATTTGATCTTCTCCCTTTGCCTCTTTGAGGCTGGAAATCCTGATGTTGATTTTGGTGTTGTTGTCTTTGACCTTGGAAATTTTGATTTGGATACTGTTGTCTGTTACCTCCACTGGAGTGAGGGTTACTTTGATTGCTCCCTCTTCCTTGGTGACCTCTGCTTCTTCCTCTGCCTCTCCCTCTGCTAAAGGAGAATTGAGTTTTGAAAGCATTGGAGATTGACTCATCTGTGAGATGCAGTTTAGTCTCATGTGCCACTAGAGAACCAATTAATTCATCTGTTGAAAAACTTGACAGATCCTTGGATTCAAGGATTGCTATTACAACCATTTCAAATTTCTTGGGTAAACTTTGGAGAATTTTCTCAACAATTTGTTGATCAGTGATGGTTTCCCCAGTCAGTCTGATCTGGTTCATGATGCCCATGACTCTGGTCATGAACTGATCCACATTTTCAGACTCTGTCATCCTTAGAGTCTCGAATTGCGTCCTCAAGGTCTGCAGTTTAACTGTTTTGACCCTGTCATTTCCTTGGTAGGAAGATTTAAGGATGTCCCAGGCCTGTTTTGAAGTACCAGCGCCTATGATTTTTGAAAAAATCGAATCATGCACAGAATTTTAAATCCAAAACTTAGCTTTATTTTCTCTGTTTCTCTGAGTTGCCTGGGCAATTTTCTGCTGATTAGTCATGGCAGACAGGTCTGCTGGATCTGGTTCCACATATCCAAGATCCACTGGATCCCAACACTCTTGTGCTTGCAAGAAGGATTTCATCCGAAGAGACCAAAACTCATAGTTCTTTCCAAGAAGAATCGGACTCTGAGTTGGTCCTAAATTGCTAGACGACGCCATATATATATTTTTTAAAGAATTTGAACAAAACAGAAACAAAATTCTTACTTACCTGTCTCCTGCGTATATTTTGCAGTGACTTCAGAATTCTGCGTTCAAGATTTCATGAGTTTTTGGCTTCGCGATTCTGACGTCGGGACTTCGTTATACGAGTCCTCTGATCTCTTGTCTCTCCAACCTTCGATCGTCGAAACACCGATTTGCCGATGGAAGCTTATTGGCCTTGAATTTGGCCTTAGTCACCGTGCAATGTGACCACGCGCCTTGATGTTAAAGCGCTTCAGGCTTTTCCGGTTCTTTGTCTTTCAATTTGCTGAAATGCCGAGATTTGCCTTTGGACAATTCAACGGTCCAGATCTTCCTGTGATCTGACGGTCCAGATCCTATCGAGATTTTGCGATTCGTTATTTCGCGTGTTTAGAACTCTTGTCCCAGATTTTTCGAAACCGCGAACTCTGAAATGTCGATTTGTCGAAATGGCGTTAACATCAGTTAGCCCCTTGGGCTATGCCTCTGGTCCAGATGACCTCTCCTGATATGACTGCAGTCCCTTTCGGGGTTTCGCGATTCAAATGCGCGACCACTTGGTCTCTCGATTCCTGAAAAGTTGATTCCCATAATGCCGATGGTGCTTTCCTTTCGGGACTTTCCCCGAAGGCCTAGATTTTTTCCATGCGTCCCCTTACAATGGACAGTCCTCGTCGTTTCGCGATTTCACGACTTGCGACTCCAAATCTTCTGACAACTTAAAACCCCGATAGCTAATATGCCGACAGTTTCCTCGATGTCCGCCACATGTCCAAACAAATGGACAGCTTTGATCTTATCGCTATTTCGTGAATCGTGTTTTCGCGACTTTCGCCGTGGAGTGTCTTTCGTCAACAAGACCTCCGATATCCCGAACTCCGAAATGCCGATGGAGTGATGGCTTGGATCTGCTGCCACCTGTCCTCTGAGATGGACGGCTCACAATCCTCTCGGGATTTCGCGATACGATATGTTGGGATTTTGCGTATCGAGGTTTTGGAGAGCAGTCTCCTTCACTCGTCCAACTCCCGATCCCCGATTTTGCGATGGGATAAGATCGACGACTCATGATCTATCTCGATCCAACAGTCCATAATGACTCGTGATTTCGCGATTCGCGAATTCTCACGACAGTCTTCTGACCTTTAGACCTTGCGAGTCAGCGAAATGCTGAGATCTCGCCACGTGTCTCTTGATGGACGGTCCAGATGATTTAGGGATTTCACGACTTCACAAGTCAAAATTTCTCCTTTGCACTCTAGAGGACTAAAGCTCGTGCACTTTCTCACGGATCCAACAGCTGTCGGTCCTTTACGCAAGATTTGACGGTTGAAATTCTTTCGTCTTTTCCACGCTCTCTTCGTCCCTTCTGAACTGGTTTCCCACTCTGGATCCGTTCGCAGGACRGATCTTATGGCCTCAATGGCTGTTCTTTGTGCGTTAGACACAATMTTTGTTGCATTTGAAGGAATTTTCTCCTGTGGAAGAAAAATTTGTGAATCTTTCAAAGATTTGAAAGAATTTCACAAGTTCTTTGTTCTCTGCTGCAATCTTTGAGAGATTTGAGCAATTTTCCGTAAATCTTYAAACGATGCTGCCTTTTGCAGCAATCTTTCACAGATTTGCACGAATTCCGTGAAATCTTCAACGTTTTTGCCTTCTGAAGCTCTTCTTCRTGAATCTTTGATGATTCTTGAAAATTGTACAAGAATCTTTACTGTTTCTTCCTTCTCAGTCTCCGCTTCCTTCTTTTGTTTCTGCTCCTTGAAACTTTCGAGTGTAGTACGCTCTGTGACCTCGTGTGAGCTTCTTACGCTGATCTTTTGAGCGTATGAGTGGACAAATTCCTCGTGGAAGTTTTCCGCGAGGATCTTTCGAGAGTATAATGGACAACTCTCCAAGCCTTATGAAAAGTCTGTGTCGAAAGCTCTCAAGATCCGTGAAAGCTCTGCTCTGTTTGAGGATCGTGTTGCTCTCCAGCCTGTATGAAGAGGCTTACTATTGTAGCTCTGATACCATGATAAATTGTGAAGCAATAAATGCATAGAGAAAAGAATAGAACAGAAAAGAGTATATTAGAATATATGAAGAAGAGTACAATAAGAAGTAAGTCTGAAGAAGTACTATGCAATGGGAGATGGCTGAGCTAAATAGGCTCAATCAAATCAAGAATAGAAAGTACAGCTAGCCAGGACAGTTGGCAGTGTACAGTCAGACTATTGAGGTTACATTATATTTAACACCTTCATGGTAACAACTACAAAGAAATGGATTTCAAAAAGGTCTTATTTACCAGTTAACTGTATGCCAAAATTGTTGTTTTGCCTAGATTTGAAGTATTTCCTACCCAAGTGCAGACTGCCCGAATTCCCCGTGTTGCCCAAATGTTGTTTAAAACCGAGAGTTATCGAATTGCTTCTTTTCCCATATGTCATTTTGAAGCCAATAGATAATGATTTTCAACTTGTCATCAATATAATCTCAATGAGAGGAGTGTTCACAACATGGAGGTTTATGGTTCAAACTCTCGCATTTACCATGAGCAACATGGAGAACTTTACAAGCAAAATTTAGCAAATGGGTGAAATTAAAGAGATTTGACTTTACATAGCCCTAGATTTATTTTAAAAATATATATATGTAAAACCATGAGTCCAAGGAAGGGAGAGTAGGAAAACCCATTTCCTCTTGTATAATTTGAACCAAAACCTTCGATTTGCCCCAATTTTCTATTAATGGAAGTTGTTTGGTTTTTGTTAATGACAATTCAAAGGTATTTTGCTCGATTTTATGAGAATGTCAATTATAAATCCTTCCATTAACCCCAAATTTTTGTTAATGGAAGTTATTTGGAGGTATTTGGCTGGATTTCCTATTAATAACAATTATTCAAAGGTACTTCACTATATTTTATTGAAATGGAAATTACAACCTTTAGAAGGCACACATAGTAGTTTTTATCGAGGGGTATTCAATTGGGTCTATCTCCATCTTTTTCTGATAGAAACAAATATTATTCTCTAATTGTTTATCCAAATAGATGGGGTTATCTCATATGGGTTAAGTGCATATCCATCATTCATACATACTCCTACAACCCTAGTTGGCATTGATTCACTAATTTTCCATATACACTTTATATATAAACTATATTTTCTTTCAGGCCTTTAGTTTTCCTTAGATCTACGAGTTCTCATGGTGCCTTCCAGGAGATCGAGCAAAAGAGGAAAATAGATATTAACACAGAGATAGAGGGCATTGTACAAGCTTCCAATGATGAGTCAGATTGATGGCATCGACTATCCCAGACGTTCTCTACTACAGGTTCCATAGTAGACATAAATTTTTTTATTCACAAAGCATTGCGTATTGTTTGATTTCTCTGTGGAATAGTGTTGGGCTTTATATGTAATGATACACAAATTTTTCATATTTAAGACGATTTATGTTAGTTGGTTGTTGTTGGTCATGTTGTTTGATTGAAAAACAAGCATATAGTTTCACAGAGAGGTTTGTTGTGATGATTTGAGGTCATTTCGATGCATAAGGGATTGATGTAATTCATGGCTTTTTTCAATCAATAATGGTACGGGGGGTGCTTGATTTTTTACGCAACTCAAATTTGGTCAAGATTTCCCGTGGAAGTACATGTGTATTAGAATGTCATCTTCCCTCACTATTGAATAGGTGAATTTCATGTGGGTCAATGTAGAGATAAGCATCTAGCTTACAAATAGCCCTTGTATTTCAAATCCTTGATTTAGTGTTTGTTCAATTTTTCACCCAAAATTTAATGATGAATATAAGTATTTATGGTGCAAGAAGTGTGGTGATTAGAGTACATGATTCATGTTGTATAATTTTGGTATATATTCTAGGCACATGATTCATGTTGTATAATTTTGGTATATATTCTAGTTGTTGAAGTTTCAAATTAATTTGGCATTGAGACTTGTGTCAAGGTTTGTTTAATGGGATTATGCAACTCAAATGTGGTCAAATGTCCCCATGAAAATACATGTGTAGGATAATGTTGTCTTCCCTTATTGTTGAATAGTTGATTTTCATGTAGATCAAGGTAGTGATAAACATCCAACTTACAAATTGCCCCTATTTTCGAATACCTAATTTAGCTTTTGTTCTAAATTACTTTCAAACTTTAATAATGAATATATGTATTTGTGGTGGAAGAAGTGTGGTGATCAAATCTCATGAGTCATGTTGTATATGTTTAGGTATTGGGGTATACATTCTAGTTGTCAAATTTTCAATTATGAGTTTCAAATACTGAGACCTGTGTCATGGTTTGGTTGATGGCCTTATGCAACTGAAATGTGATCAAGCCTCCCCATGAAAATGCATGTCTCTGATTGTTTTTTCTCATCCCAAACATGGTCATAATGGTTTAATTTTAAGTTTTTCCAAACCACCATCTAGATTTCTATCTTTTTTGCATAAGTTGCCAAAATTTTCTTTTGTGTGCGACCTATATTGCAACATGCTAATAAATTTCCCTTTTTACATGTTACTGTATTTATTATGCTAGATGTTAAATGTATCACGCACTATTGGAAAGAGTTTCCCTCTTGATGATAAGAATGACATTATGGGCGTGCTTACACTACATACACTCATGGAAGGAAATGAATTCATTGACGACATTCCCTAGATGGAGAAACTTGATGTACTAGGAATGCATGGAGTAGGATCTATGACATTGATAGATGGCAAGGAGGACATCACTAAGGTGCCTCCCGTGACACTTAGTGACTAGCTTGAGGGCTATCCCACACTTGATGAAGCACTCACTCTTGAAATCATGTGAAGATCACCAAAGAATGAAAAAGACTCACTAAAATTTCCCCTTAGCACAAGTAGTACTAGTTCGAATGAACCAGTCAAATAAGGGTTGAAGTTTGGTGGAGGACTTTCATCAACTGCCTCAACCTCTACACTCTCACTCTCCTCAAAACCTGACAAATTCCTCTTTGACTCTATAGGCTCTATGTCATCTATAGTGGAAAACAACCTTCACCTAACAAGTGGTGGTTCTTCCTCCTTAGGAGAAAGTCCATGTTTCCTACGTGATCGGTGAAGTGTTTGGTCATCCACAGTGAATAAATGTGTTATAAAAATGAAAAATAATGAACCTATGACTGACTAGACACAAAACCAAAGAGCACACCCCCAACAAAACTAATTCATCAACAAACAAACTAGTGGATAAATGGGCCTTCCAAAAACCAACCCTTGGGGGATGTCAAGTCCCAAAATCCTAGCTAGCAAAGGTATGAGAGGTAGTTATAGTAAACCACACATAACAAACCTTACTAGTTCAAGTACCCTCATGAATATGGTCACCCTTTAGGGGAACTGAAGCAGAGGTTCAATGTCTACATTAGGTACCGCAGGTACTTCCCACCCGCAACTACCTTATGTAGATGCCCTAGGAAAGGCCACTAAGGATACCACTTCACAATCATCGACTTGGTAGAAAATTCATGGGTCAGGACCACACACATGAGTAGGGAAACTAAGGTTGAAGCTTTAATAAGCATCCCCCCCCCCGGAGAATATTGACACTTCCAAAACCCCCGTACATGTAGTAGTCCATAGACACCAATTTAACTAGAGGAGAGGTGATATCACCCCACTTTATCTAGTGTGACCACATGATTGACTCATGTGTGAGAGGAGATTTCCCAGTAAGTGCTCTTTGCTACTAAAGGATTTGTCTCTCACTAGTCACTCCTACTTTTGGTTTTGATGGCCTTGGAGAATTTACTCTCCAACCCTACACCAAGGCCCTAAATCGTAGTCTAATGTTGGTTTGCTAGAAAGAAAATAGTCTATTGAATTTAAAATTAAGTTATTTTCTTTCTTAAGTTGTTGATTACTTGAGGGTAATGGAATGAAACTTTGGTGGTGTTTGTTGACACTTTCCAATCCAAAAGAAAACAAAATCAAGTATGCGAAAGAATGCACTTTGTCTTTTGATGAACGCTATCTAAAGGAAAGGATAGATATTTTTCACTTTCATATTTTATAACCAAAAATAAAAACCTCACACACTCTCATTAACCATCCAAAAACAATCATAAGTTCTCTTACGATCCTTACCAATAATCTTAACCCATCAATGCAATCTTCAAAAAGACACTCAAATGATCTCCCCTATCATGCTTATGAAATGAAAAACTCTTATTAGTCTAATAAAGAAAATGAGATGCAAATCAAAACAACAAAAATAGATATTTCATGGATGTATGATATTGGTAGTGATGCTAACAAGAACAATTCAATGTCTATACGTGAAGAAAAAACTCAAAATTTCAACAAAAACTAGTAATGGCATGCAAAATCTCTAACCAAAAACACAAACTAAATGCAAAAGGATCAACAACACACTATCAAACCTAAAAATACCTGCTACAGGTGCTTCCCAGGTCACTGTTTACCAAACAAAAAACTAAAGCAAGAAAGGAGATGAAAAATTCACTCAACACCTCAAATCCACTTGAAAACTCAAACAACAAATTAGAGGCCTATCAAGGGGTGAAATCAATGCATATAGATCACTAATAATCTCACTGACCTATCCCAAACACATATTCAAGAGAAAAACATCCCAAAACCCCAAAAAAACCACCTTTAAGAGGCGGTTCTGCCCTGTTAGTAGTATATAGTGAGACCAGTAGGGAGGTGGCCACACCTTGTTAGTGCAACAAGGTATGACCCACCACTTTGATTCTCAAACACCAGTTGTGACCATGCATAAAACTTGGGCAAAAATTCTAGATCTGGCCTAGATCTGATAGATCTGACCACCCAGTGAGTGATGAGGAAGATAAATAAGCTACATACAACATTCAGGGACAAAAAGAGCAAAGGAAATTCAAAATCTAATGAAGAATCAATGATTCATCCCTAGTGGAGTTTCCAGTTTTGTTATAGAGAAATCCCCCCTGCGAACAGGTGAGTACTCCCTTAGATCTGCTTGTGATCCAAGATAGACTATATCATAGACAAAAATAAGGTTCTCTTTTAGATCTACTAGATTTGATCCTAAATTATTATATGAGAAGGAGATAGAATGGTTCAAACATGATTTCTAAAAAAATTTCCTGCATATCCCTAGCTGATGTAGCTCTAGAAATCTTGTTCCATCTCCTACCATCTACATCTTGCATACAAGAGAACAACACACACCAATCTCAAACCTTCAAGCACAAGGAATGTCAAATATATGCTAGATTTGATCTAATCTACTCGAGGAAATTCAGATCTACCATTTATCAACAAGCATGACCAAATACAACAACAATGGAAGGGGAAAACCATGGAGATCTAAATAAATAAATGGAGAATAGTACATCAACCAAGTTTTACCTTGAGTCTTGATTGAGGCCTCTCCTTGATCCTTGCTCCATCTCCTCCTTAGCCCTCACACAAGGAATGCTAGCCATATATGAAGGTTGATTATAAGAGAGCTTGGATAAAAACCTATAGCATGTGTTTTCTTCTCTAATTCTTCCTCCCTTGGCTATTTTGGCAACACAAGGGTGTCTTGAATTCTCCCCCCCCTTCTCCCTTGGAATTCCTTCCTTTTATAGATTGATGGAGGAGGCTAGGGGATGCTTCTAGATCTCTATAACTTAGTGAAATATGATTCTAGTACGATTTCCCAATCTCCTTATGCAAGATCAACAATTCAACCAACATTGATATCCTCATAACTCATCAAATCTAGAAGGTGATAGGGGTGGTTTTGGGGTGTCGATGATGTAGCTAGCGACTAGTCACATATTACCAATTGTGCACCATGTGATCGATTGCATATTTCCAATAGTGTAGCATGTGATTGCTCACACCTTTCTAGGCATGCAAGGTACGTCTTCCCTCAAAATATAAGAAATCCAAGGAAGAAAAGTGTTTCTCAACATGACAACATTAGTACGTCATCCATGTGTCTCTAGGGTGGAAAATAAAGCTATAATAGGGCTCTAGTGGCACCTAAGGGTGCAACCTTTGGTCCTAAGAGTTCTTAGTGTCAAAGAAATCCACTCAAGTAAGCATTTTTGGCATCACCATTATTACACTTACATGCAACAACATCCATTAGGAAGTCAAAATGCTCCCTGAAAAACTAAAATGCTCAATGGTTTTTTCTTGCTAATTCTAATGTATACCTCCAATGTGTTTTGGGCATTGAACCACCTTGACAATATGGAAAGTGAGATAGGGTTGATAATGAGAAATATATCCTACACATCTTCTGTATGAATATTTGTACATAAAATGTGTGGGTTCTTTTGGAGAACTATAAAAAGGATTTGTTAGATGGTTGTGCTAGATGCTAAAGGTGTTTGCAAGTTGTTACAATAATTTCTTTTCTTCGTTGGGATATACTTAATTCTATTTGCATCAACTTATGTTTTTTTGCATGATAAAGGAAAAGGAGATGTAGCAATGCTCATATCCTAAGATAGATCCCTACGTTATAGGCTATGACATTGATCCAACTTAGATATGGAATGATTTTTGTTACACTTAGAGGATTGCTAATATTAGTGCATTGATGATGCTTTTGAAAGATCAAACTTTTGGTGTTGAATGGTTGAGAGATATTAGAGGCCATTTCGGTGATTTTTGGAGATTTTAATATGGTCAAGTCTTCAAAAGGTAAAGTCTTTATCATTCATTGTTTGAGCCCTAGGGATAGGGAGGCATGGTTCAATCCATGTTCTAGTCTAGGCCTTTTGACCCCAACATTTATAGAAGGAACAACTCCCTAGATTTAGCATTGACATGGTCTAAGTTCACGAAGGGAAAGTATACTCTTGAATAACCTTATTGGTCCATGGTCTTAGACCAAATATCCCTACATTTTATAATTAAGGAACTATCTTCATATGAAATTGGTAATTTGTTTCATCTGAGAATCAACTTATCTTTCTTGATATTAACTAGGGAGGTTGTAATCTATGTATGTGTAGGTCTCATTACCTCATTAATATTTCCGACTTCAATAATTAATATTGTATGTATAGTACTCATTTTGTTTGGAATATGGTTCCATGGCTACATGGTGATAAAAGTGGGATTACATGGAAATATGATATCATTACTAGAATATCATCGTTCCTTGGGGGTTTTGGGAGGTATACTTCTATTGTTAGAAAGAAACCTATCTGCACAATTAGGAAAGAATTTGAAGTTTCCAATTAAATGTTGCAATTGTCCTTAGGATGAGGAATTGGAGGGCCATGAAACAAGGTTGCATCATATTGTTAAAACTATTGAGCTAAATGATCCAAACATATCATTTGAAGAAAACAAAACAACTAAGTATGTGGCTTTGACTTTTACCTAGAGGGGTCAAATTAAGTCTTCTAGTAGAGGTTCTAGAGGGGTCAAATTAAGGATTCTAGTAGAGGTTTGTTTTAAATAGTGACAATTAAAGCCTCTCTCTATAATTGGGTAAGCTTCTTTAATTAGCTAAATCCTCTCTTTTGGCCAAACCCTCTATGATCTTTTGGAAGCCTTTATATGCCTTGTAATACATATGCATGTCTAGAACATTCATATGATTAATTATAGAGGTATAACTACTATATATTGATAAGTTTGTGGTTGTTTATTTGGATGAAATTTCTATTTTAAGGGGAGAAGAGAAGAGCATGTAGAGAATTTGAGGCTAGGGTTTAAAGTGATAAGAAAGAATAAATTACACATAAACATGAATATGTGTGAATTATTATAGTAAGAGTTGGTGTAACATAGTTTTTTGGTATAGTAAGAACCTTGACAAACACAACCCTTGATGCTTGCAACATTGTTTGGAGGAGGGATAAATTATGTTTCTTTTTCTAAACATGTAAAATGAGTATATTACAATTTAATGAATACATTTTCCTATTATTATATACAATTTTATAGTTTATCAAAAAATTCACCAGGACTTCACATTGTATTATAATTTAGTAAAATATTTACCAAGGCTTTACAAGGTTTTATAATTCAATGAAATATTCACTAATATTTTAAAATATTTTATAATTTAGTGAAATATTTTCCAAGATTTTACATGATTATATAATTCAATAAACTATTCGCCAAAAAATTATATATAAATATTATATTTGGTAAAATAACCTTCAAATTTTCCTATGTATCATGGGGATATGCCCATTTATTATACATATAGGTTTAGTGGTGGTTCTTAAAATTTTCCTTGTTGAGCATGGGCTTGGAACAACTAATTTTATAAAATGATTCACACTTATAGGTGGTCATGTTGTTATTATCATAAATGTTGTATCTTTTTCTTGAAATCACACATACTATAATTATCAAGACATACAATGGATTTCTATACAATTATACAATCAATTTGTTGTTTTTATATCTACCAGGGGCTAAGTAGTGCTGGTTGAGCCTTCATAAAAACAAAACCCTATAAAATTACCATAAAGAGAAAATCAATTTGCAAATAGGATCCAAAGCCCATAATGAAATAAATAAACCTTAGTTTAGGTCCCACTTGTTGATCGACCTTCAAGAATAAATTGGCATGCACAGTAGAAATACTATAGTAGAGCACGAATGCAATCTACATGAATAAATTGGCACATATAAAATTGATTAGAGAATGCAAATGACCAATAATCTTGTAGGAAGAAATCTTCAACATTCAATAGTGAAACACTAGAAAAGTTCACAATTGTAACCCAATTAACAAGAAAAATGAAGAACTTATCTATATTTAAGATTGAATGCCAAAAACATAATTGAGATAGAGTGATTTTCCAACCAGCCATAGGTAATCTTCTATGGACACCAACCCCTAGCTAGGATATGATACCACCAGGGAAAAGAAGAAATGCATAATACTCAAGATAGCCTCTCCACCTTTGCACAAGAAAATTGAACTATTGTGCTTTTTTTGCCACTTGGGTGAGAAAACAAAAAACACTTAACTGCCTTGTTAGACCAACAAGATAATACAGAAAAGAGTTAGCTTATTAGTGGATCAACCATTGACCCAGATTTTATGAGAAGAACGAAATGAATACATATTATTAACAGGTGCTTAACACAAAATAACAGAGATACAGTAAAACTGGTTTTCTATTCAATAACGAAATAAGCTGAAACTGTAAAATGCAGCGAAAACAAGCTTGCTAGAATGGTGGCGGCTTATCTCTGAGAAGAGATGTGACGGCAGCGCGTATTCGCAAGAAGAAGGTTACAATGAGGCTCTGAAGGCCTTTTTACAATAATAAAGAATGCCAAAAACCCTAGACATCCAAAAACCTAACCCTAGGAGATGAAACACCAAAAGTCATGTGGGCCCCGTTTGGGTAAGCTAGTACATCAACTTCCCGGGGTCGTAACTTTTGCATGCGATCTCCGTTTTAGGCATGTGATAGCCTGTTGGAAAGGTATCGTTAAGGAGATTCATTTTGGGGGCTCAAGTATGCCTTCGACTATCATTGAGGAGATTGATACCTAAAAACCTTCATTTAGGCCCTCAAAATGGCCCCGGAAGTAAAAACTGCTAAAAATAGTAAATTGCCAAAAATGTCAAAAAATTGTTTTGAGCCAGTTGGAAAAGGTGGGTGGCCATCGATATCCATTTGGATCAATCCTCCCTCCTTAGGAAGCAATGGTCTCCATTGTGTTGAGGTCCCCCATTAGATTAGGAAATTTCTGCTGAATTTGGCCCCAGGTGAGCCACTTGCCTTGGTGCAGGAGCTTCCTTGCTTTGACGACTCGATAAAGATGGATCCTTTGTTGTCGAGTGCCCTTGATCTGTCTGTCCACAATCTGATCATTGGATGCCTGTTGTATGCAGTCAGGGTTGAGCTCTGTTGGTGTCAGTTGTTTTGCTATTTCTGAGGTGTCCAATAATGGTGGGAAATAAGGGCGAAGGAGATCCATGTTGAACATTGGGTGCAGGCCAAGGAAAGGAGGAATGTTGATCTCAAAATAATTATCCCCCACGACCTTGGTTATAGTGTACGATCCATAACGGAGTGGGTGAAGCTTCCGATGGGGTCCTGTAAGGCATTCTTTCTGCAAGTGCAACCAAACTTTGTCGCCCACCTACAACTTATGCGGCACCCGATGTTGATCATGGCGCTGTTTGTACTTGTCATTGGACTTCTGTAGAATATCCTGAACCTATTGGTGGATGTGTTGGATCTGCTCAATGAACTAGGTGGCTTTGTCAGCTTCAGTTGGAGCAGGAGATGAGTCAGTCAAG
Source organism: Picea mariana (assembly GCA_032191745.1). NCBI lineage: Eukaryota > Viridiplantae > Streptophyta > Pinopsida > Pinales > Pinaceae > Picea > Picea mariana. The sequence goes on from JASDQU010099819.1 coordinate 42,359, forward strand.
GTGACCGCAAGGGGAAGTGCAACATCTATGGGACCCAATGGTTGGAATCCCAACCCCACTTGAAAGGGGCTGTGGCCGGTTGAGCTATGCAAGGCTTGATTGTAGCTATGTTGGACATAAGGAAGGCTCTCATCCCATGTACGAGGGTTCTTGGAATTATACATGTGAAGGATATGCACAATCATTCGATTTACAACCTCGGTTTGGCCATCTGTCTGGGGGTGGAAGGCTGTGAAAATGGAACAAGGAATAACTACCAATGGTAAGTGGTCTTTGAATTTATAACACCTAGAAGAAAAATGAGACTTATGAGTCCCCTCTTCCTCGTTGGGAGGGTCCTTGAGGTCCCTAATATAGAGTGCTTTCTACTACGAGGAAAATCCCCCTATACTGGGTCTAAGGTAAAGGAAGAGAGCCAACTCCCTTAAAAGATTGTTCAACACTTAAGCTACCCCAAAACCATCTAAACAAAGTGGTGAGAGAGAAATTAAAGAGAGTTAATGACTGCACCTTTAGTCCTTGTGGTTGGTGTAGGCCTCTTTCGCTTGTTTTCGCCTCCTAGATCACAGATCTCCTCCCAAAGATGACTTGCAAAAGATTAGGAATACAATGAAACAACATATGCAATCTCTACTAATCACTTTAAAATTCTAGACATAGATATAAATGCACAAATTAACAAAAGCATGTAAACATACGGTTTTGGAACAAGGATGAACTCTTTTATTCAATTGTAAGATAAAAAGGATTACAACCTTTCTCGGAAACCGCTCCATGGACCAAGTCCGGGATCCTTTGTCATGGCTCTAAGTGCATCAATCCCACGTTAGCTTCTCGCAACCAACATATCACCAAGGGAAAGAGGAAGGGTTGCATAAGGAGAAAGGCTGGAGGGGAAGGCTAAGGCTAAAACTCAGAATGGGATGCAAATCTTGGGCTAAGAAAGGGAAGGGATTTTGGTAGAGTTTTCTTATTCTATTGCTTATGTTCATAAATGACTTCCCAAGACCTCTTTTTATATGAGAAAAATATGGTTATTTTGTTTTGGGATGGGTACAAGGGGTAAAATGGTTAAGAAACCCTCCATAGCCCATAAACTCCGTCGAATTTCGCACAATTTTTTTATTTTTTGAAAATTTTGGGGGTAAACACAGGCTAACTAGCATGCAATATGTGTGTGTATGCGGAATAACTAACATGCAACATGTGTGTGTATGTGGTCTATTAGTTCAACAAGGTGCCTACTCTCTCCAAAAAATAGTTTTTTAAAAGGAAGCCTCAACAATATTTTGGAAAAGTGTGCAAATGGAAAGGCCAATGTCTTGTATGCATAGATAAGACATTTTTGGACTATAATAGATGCCCCCTAATATGTGAGTTCAGAAGAGCAACTGATGGCCAAAATACATTACAATATATTTTACATAGTGGAAAGGAATGAAGTTGAATGAGCCCGAGACAATTGTTCGTGAGCGTGCCATCTGCAAAACAATGATAATATCTCTGAGGCAGGAATACCCATGCTCAAGATGAACTAAGCATTGTTTCCAATCAAGTACACTGCAGATCCATGTCATATATGGCTACTAGAAAAAATATAAATGTCCATATAAAATGAAGCTGCGAACAATACACAACGAATCTACATCTCAAGATCATATGAAGATATACAAGTACAATATGATATGAATCTTCAAGAAGCATTGATGCATGTGGCTGGAGATGAGGAATTCATAGCTCGAGCAACAAATTCAAGATCTTCAAAGTCTCAGGTAGGAGTACAATAGGAGTGTAAGACTCACTACCTTGAGGTCTTCGATTCATTGTTTGGGAAATACTAGAGGATCTCGATCATCAGGAACAAAAATTCTTTGATTTTGAATCTGAACTTGACTGGACTCTCAGGATGGTCGACTCATGAACATCAAGAGAGAAACTGCAAAATGGTTGACTCACGTTGGATAAAACTTCCCTTGGATAAAAGCACGACAAAATGATAAGACTCAGGAAGCATATTATTGACATAAGTCTATGATACAAGAGGTACCACTAACTCTCCATATGTTTGGAAGAGTAACCAAATGGAGGAGAACATAGCTCTATGCAACAAGAACAACTTCCTAAGGTCATACTAGATCCCAATGCTTGGTGAACAAATGGAAGGATGTGCTTTGTCCAAGGGCGACTATCTTGTTGCCGATAAAAGAGAATGTATATCCCATCCCCTCTTTTTGGAATATTTGATTTTTTTTGTCTTTTTCAAATTTTTAACGAGCTTGAAAAAGAAAAAAAGAATGCCACATGACAAAGGAGGAACAAGAGTCATGAGAAAGAAAACTAGTTCCAAGCGCATGGAACATATTGATTCTCAATGCAAGGAGACATGTGCAGGATAAGGACACTTGGGAAAATTTCTCCATGGGTCAAGGTGTTAGATCGTAAGGGAAAAAGTGCTACAAGGCTTGCATTTAAGAAATGCTTTGAAGGTTTATTTAATAGAAACATGAAGCTGGCTTTAGGTCAAAGATGCAAGGATGAGACATGCGATGTGATTAAGTATGACACAACAAGACTCTTTCCATGTGAAGTTTTACGAGCCTAGAGAAGGTAAGATAAATGGTTTTTCACGTTTAGAGAGTCTGAAAAACACTAAGAGAAGACTCCAGAGTGTTCCTTTTTCATAATTAGTCCATTTGGTTCGAAAAAGGGTTAAACTTATACTGAAAGGATGTCTCTTTAAAACCATTTTAATGAGTGTGAAAAAGACAAGATCGCTCGGCTAGATTTTCAATTTCAAGGAGTTTGAAAAGATATTAACTATAGACTCACATCTGTTTTCTAAGTTTAGTCTCCTTAGCTGGAAAAAGTATAAAATATAACTTAGGAGAACTCTCTCGGTGAGACATGTCTCCCGAGGCATACCTTTTTCTTGGATAATCTATTGGCCGAAAAAAGGGTTAAACTTATGCCAAATAGATATTCCTTCTGGACTAATTAACGAGTGTAAAAGGAACAAGGTCACTCGACAATCTTTTCATATTTAGGGGGTCTGGAAATAGCTTAACTATGGAATTTGGGGGGGTTCCTTTTTCGCAGATAATCTACAAGGCCCGAAAAAGAGATAAACCAAAACCAAGGAGAATGGCCCTTTTTCAGAAATTTAGTTCCTCGGGCCCGAAAACGGGTTAAACTTATGCCTGAGAATACTCTCCTAGAAAACCGAATCTCCTAGGGCATACCTTTATTCCTAAATTAACCGTTCGGACCGAAAAAGGGGTAAATTACCATCGAAAAAATGTTCCTTCAAATTTTAGTTTGACGAGCGTGAAGGGAAACAAGATCGTTCGACAATATTTTCAATTTTAGAGAGTCTGAAAGGGGCTTAAAGAAGACTTTGGGGGGGCTTCTTTTCTTAAGTAATCTAAACGAGACCGAAAAGAATAAATAATCTCTTGCTAGATGTTTCTTTCAAATTTTAAGCAAGCCTAAAAGACAACAAACCATGATCATAGGGAGTCCCTTAGGTATGAGCCAAAAAATATGAAGAAGAATGTGGCTTCTATATATAATCATGGTGGGACTAAAAGGAATCCAAATCCTATGGAGAAAACTCACAGCATGGATGCCAAAATTCAACAAAGGATCTACCTAGGGCATCCATGTAGAGGAAGGCTCTACCACCTAATTATGACACTTCTAAAGCAACATAGAAGGTTCTGTATCGTACTTCGGTGGGATCGATCCTATGGCAAAGAGAAAAAAGTCAAAAATATGAAAAATGCAAGGTGGTGAGAACCTAACCTATATGCAAATGTTGAAAAACAACTTTTACCATGGGATGATATGAGTGTAACCCGTCTCATGAAAACACCAAACCAAAATAACAAGTACATTAGAATGACCCAAAGATCTCTCAAAAAGAAACTCAAGTACCCATCGAGCCAAGAAGAGGGAAAAAGAGGACCAAAGTGGGGAAAAAACGGCCAAAAAATCCTACAAATAAAGGTGGACAACTCATTTTAACCATTGCAATTTGGAAAATAACCAAAAAGTCAMAAAACCCTCTTCTTCAAAACATTAATTTAAGGAGCTACGATGGACGAAATATCCTCAAACATGAACCAAGTAAGTACAAATTACCTTTCCTTTCATTTTCATTCATTATTTGTTKCTTAATTTATTGTTTAGAGGGTGCACACCCTTGTAAAAGGGTCGTGCCTGCGTGTACGTGGGATGCCCACACCCAGAACGCGTATGTATGCGGGAAAAGTAACACTTAGCATGTGTACATATGTGATTGTCTTAAAGACATCCCACATACATCTCTTTTATCTTTTAAAAAATGTGAAATAAGGGGCTAACCTCACAAATCTTTTTCCACAAGATGTATGTTCATTGGTGAGAAGGGGAACATGAAGAGCTAGATGTCTTGGTAGAGGAGGATCTAGGGGCCATTTCCATGCTTAGTAGTGTGGTATGTGGGAATTTTTTCAGTGTCCATTCATGACGTCA
>JASDQU010099819.1:54976-71825 GCA_032191745.1 Picea mariana
GAAAAAGAAAAGAAAGAAAATAAAAGAAAAAGAGTAAAAGAGGGCATAAAAGAAAATGGATAAAATCCCCATGCAATAATAATGACTTGATCTGTACAGTTTAATCATGGTCAGGTCTTTTGAAGTTATGTTAATAGGCTTAGTGAATAAGACCTGGCTAAATTGTTTAATCTTAGCCAAGTAGATAGGTTTGTTAGTGAATAAATTTTGACCAAACTGTTTAAACTTGGTCAAATATCCCTAGGGTAGAGGAATTTTTGGCCCAACAGTCTAATCTGGGCTAAATATGTAGGTAGGTAGGATAGGACCTAGGCTAGCAAGTTTTTACTTCAATAAAACACGCATGATGTTTGATGAAAGTTCATGATTTTGAGGTTCTTAGTGTGTTTCCTAACCCCATGGTGACAAAATGCAAGGGAAGCGGTGAAAAAACCCTCAAAGGAGCATTATCCTAAGTTTTCGCTGGGTATTTTGATTCACGCCCAGAGATTAAGGAGTGCGCATAGATCTACGGTGGATCCATTGGCGTTGAGATCTATGGTTGACAAGAAATCTCGAATCCCCCGACCATTCTACTTTTAACGGTGGGGGGGGGGGCTTCGATATGGAGATTAAAGAGCACGCATAGATATATGATTGATCTAGAGGCGCTTAGATCTACGATCGACAAGAGATTTCGGACCCCCTCGACAATTCTACTTTTAAAGGTGGGGGGAGGTTTGATATGGGCGGTTTTTCCCGGCGAGCCCCTTCCTAACGTGACACAAATCCATGGTGTTAGACCCCCCTCACTCTAAACCGTTTACTACCTTTTCCCTCCTCCGATGTACTACCATACCAGCGTTACATCATTCTCCACTATCTCACCGTCTCGTGATGTCATTTTCCACTACCCCCTCTTATAAGTCTCGTCTCATTACTTTGTCAACATTCTCCCCTCCATTCACTGTCACATGTCATGTCCCATTCACATATCCTCTAGTCACCTCCCTCCACATCATCCTGGTTCACCCGTCACCCATCCTTCACTTGCCACCTCATACCTCAAGTGATCTGTTGGCGATTTAATATAGGCTAACATATTTGTTAGTTTTCTAACATGTCCCCTGCGCCCAAGTGATTCGTTGGCCATTTAATATAGGCTAACATCAACTCTACTGATTACGAATCCTGGTTGACAATTTATGTTTGGTAATATATTATGCAAATAATTGCACCAATATTTTGGCGTTGTTGCCGAGGAGTTGTAAATGGTAATAGGTAGTATTAGAATCAGATTTCTTTAATGGTTTTGGATTGGTTTTATGGATGACCTATCAAGTTTGGTGTGTTTTTATTTTGCAAATAGTTTTAAAAAAGTTTAAAAGAAAAAGGTGTGTTTTTCTTCCTAGATCAGAGTGACGGGATTGGGATCTGGGAGTCCAATCTCCCCCTGTATCTGTTTCCCCAAATCCACCATTTTCCCGCGTTCTCCCTCAAGTGCTAGGCACATTACCTCCCCGATTAGAGAGCCATTGTTTCATCGTCTAGAGAAACCGTTTTCACTATCACACCCAAGGCCATTGACTAAATGATGCAAATATACAGAGTTGAATCCCCCTCTCCTTTCACCATTGAAGTTCTAACTGAAATGTACCAGAATCTGTCTTTTCCCCATAGAGCACAAATTTTTGAGCTTTTTCTCCCACAGGATGCCCAATTCCCCAAGATAATTCCTCCTTACCATTCCTCCATGTTTTCAGAAAAAGGTAACCAAATCATTTCATCGTTATGCTTTTTGCTTGTTTATTTCTCAAACGAATGGGTGGACGAGCCCATCTTGGGTTTCTTATCTATTTTCTCTGCCGAAGAAAAATCCACCACCCAGTTTGACTACAACAGTTTCCTAGCCAAGAACATGCATGAGCAGCTTTTCAAATTTCCCACAGAGGGCATGTTCCAGTATTCTTCAATAATGGCTTGCATGTTCGTATTCTTTCAAGCAGATAAGTTCCTTTTCCCCATGCAGAAAATGGACCAGGATGAAAAACCATAATCTGTCACTTCTTGGACTTCGTTACTTAGAAGAAATTCCATAGAGCTTAATTTCAAGCAATTTATTTAGCAGTTTTACCACCCAGTGGTAAGCATTCTCAGTGGAAGACAAGAGAGAGGATAAATGAGGAGATCCAAAGAATTCTACACCTCTCGAACCTCGCCAAGACTGCAGATTGGTATAGACTGGTATCTGTATCAGAATCACACAGAAATCAGAATTTATGGACGTGAACTGGCTCCTTATAAACTTCTTAGATATGTTCCAGTTAGGATATTTTCCTTGGAATACATTAGGCAAATGATAAATTCAGACGACATACATTTTGTAGCTTTGAAGAGGAAACAACAGTTGAGAATTAAAGGGAAGATAGGATCCTTTATCTGCAACATTCGAGCTACTGGGGAAGAGGCAGACAAGCTACTGAAGGAGATGAAGTTTGGCACCAGTTTCCTTTGAACTATGATCCATGTGGGATTATTGCAGAGATGAGATCAAAGAAAAAAAGTTCCCCATATGCTCATGCACTCAAACTAGAGATCGAGCAATTTGCGAATCAAAAAGAGTGGGAGGTCAACACTCTGGAAGACATAGAACCGCAGCCTCCTACAACTGTCATCTCACAAACCACTACACCACAGGTGCCCAAGGAGAAAAGACTTAGGAAGGATTCCTCACCTTCAATCACTGAAGTGTCATTGGAAGAGTTCCAGGTTTACAAAAAAAGGCCCAAGATTAGTCACACAATTGGCAAGTCTAGAGAGGAAGAGACCCATTCTACCACAGTGGTTGAAGGAGAGAAGTGATCTCTTTTCTCCAACAACCATCAGATCACGTCTACTCCTTCATCCAAGAAACAGACTGACACCTCACTGATCAATCGATCAACTCCAGGAGTTGCAAAGTTGCGTATATTTGAGAAATATGATATGATTAAGAAGAAAAATGAGAGGTTGGCTAGCTGATCTCAAAATGAAAGTATTTGTTTTGCTGTTCAAAGTATTCATTTCCATCAAATTAAGTGTGCAAAGTGTTTTTGAAAACTGTTTATGAATTTTTGTGTGAGGTAGTGTTGTTTTAATTTGCTGTTTAACAACTTTAATCTGAATAACACAACAGAGTAACTTCACCATAAACACACAACAACATGATGAGACAGTTTACCCCTCTTGGGCTACATTTGTCGGGTCCAAGGCTCCCAATGGGCATGTCCTTGATATATTATGATTCTCAAAATGGTATTACAGTGAGAAAAAGGCCTAAACAAACCAAACCTGCTGTGAAAATGAATTCAGAACACAGAAAGAAGCTAAAAATGACTCTGTTTTCACCTAAAACAGTGAAGTGTAGTCCAATGCAACTCCATTTGCCTCAAGGCCCCTGATGGCTCCTCAAGCTTCTCTAAAGTAAAAATGGATGAAAGACACCTCTGTTGGCTCTACAACCTATTCCAGTTGCTCCAGAATGCTGAGAATACTCGAAATCCCCCAAAATTTTGTCCAAAAAGGTTTTGTCCCCCAAAAGTTATGACCAAAAGAAGTTTTGCCCCCTTTTCTAAAAAAAACTCCACCAAATTTGGAGTAACGGGAGTTAGCCCTGTTAGCAATGGAAATTGGTGCCTAAAAGGCAGACTCCACCCAAAACTATCGGAACCATTTGGTTTAGTGTTAAATGTTAGTGGTAGTGTCACATGGACCAACTAAACCACCGTTGGCGGAGTCGTTTGAGCCAACGGTAAGAAAAACCGTGGCATTAAAGGGTTATCGTAACTCTTGCTGGGACATGTGACCATATCCGAATTTAACCGCCTTCCCTAAACTTCCGGTGGAAGTAGCCCAAGGTTCTGAGCGATTGGTTCCATGTAAAGGGGGGGGCTGGCCCCCTTTCCGCCCCAACCAAATCAACTTACCACTTTAAATAAATGTATTGGCCCATATGGTTAAGAACCACCATGAGCCCAGGCGGTTAGTTCTTTGGGCTGCCACCCGATCGACCCACGGTCGAATCCTACCAACTTGCTCATATTTTTCCACTCAAAATATTCATCGGCCTGGGGCCACATGGAGGCCTCCGGGTAGGCCCCGTGGCGCCCATTGAATGGCCACCAAAATGTCCAGTCAAACCAATATCCAACCCACAAATGCCAAGTGTCAAACGGTGATAGGTTGCTAACGAAATATTCCATGGAATATTCTGTGGAATATTCTTTTTTTAATATTTAAAAAAAAAATCAAAGTCGACCCTGGTCAAACTGGACTTGAAGGAAATTGTGAATTTCAAACTTGAATAACTTTCACATACAATGTTGTATTTGAGTGTCATTTGCGACACCAGGATCTTATCGAAGAGGCCTATCCAGTCGTTCTGGTTTCAACCAATTCAGAGTAGTTCCAATTTTGAACATTTTTTTCACTTAGGACATGATCACCTGATCACACCTCCCCATTGGGAAGATTTTGGACCCCAAAAGCCTTTAATTACCTATTAATAAGATGAGGGTATAGGTCCCTCACCTTTTCCACTTCAATCCACTTTGCCTTACTTGGTTTGCTTCCTTTAAGACCAACCCGAACATAATCAACATTTCCCCTCCTTAAAGTGTGTGTCCTTCTATCAAGGATAGCATCCTCTTTCAACTCATCCAAAAATTTTGGCGAGAAATCCTCAATGGATGGCAGCTGAATGTCACTTTCATAATCAACAATTAAAGGAGGTTCATACAAACGTAGATTTTCCACATTCACAATGGAATACATTTGCATGTATGAAGGCAAGTCTAATTGAAAAGCATTATTTCCAACTTGTTTAAGGATCTTGAATGGACCATAACGAATAGGCTTCAGATTTTTAYCTTCTCCTTGCATTCTTTCCTTACTAATATGCAGCCATATCTCATCCCCTTCTTGAAACTTATGATCAATTATGTGCTTATCATGCCTCTCCTTGTACTTGCCTTGACTTTTTTCAAGCTGTTCTTGAACTTGCTGATGTATGAGCTGAATTCTTTCAATGAACATGTGAGCTTTGTCAATGTTACTATGACCATCAATGGCCACATCTTTCTCAAGAATAAAATCTAAAGGTGACTTAGGAAAATACCCAAAACAAGCTTCAAAAGGTGAAGTATGTGTAGAAGAGTGCTTGGCCTGGTTGTAAGCATGCTGAATGTAATGCACATGCTCATCCCAAAGCTTGGGATGCTTGCTATAATAAACTCTCAAAAGATGTAAAATGGTTCTATTCACTATCTCTGTTTGGCCATCTGTTTGCAGATGGAAAACAATACTCTTCTTCAACTTGGCGTCCATCATCTTCCATAAATTGGACCAAAAATTCCCCACAAATCTGGAATCCCTGTCACTAACAATAGAAGTAGGCAAGCCATAATGAACCCATACATGTTGAAAATATAAATTAACAGTTTGTTCAACAGTTATAGTTTTCTTACATGGCATAAGAATACACATATTGCTGAAACGATCAACTACTACATAAAGATAATCATGATGCTTTCTAGATAATGGTAGCCCTCCAAAAAAATCCATAGAAACACTTTCCCATAGTCTAGAAGGTACTGGAAATGGCGTATATAAACCAAGATTCCTATTGCTATGCTTTCTTATAGCACATAATGAACAACCTCTAATGAAACGTGAAACACTATCTACCATGCGAGGCCAATAACAATACCTCTGTAAATGTGCCACTGTTTTGCTTACCCCGAAATGTCCAACTATGAGAGAAGAATGATCTTCTCTCATGATGCTTAGTCTCTCCCCCTGTGGTATACATAACTTTCCCAAATGAAACAGAAAATTATTATGCAAATAATAATCATTCTCCTCAACATGATTTCCTTCACTCAAGTTAGCATACACATCCTTAAAATCAACATCTGATGCATACTGTTCTACGTAGCTTTCATGTACAATAGAATCATTCTTAAGCAAAGTACTAGCACTAATAATAGGCCTTGAAAGAATATCAACAACCTTGTTGTAATACCTTTCTTGTACCTTATTACCAAGTGAAATTGTTGTAGGAAGCCCATCCATCTGAAATGACGTGACTGCTGCAATTTACTTTGCGATTGCAAGCACTGTAAAGGCTGATGGTTGGTATGAACAATTGTTTCTTTGCCCATCAAATAGTGTTTCCATTTTTTGACACTTTGAACCAATGCATACAACTCTTTATCATATGTAGGATAATTCACAACAACACCATTAAATGTCTTAGAATGAAATGCAACAGACTTACCATGTTGTAAGAGAACTGCACCCATGGCGTAATCACTAACATCTGTCTGAATCTCGAATGACTGTCTCAAATCCGGTAATGCAAGGATTGGAGCTGAACTTATCTTCTCTTTCAAAGACTCAAAAGATTTATGCTTCTTGCCTCCCCATTGGAAAGCACGCTTCACACTAGTCACTGCATGCATAGGAGCTGCTATGGCAGAGAAGTTAGAAATAAACTTCCTCCAATATTGAGCTGCACCCAAAAAACTTCTTACCTCTGTAATGGATTTGGGAGTAGGCCAATTCACAATGGCTTCTACTTTGGAAGGATCAATTCTCAAAGATCCTCCTCCTACTATGTGTCCCAAATAAACCAAAGAAGTTTTTCCAAATTCACACTTTGACATTTTAAGAAATAACTGATTTTTCTTCAAAATATCAAGTACTTTCTTAACATGCATGACATGCTCTTCTCTAGTCTTGCTGAAAATTAAGATGTCATCTAAGTAGACAATAACGAAATCAACAAGAAAAGGATGTAAGACATCATCCATTACCCGCATGAAAGTTGCGGGTGCATTGCATAAACCAAATGGCATAACAAGCCACTCAAAGAGTCCCTGTTTGGTTTTAAATGCTATCTTCCAAATGTCACTTTCTGCAATTCTAACTTGATGATAACCACTACGTAAGTCTAACTTAGTGAAATATTTATCATCTTTCAATTTATCCAACAAATCATCTATCCTTGGAAGTGGGTAATGATTCTTTATCGTTATTTTGTTCAATGCCCTGAAGTCCACACACATGCGCCAAGTTCCATCTTTTTTTGGAATCAACACTATCAGTGACCCACATGGCGAAGCACTTGGTCCTATGAATCCTTTGTCCAACAAGTCTTTAATTTGCCTTTTGATTTCATCATTCTCCATGATAGACAAGTGGTACATGCTGATGTTAGGAAGAGGACAATCTTGATGTAAATGGATTTCATGCTGAATCTCCCTTTTAGGAGGTAAACCTGTCGATTCCTGAAACATCTCATGATGTGCATCAACTACATCATATAAATCTGATTTAAGCTTGGAATCACAATTTTCAAATGCCTCATGATTCACATCAACCTTGGGCTTAACCATAAGAAGTACAAAACTCTTACTAGAATTTACTAGCCTTTTTACCTGTCTCGCATTTACCATCACTATATTTTCCTTCTTGCGATGTGCTCTGACAATGAACTCCTTGCCATCTTTGAAGAGATGATATTTATTTTCATGGCGATGGAAGATCGCTTTCCTATCAAATAAGTAAGGATTTCCCAAAACAATTCCTGATATATCAAGCGGCACCACATCAAGTTCAACTGTGTCAATAAAGTGTGCAGTTATGGCGAATTGCAATATGCACTTTCTTGAGACTTGTAAGTTTGCATCCTTGCATATCCACCCAAGTGGATAAGGCTTTGGATGTGGAATGGTCTTAAGTTTAAGTTGTTTGACCAAGTCTTCTGATATGATATTTTCTTGTGACCCACTGTCAAACAGTGTGTCAATTTTAGTATGTTTTGAGACTACCCTCACATGGAACAATTCAATTCTTTCTTCCTCATTAGGAGCTTGTACATGACAGTTTGAAGTACTAGTGCTTGGCTTAGTTTCAGTTTCCTTTCCCTTCATACTTTTCAAACCCATGGATGCAATTTTGGTTTCAACCCCTGAATCATCACCTAAATCTTGAGGTGTAGTTGTAGTAGCTGCAATTTTCTTCTTTCCCTTGTTTTTGTTAAACTGATTTCTTTTTTCAGGATGTAATTTCCAACAGTTTTTCTTTTCATGGCCCTCTCTTGAACAATGTTTACAAATAAATTTTTCACCCTCTTGTTTGATAGACGCATTCTTTTTGCCTTTTCCCTTAAAGGTTTTAGCTTTGTTCTTCCCTATGAAAGGCTTGTTTCTACCCTCATCAAAAGTGGTTTTCCCTCTAGCCTCTAAATGYGTAGCTTGTACACAAACTTCGTCTAGACTAGTAGGATTAAACATGAGGATAGTATGTTTAAGGTAACTGTGCAAACCACCTATATATTTCAGCAAAGTATCTTGACTTTGTAAGTCTACCCCTAATAAGAGTGCTCTTCTCCCAAATTCTTGGGTATAGTGTTGCACATTCTGTCCCTTAAGCTGTCTAAAGTTTTGCCAATTCATTATAGCCTTTTGTAGATGAGCTAATGGATAAAATTGCTTTTTGATTGTAGTAATAAATTCAGTCCATGATAAAGTAATCTTACCATGTTTCTTAATTTCATCCTTGGTCTTGGCTTCCCACCATACCAATGCTTCTCCATCCATTCTTAGAGAGGCTAGTTGTATCTTGGTGTCGTCATCATGAAGGTTTTAAATCATTAAATAAACTACCAATTGTCTGATCTAATTGTCAAGTTTCTCTGCATTGACTTCACGATTAAACATAGGCAATTCAAATTTGACATCAATCTTTAAAAAATGATTTTTACCAGTGGTTTTCGACTTATGAGACTGATTTACCGAAGTCGAGGAAGACAATGTAGAGGAAGAGGATGAAGATGGAGATGGTGGATCACCATTTCCTCCATGTCCTTTCTTTGAATGATCATTACTCTTCTTTCCTCCTGTGGAACCCTCTCTTTCTTTCTGGTTTTTAGACCCTTCTCCAGCAATCCTATCATTTCTTTCTTGGTAGAGGATCCTTACCATCACAGTCATATCCAATAAATCTTTCTAGAATACCCGTTCTTCTTCCTTGGGATCCATCTCTTCATAAGATTCTCCTTCTCTTGAAGACATGCTTGAAGCTGCTTCTAGGGCTCTTGGAGGTGGTTCTCTGACCCTTCTTGGTTGTGGATTAGTTTGTGCACTAACCAAGTTTCCTTCACCTCTCTTGAGTTTTAGCCTAGTAAGCATGAAAACTTGCAAACAATTAAATTAATCTTTTCACAAAACAAATGCCGAGTAAAAACTCTAGCTTCTAAAGCTCTAAACCTAAGCTTCGATACCATCTGATCTGAAAATGAAAGTATTTGTTTTGCTGTTCAAAGTATTCATTTCCATCAAATTAAGTGTGCAAAGTGTTTTTGAAAATTGTTTATGAATTTTTGTGTGAGGTAGTGTTGTTTTAATTTACTGTTTAACAACTTTAATCTGAATAACATAGCATAATTACTTTACCATAAACACACAACAACATGATGAGGTAGTTCACCCCTCCTGGGCTACATCTGCTGGGTCCAAGGCTCCCAATGGGCATGTCCTTGATATATTATGATGCTCAAAATGGTATTACAGTGAGAAAAAGGCCTAAATAGACCAAACTAGCTGTGAAAATGAATTCAGAACACAGAAAGAAGCTAAAAATGACTCTGTTTTCACCTAAAACAATGAAGTGTAGTCCAATGCAGCTCCATTTCCCTCAAGGCCCCCGATGGCTCCTCAAGATTCTCTAAAGTAAAAATGGATGAAATACACCTCTGTTGTCTCCGCAACCTGTTCCAGTCACTCCAGAATGCTGAGAATACTCGAAATCCCCCAAAATTTCATCCAAAAAGGTTTTGTCCCTCAAAAGTTATGACCAAAAGAAGTTTTGTCCCCTTTTCCAAAAAAAACTCCACCAAATTTGGAGTAACGGGAGTTAGCCCCGCTAACAATGGCAATTGGCGCCTAAAAGGTGAACTCCACCCAAAACTATTGGAACCATTTTGTTTAGCGTTAAATGTTAGTGGTAGTGTCACATGGACCAACTAAACCACCACCGGTGGAGCCGTTTGAGCCAACGGTAAGCAAAACCATGGAATTAAAGGGTTATCGTAACTCCCACGGGGACATGTGACCATATCCAAATTTAACCGCCTTCCCGAAACCACCGATGGAAGTAGCCCAAGGTTCTGGGTGATTGGTTCCATGTAAAGGGGGGGCGGGGTTGGCCCCCTTTCTGCCCCAACCAAATCAATTTACCACTTTAAATAAATGTATTGGCCCATATGGTTAAGAACCACCACGAGCCTGGGCAGTTAGGCCTTGGGGCTACCACCCGATCGACCTGCGGTTGAATCCTACCAAATCGCTCATATTTTGCCACTCAAAATCTTCACCGGCTTGGGGCCACGTGGTGGCCTCCAGGCAGGCCCCGTGGTGCCCGCTAAATGGCCACCAAAATGTCCAGTCAAACCAATATCCAACCCACAAATGCCAAGTGTCAAACGGTGATAGTTTGTTGATAGAATATTCCATGGAATATTCTATGGAATATTCTTTTTTTTAATATTTAAAAAAACAAATCAAAGTCGACCCTGGTCAAACTGGACTTGAAGGAAATTGTGAATTTCAAACTTGAATAACTTTCACATACAGTGTCGGATTTGAGTGTCATTTGTGGTGCCAGGATTGTATTGAAGAGGCCTATCCATTCGTTCTAGTTTCAACCAATTCTGAGCAGATCCAATTTTGAGCATTTTTTTCACTTAGGACATGATCACCTGATCACCAGCAACACTTATGCTCAATTCTGGAAGAAAACATCAACAACACAACATAGGCTGCTCTCTTCTTTCAACACAGAGAAGGGGAGAATGTACATGGCCTTTCTGCAGGCACAAGTACCTCATCCAAAGGAAATCACTGACTACAAAAGATCCACACTTGAATTTGATGCTAAGGATATACATTCAACTGACCAGATGGATCTACATAGGCAGACTGGAGAGATGGTTTTCTCAACATTGGCCAATGCTTCCACTACTGCTACCAAATTATAGGTTTCTCTGAACAATGTTTAGACCCAATTAAAGCTGGAGAAAATATCTTCTTTTGCAAAGGATAAAAGGCTTAAGTCTTTAGACGAATTGGTGCTCAAAATTGGGTATGAACCCTCAAATGTAAAAGAAGTTGAGGAGATGCTCAAGAAAAAGAATGCTGACATAGAATCTTTGAGGAAATGGCTAAAGTTGTCTTCTACAGAAGATTCACAAGCCAAAGAGATGGCTGAAACAAAAGGTGAGAAGGAGGAGATGCTAAATTTGATCATGGAATAGGATGCACATATAAAAGAGATGGAAACAAATATGGAAAGGTTAGTAAAGGAGAAGGAACAGGAAACACCCATGGAAGTCATCCCACTGAGTGCATTTCCCCTCACAGAAGTTATCACAGTAACAACATCAACAACCACCACAATAGAACTTCCATCAGTCACCCCATTAACAACTCTAGAAAAATCTGTGGAGCTAGCAAGATCAATGGAAGAGATGACCCTACAAGAATCGGAAGTCAAAAGGATAGAAAAAGAGGTAGAGAATCTCCAGGAGATTAAATATTCTTTCCAAGCTAGCTACAATACAGAGAGAAACATATCAGAAAAACTAAAGCAGGAGATTCAATAGTTGCAAAAGCAGACAATTGTGGGTAAAAAATTGGCAGAAGCCAAAAAGAACATTTGGATGGATATCTCAGAATCCATAAATGAAATTTGGCCCATGGTGAAAATCATGTTCGAGCAACATGAACTGGTGTTAAGGAGCAAGCAAGCCATCAATAGGATCAAGGGAGAGTTGGGAGAAATTCCCATAGAAGAAAATGAGATCATCAGGTTTCTCAATTCAAAAACTAAAGAAGAGCTAGAAAACTTGAAGATTGAGGATAGGATGGAGACTATCCTCGAGGTTAAGAGAGATCTGACCAAAAGAGGATAGATGTTGAAACTAGAGGAGAAATCCCAAATCATGGAGAGTGGAGTTCAGAGATTCTTCGGCAAGATTGAGGCATTACAAAAGAAAGGTATTCCTGGTTTACTGGTTCTAAATGACAAACTAATGACACTTTCCGACTACAAGCAAAAGATTGCCATGATGGAAAAAGACAGCTYCRAATTCTCAGGGATATTGGGAAGCATAATAGGCAAGGCATATMTAGAAACCCTACAGTTGGATCTCAATATCCAACATGAAATCAAGTACATTTTTATCACCAGACCGACTTTTGCCAAATATACCGAGATGGATGAAATTTACCATAGGCTGCTAAAAGTCACTATCCCAAATCAACAAAGATGGGAAGAGTTGTGCGAATTGATCAAGTAAAAGATGAGGTGGACATACAAGTCAACATCCAAAATAGTCAAAGTCAATTTGATGAATCACCAACAACTTTCCCCAAAATTAGCATGGAGAATTCGACAGATAATAAGCAGTTCCTACAATTTAGTATTTTGTTATCTAGTTAGTTATCATTAGATTCTTCCACGTCCTGATCATTAATGACAGGATCGATTGTAATATTTTCTATATATACTTCAAATTTCGAAGTACCGAGGGTTGATGTTTATGCCCAAGCAAGCTATAAGCACTGTAATTTTATCAGAGATCTACCAGTAATAAAAGGACATTTAACAAGATTCCTGCGTCTTAGGTGTTGGTGATGTTTTCTTCTCTTAGTTGAATGGTTCTTCCTATCTTCATAATCATTTATGTTTTCTATATCTGATCGTTTAAAAGAAGTCGAAGTTGCAGAGTTTATCTTTATATACTCTGTTCCTGGCTTTTAAAGCTCTAAATGTTTATCTTCTGATGTTATGATTAAAAAATTCTTAAATGCTTCTTGGTTATAATTGATTATCTCATCTTTTCTGCTGTCCATCATTTAAATTCTAAAGGATCTAACAGTTGCATTATCCTGCCCTGTGAAAACACCTTATAAAATCTGTTTATTGATCTTGAACCTTATAAAATAGACCCCATAGCCCAATGGATGCGTAAGCGATATTTCAGCCATTTTTATAAAACAAACAACACAGTCTCATTTATTTAACTAGCCTAACATCTAAAATCTAAAACATAGTTAAATTTTACAGAGAGATCCCTCCCTAAAACTGGAAGGGCTAGATCCCAATTTTGAAGTGGTTGGATAAAGTTATCTCTGTTGGAAATGTTTAACAGGTAGCATATGCTTGTCATTGATGGCAAGTACAACAATGAAGATGGCATGAGTATAGGAAGAATGTAACAGATGGGCACCAGAAGTATTTTAGGAAGACGCTGCAGAGCAAGCCCAATAAGTTCAGAAGAGATAGTGCAGAGGATTGTTGGTAGGTTATCAGGCAAAGTAAGCTTGTCATTGATGGCAAGATCAGAGTATGCAGTGAAGGAAAAACAAGGACAAAGTACGCTCTGGAGGAGAAGCCCCAGTGATCACTAGATCTCATCCTGAATTCCCGATGGTCGTCAGATCTGAATGAAGACAAAAGGAGCACGCAGATCTGGAGGATAGATCTCAGGCGTTAGATCTGAGTGCAGGGTCCAACCACCGTTGGATCAAGGAAAACCTGCACGATATTTAAAAGTGCAAGGAGTAGAGGGATCACAAAATCCTGAAAGTAGGAGGACCGTCCATCTCAGGGGGTTATGTGGACCATTGATTCGACTCCCTGTCGGAGTTTCGAGGATCGCGTGTTGGAGATGTCAAAGAAACAATGCAACAGGAATCCTGATTTCGCGATATGCAAAATCATGACTTAAATCACAGCCGTTGAATCAATATCAAATCTGAACCATTGATTCGAGTCCATGTCGGAGTTTCGAGGATCGAGTGTTGAAGTTGTCAAAGAACATTCACCACAGGAATCCCGATTTCGCGATATGCGAAATTGTGATGTAATCTGAGCCGTCAGATCAAGCTTTGATCTAGACTGTTGATTCCAGTCCGTTTCGGAGTTTTGGGGATCGCAACATGGAGTGGCAAGTAAACAATGCAACAAGAATTTCGATTTCGCGATATGCGAAATTGCGATTCAATCGTAGCCGTTGAATCAAGCTCTGATCAGGACCGTTGATCCCACGCCATTTCAGGGTATTGGGGATCGTGACTTGGAGAGTCGAGATGTCTAATCTCCAGACTCACGAAATGAAAAATTGTGAAAGCACCTTATGCATAAAGCAGTGGTCATGGCCCATGATCACGAGAAGGAAAGGAGTCAGTCCAAATAAGCTCCATTTTGGGGTTTCAGAGATCGTGACTTAGAGAGTCGAGATGCCTCATCTCCAGACTCACGAAATGCGAAATTGCAAAAAGCACGTTATGAACAAGTGCTTGGTCATGGCCATGGTCATATAAAGGAAGGATCCAGCGCAGAAAAGCTCCATCTCGGAGCTTCGCCTATCGCGATGTGGAGTGACGAGAACCTCCATCTAAGGAAAAACGAGATGCGAGATCGCGAAAAGATCTGGACCATTGATTCATCGAGATCATGGACTGTCGATCAGGTTTGATGAAGATCATGAGTTTGCAGCACCTTTTAGCGCAACCTATGGTCACCGTGTGTGGTCAAGTGGAGGAAGGACCTAGTGTAGATAAGCTCCGCCTCAGAATTTCGGGGATCACGTATGGGAGTTCGAGACACTGGATCATACAAATGCTGAAATACCGAAAAGGTGAATTGTCGATGTAACCGGAGGTCACCGCCTGTGGTCATGTAGAGGAGGGAGCTAGAGAAGCCAAGCTCCTTTTCGGAGCTCGTGACATGGAGACTCAAGATGTCTCATCGCAGAATCTCTGAATTGTGAAAGTGCGAAATGGGTAAATAACGCAAGAACCCATCAGAATTAATCCAACGATGGAGGTGAAAATGAGCACGATCGGAGGGATAATGTTGATCCTCACAGTGTAACTGCTAGAAACCATTGATGGTTTCTACTAGAGGATGCGAAGAGACTTCTGTGTGATTTCCAGAGGAGTTGAAGAGTTACAAGGAATCTGCCAGTGGAATGAAGACGATTCGTGGAGGAAATTGACAGCTGGATGAGGGTTGGAGCCTGTAACCGAAATAGAAAGTATAAGCTCAACTATGCCAGAGAAGATGAAGAGTCTCAACTGCTAGAGAGGCCGAGGAATCTCAGCATAACACCTAGTGATGCCGAACGCGCGGTTGAACTGCCAGAGAAGTCGAAGAGTCATGATGATGATCACGCAGAGCACTTGAGATGTGGAGGAGATTGGCGCAGTATGAGCATGCAGAGGAATGGCGAATATTGCATGCACAAGATGCACAGAAGCTATATATAGACGGTATAGAGAAGAGAAGCGGTTGTTGTTGTTGTGGTCGCTGTGTAGAAGGATTGAAGTGTGAGCAAGGAGGCAGAGCGCAGAAGTAGAAATGCACAGAAGAGGAACTGTGTAGTGAATTGACATGGCACACAGAGCATAAAAAGCAGAAGAATAGACATCGCAAGTCATGTGTGCAGAAAGGCAATGAGGCAGACAGAGCAACAAAATGCAACAGAACAGTGATGAGTCTGGTAAGCCATTGTTGAACATCATATCACTGTAATAAGTTTTAGTAGCAAAGATTTATATTTTAGGGAGGTTGGGAGGTGTTAGGGAGGATTGTTGTCCTCAGAGGTTCAAGTGGGTGCTTGAACACAGGGAGTTGTAGCTTCCATCTGGTTGCAGCAAGAGAAACCAGGGTGGTAGGGTGGTGCAAGGGAGAACTCTTGTTCTCTGTTATACAGGTCGGTGCCTGTATGATTGGAAGTTGGTGCTTCCATTCAGTTGGTGCTGGAAACACTTAGGGAGTTGGTGCTTCCTTCTAGTTGGTGCTAGAGAAACCATGGAGTTGGTGCTTCCTTCTAGTTGGTGCTAGAGAAACCAGAGAGTTGGTGCTTCCTTCTAGTTGGTGCTAGAGAAACCAGGGAGTTGGTGCTTCCTTCTAGTGGGTGCTAGAGAAAACAGAGAGTTGGTGCTCTTAGCAAGTAGCAGCTTGCAAAATAGAGGTTGTAGNTACTTATCATATAAAGAAAAAGAGGTTTTTACCCTGTATGGGTTTCCTCGGGAAATATCTGTCTTTGTGTTTCTCATATATGTGTGACTGATGCTGAATGTGCCATTTTTTATTTCCCCGCATTAATGTGATCATCATTCAGTGTGAGTTTAAAAGAAGCATAATTGTTTAAGCACGATAACAATTGATTCACCCCCCCCCTCTCAGTTGTCCAACAACCTCTAGTAAATTTCTTCTACACAATGACAACCTCTGGGAATTTACAGAGCAATAACATAGTGGCGTCCATACTGGGGAACTGAACAAACTTTTCATCCCTCATATTCTTTTCCCTAGACAAAGAAACTTTATTTCTGAACTACTCACAAGATCTAAATTCATAAAGAGATAATGTTCAGAGGTTGTTAAAGTTTGTATATAATTAGTTCGAAAATTCTAAGCACTCTGAACTTGTAGTGGCGTAGTGGCGTAGTATAATGTTCTAAACTTGTATAGAAGAGATCACTCCCCACCCAAGAATAGTAAGCACTCTGTTGGATAATTATTTTCTTTTGTAGAGGTGATAAGTGGGCTGGTAATCTTCCTGTGGCTAGATAATTTGCTGTATATGCAAACCAAGGGGTTTTGGTAGAGACTGCAAATAGATGTTCATCAGGGAAGTCATCGTCCACTGGAGTACCGATACTATCCTGGGGAATACGAGAAAGAAAATCTACAACTACATTCTCTTTCCCTGGCCGATCAACGATGGTAATGTTAAATTCCTGAAGCAATAAAA
>JASDQU010099819.1:81845-94952 GCA_032191745.1 Picea mariana
TTTATACATGATAAGGAGATATATACAAAATGGTGCATTAGTATTTCATTTTTGAATATGTGTTTGTTTAATGGATAGTGGGTTTAACTTTGATGGTTATTAATTTTTGAATATGTGTTTGTTTAATGGATGATGGATTCAACCTTGATGCTTGTTATGTAAATTATAAGTAATCATTACTCTAAAACTAAGTTGTATGATGTTAAGTTTTTTTGTCCTTTTCATTTCATGGTTGGTATTTTGATAAGAGGTAAAATCATGAAGATAGGTAGTACTTTCGTGACAATCGGGTTTCCAAAATTCCTAGTAGTAATTTTTCGGTCGAAAAAATGTTGCTAGGAATTTTTTCGGCTGAAACTGTTTTTGACCGAAAATTTGCACATCAAATTTAACGGCACTCTCAAAATTTGTGTACAATAATTTTTGGATGAATTATTTTCCTGTGGTAAGCATATTTAGGCCGAAAGACTTTTTGGCTGAAACGTTTATTTTTAACGGATTCCATTAAAAACTAGGTTTCGACCGAAAGAATATTTCAGTCGAAAACCTGAAAATGGGACTGTTTGCAAGAAAGTGCAAATTCTCTCCATCTTACTTCATCTTTGGAGGTAGCAGACTCCTACAAATACTCAGAATTTAGTTTCAGAATTGATACCAACATTTTTAAAATTGAATCTACTTTCATTGGGTATAATTTGTTTTCATTTTCATTGTTTTTATCTAATTTTATTTAATTTTATAAAAAAATCACGGCATAATATTTTTAGGTGAGATTTATGATGTGAAATGAAAAATCCATATCTCTAAAAATACATAGTGGAAAATTATGGAAAATTTATATTCATAATCCTTAAACTGTAACCTTTTAGATTACTGTAGTATATTTCATTTGTCAAAAAAAAGAAGTTTAATAATGGATACATTGTTATGGGAAAAAATTCTTTGTTTTTATAGTAAAGTAAAATTCTAAATAAAAAAAATACTTTGGTTCACATTAAGTTGAAGAACCTGTTAAAATTAAAAAAAAAAATTGTCATAAAACAAACAAAAGTATTACCCATCTTCATGATTTTATTTTAAGATGAGATCATAATTCTCATCTATATTTAAAAATACATTCCTTGTTAATTTAAAAACATAAAAATATATAATTAAATGATAAAAAGATAATACAAAGTGGTACATTAGAGAATTAATTATGAATATACGTTATTATGCTTACAACAATTTAAGTTAAAATTATTTTTTGTTTGTTGATGCGTCATATTTTTTTTTATCTCAAGTTGCAATTGTAGTGTAAGGTTAAAAGTAAATTTGCTATATAATTGCAAAAAAAAATAATTATTACAAAAGTGTAGTTTATCTAATCAATTCCACTTAAATGCTAAAGGTTATAGCATATGTTAGGTTATAGGTTTAACTTTGTTAAACACTTATTTTCTTTATTCTTTCATGTCACTTTCTCACACTTTTGTATAAAATGTTATTTTAAGCTTATTAGATGAAATTGGCCTTTTCAAATGATTTTTTATATAAACATTTATTTTCTTTATTCTTTCATGTCACTTTCTCACACTTTTGTATAAAATGTTATTTTAAGCTTATTAGATGAAATTGGCCTTTTCAAATGATTTTTCTAATATATAAACATTGTGTGAGAGATTTGACTTCAACTCACTTTGTCCATGTGCAAAATATTTCATCTTACTAGTAAATGTTCCTAATTTTTAATAAAAAAAATATAGATAGTTGTATAGTTGCATGGTTTCAAATTATGCTTATGATTTGATTTGATTTACTTTTTATTAATATTATATAATACTAATTAAAATTAACTTTTATTTTTCAAAGTTGTGTATTCCAAACATATATTTTAAGAAATTTGGGTAAATAAAAACTAATAAATAAGTATCAAAATTATAATATTGAATACTGAAATCAGAATATTGGATATTAGGAATAATTTGATAATTATTTAATAATTTGATAATTATTTAATAATTTTAGTTTTTTGGGTTTAATAATGTTCATATAATGTAATTAGACAACTAAACTATATTTACGTCTACGTACACTTATTGACTATGGATACATTTAATAAGTTTTTAGTACTTAATCAGTTTTGTATGGACAAGATTAAATATTGATGGAATATTCTTAGTAGTCCCAATAAATCAATGGTTGTAATTTCAACCACTAACTTCCTCACTATTATAAAGATATCATTTTACATGTTTATTTTTTACTTTTACTTAATCATATTTAAAATTTACTATGGTGGCTAGCTGATTGCCAAGTATGAGTGATTAGGGTTTCATTTTCTAGACCAACCTAAACCTTTAACCTTCACCAGCCATGTTCTGGACACACTGCCTCCTTCCAGCCAACTCCTTCAGACTCCTTTCGTCCACCTTTCTCGTTCCCGGCGGTTCAGGTTTTGCAAACGTCTTTATTTAATATTGCTAGATCCAATTTATCCCGAGACAACAATATAACACGTATGATAGTTGCAGCTAATCCCGAGACGGTTCTCTTTCCCTTTATTTTAGCGTTGTGTTTTATTTTCTGGACAAGCCCAAACCTTTCTGCATTCACCAGCCATGAATTTGTGGCTGTGCTAGTTGATAATACTTTTGAAAATATTATATATACCAATATCATATAAATTATTGAATTTTTTTACAAGCATCATATAAATATGGACCACAAGACATATCATTTTATGTTAGGGACTTTAAATTCTTCACTCTCCTAAGTTTCAACAATCAATACAATAAAAATTTCACTATTATTTCAAGATAGGATTTGAAATGTCTCAATTTCTTTGTTTTTTTAGAATCTATCCCTAATAATATCTTTTCTATTGGGAATTGTTGCTCATTTTACTTGCTTCATAGATTCTTTTACCTTTTAAAATTCCTTCTTAATTCAACTTTTTCAGTTAGCATAAAATCTTCATTTATAAATATTCCTAAACACCATAAAATCTTCATTTATAAATATTCCTAAACCTTAAATAAGAAAAATAAGAAAATTATGAAGTTTATTTATTAAAATAAGAATTAAATTAAATCCAATTCAAAGTGGATTCATGTGGAGAGTCGCATTAGGTCTTCCAAATAATTTATATTCACAGATTGCAGATGGGTCTAATCTATAGTTTTTTTCATCCCATAACCACATGCGGGGATGATCAAACCAGACACCTTTCTTCCTCAACTATACAAACTGTGACAATAACGAGAACATGAACAACAAAGGTGCTTCGTTATTCAGAGAAGTAGAAGAAAACCTAAATTCGTTTATTATAGATTATACATATACGTACGCCTGAAGCAAATGAAAATGACACTGAAATTCAGCATGTATATTACATACTAGCTGTAACAACAAATGTAGATCTCAGGTGTGATGAGGCAGTGTGATGGATCTGTGGGTCAGCGACCGCAGACTTATACATTTCTCTAATTATATTCTCGTCTGAGCATTGTGGATTCTTCCGAAGGGCTGGACGACCGAATTGCATTGCATTCCCAAGTTATTGCTGATAATTCTGCTAGAAAAGAAGGCGGATGAAGACATGGACAGCATCATTTTTTCATAACCGTCTCTCAGCTTCGCGAACAGTGTTTTAGGAGAAGCCCATTCGAATCTTAATTTAGGCACCGCTCTTAACTTCCAAACCCCGGATCTTCGTTTTTGGATTACCAGTTTCCACACTCGAACCCTATTTCTCTTTTTATCTCTAAGTCGCTCGTATTTTCTCCAATGCAAACAACGTGCAACGAAGTTGTATAACGACGCAGACGGTCCTGTAAATGAATTCAGTCCCATTCTTGCTTTTAACTTCGATTTCTCAATGCCCGAGTTCGCTCACTGAAATATAACTTCAATTTCCTTCGCTCATTGAAATGAATTTGTGAGGAAGAATAGCAATAATAATTATAGTCTCCAGGCCGCATGATAACCGTGGATCACTGGCTACAGCTCACACCGTTTCAAGTGAACTCTTTAAATGCCTGTTTCACAACCGCAACTACTCCACATCCAATATAATAACCACCGACCAATGTTAAAGGCGATACACCGTCCCACAGTGTTTCATTGATATCGATAGGGTCCTGAGACTAAAGCACGTCCGCTAATCATTTACCAAATCGTACAATTTTCGGAGTTTTCAGGCCATGATTTTGGCTGGACGAGACAGTTGAAATGGTAATAATCGGAAAAGTGTACCTTTTCCGATCTAAACATTTATTTTAAATCTCCCAATCTATACAAATTGTAATTTAAATAACAAATTAATGAAATATAAAGATTTTTTTCTACTTAATTTCGGCTCAAGATATCTCAAAAGGAGTAACTCCAAAAGTTGTTTCATTTTTTTTTTTTAATGTTAAAAATTTATTTTTGAATATATAAATAGATTCAGTCTGTTAAAAAACTCATAAGACATCAAATTATATAACTAGCATAACTGCTAATATAGCAGCCGGAGAACGGATTAACAAATAACTTTATTTATCTGGTGTTAATATTTTAATTTCTATTAATTACTTACTCAATCAGTTAGCTATCAAAGTAATTTTTAACTATGATTAGGTAAATGTAAAAAAGTAAACACATAAACAGATGTCTTTATAATAGCTAAGAAGTTAATGATTGAAATCACAGCCATTTATTTTGTGTGACTACTAAGAATATTCTAGCCATATTTAATCCTATCCATAGAAAACTTATTAAGCACTAAACCCCTATTAAATCTGCTCATTATCAATAGGTATATGCTTTTGAGCTTAAAAATAATCACTCATATTTACAAATCTAATAATTTCTAACCAGATTTCAAACAAATATCCAAAAAAAAAAATAAAAATAAAACATTTAACCTACTAAATATGTAAATGTTTAATAAATGTAAATTGCAATACACGTTCACGGTCTCATCCACACATATAAATCTACATGTCAAAAGGACCCTTTAACGCTTTTGTATTCAATGCATGGGAAAGTGGCCCTCCTGTCCATTGTTCGGTGGATACCATTGCTACAATGAGATATATTACTTGCTAGAATGACATCTTACTTTCTATACAAAGAGAGTGACCTTATTCAACATAAAAAAAAAATAGTTTTCCATTGACGAACCTCTTAACTCAGTGAAGAAAAAAACAAACTCGACGTATGAATCTGGTTATGGAATTGGTCTTTATGGATCATAACTCAGAGGCTAGTTTACTAACTAAATGGGTAGAAGCCCTTCCCACCCAACAAGCCATTTACCACGTTGTTAAGGATTTTAGCACAAGTGGATCCTAATTGGCCATAAACTATACTAAATAAATGGGTTGAATCCATTCTCATCCACTCGAGTTGTTATCCAACTTTTTGAAGATAATAGCTTATCTAGGTTTTGTTGAGGATAAAAGGTTGTGGGCAAAGGATTTTTAGTTAGTTTTTTAACCAAAAAAATAAAATAAAATAAAAATTAATATCACTTTAATATTATCATAAGGCATTTATTTAAGTACTTACTACTATTCTATATGGTGTGATTAATTTTTTTAAACTAAAACTTCATGAGAGTTATTAAGAAAACATTGGTAGAGAACAACAAAGAAAGGAATTCACATCTTTGGTATGTATTATGAGTAAATAGGGTCACTACAAAGAGGGCCCCAACGATATCACTCTTCGAGTTGGTTTATGGTTTAGAAATGGTGTAACACACCCATGGTGGGGTGTCAAAATTTCATTCTTCTTAAGAAATCAAATCCTCCATTCGGGGTCTCTATCCCATTTTGATCATCAAAGATTTCCAACCATGGTCTCCATGCTCAAAATCGAGCTTAGAGCTGGTAGATATACCTCTCCCAAGTTCCTCAGTGTTCATTGGTCGGGGCCACGGCGCTTCCATGTGGGTTCGACTCAATATGCTTCTCCTCGAGTTCTCTGATATCCCAGAACTTCTAGCGTTCCAAATTCTATGGCGGAAATCCATCCACCAACCAATCCAACGTCTGGACTTGGTTCTCGGCTAACTCACAGGCTAACGAGGAATTAGATGTTCGGCCTTCTGATTTGAATTTTCGGCCTAGCCTCTTCCCTCCGACTATAATTGCATACGACTGCGGGCTATGACCAGACACCAAGACAACAGGCGCCTATTTCGGTGCTTCAGAGCTTCGAGCTCTAGAAGTTTTCAACCTATGACACCATAAATCTTCTGAAGTCTCGAATCGACAGATTTCAGGTATGCTTATGGAAATCAGTGGTCCCCGTTTTCTTTCAAGATCAACAAACCATGCTTACTTCGAAACTCTGCGCTTCGACGAATTCCAAAGCACTCACAAATGAAAACCTCTGAAGGGAAATCCTTCTGGACTACCAGATCTCCTCACACCTGTCTTCTGAGATCAACGACTCAGGTGAACTCCGAGCTTCGGGCTTTCGAGAGTTCTTGTTCCAATTTTCTCCAAAGTGGCTATCCTCTAAAGTAGCAGATCGCCCGCCACACGTCCCCAACGATGAACGGTTGAGATTCTCTTCGATACTCCGAGCTTCGAGGATTTTCGAAGCACCAAGCTTCAAGTCCTCTGAAGTGACTCTCCTCCGAAATACACGATTTGATGCCAAGTGTCTCCCGACTTCAATGACTAGGATGGACTCTCAGAGTTTCGGTCACTTCACCAACCACTTTGGTTAGGTGGCACGTACTAGGGGCTGACACGTAGAAGGGCCAGGAGCGACATGTGCCCTCATCAAGGATGACACGTATCACGTTCCAAAGTTTCTATAGAGTATGTGATACGCATGAATCCATGTAACATGTGGCACGTCAAACTTGGGTCCACGTCACCATGGATGGAGTCATTGCACCATGTCACTCCAGTTTGATCATCTTTCATGCCCTCTGATCTCGCGGCCAAGGTACGTACACGTAACCCTTGGATCAACGGCCTCTGTTACTTCGTAACTTCGGCGTTCAGGGAATTTGATGCTATAAAATCTCTATCTTCCTGAAGTAGAACTTCAACGAAGTCTTCTTGTTGTAGATCTAATGGCTAAGGGGATCTCCAAACACTCTCGATCGGTGGCTCGCGCTACTTCGCAAGGGGGAGTTGGATCCCATTTTAGACAGTGATATGAGTTCACGTAACCACTAGGGAAACCATTCGTTGTTGGTCAACTCGTCGGTAATCGAGTCTCTCGGTTACCTTCGGCCAGTATAGGGCTTAGTAAGGTCGGCCATACCTCGAATTCCTGGACTTCTGGAGCTCCAAAGCCAGGAGGAATTTAGCTTCCTTAGGCTTAGCCTAAGGTTCCTAGGTATGAATCATATGGGTCCTCCCGAACGGATCTTTTCTTCTCGTCTTCCAAACGAAGAGATCTCCCCTTTTTCAAGGCTTGAACCTCACTATCCTTCCTGAGCTTTATCATGAAATGGTTAAGGAATTGGGCCTGAAATCCCGGTCACACAGCAAGGAGTCTAAAAGAGGTATCCTCTTCAGACAGACAGGTTCAAATTGGCACGATATCTCTATCTCGACCATCTTACATGCTTATGTCCCAAGAAGCCTCAAGAGATAAGTTGGGGCAAATAGACTATTAGTCAGACACATAAGTTCATAAGGAGATGAATACATACACATATCGTGACCATTCCACACATAAACCATTTATAGATACACATATATACATAAACCCATGCATTCATCCATTTTTTCAGTTCAATACATAAACTAGGAAAATACTTATTAGACCCAGATAACGTGAAGCAACTGTTGAAAGGGGTGCCCGTTTCCACCCAACCATAGGATCAATCACTCCTAACAGATTTACCACTAGCCACCCCCGAGCTAGACCATGACGCTCTGAGATATAATCATTTTTTTTGACTCAGCGACAGTAGGGACGGAGGTGACTCTCCTCCTCACACAAGATCTTGGAAACAGTTTTCACTATACCAAGTAAAGAGGACCGCCTGAGAACTTCCTCAGTCACTCAGTAGCCTCATTTATCATCTTGTATCATAACCCTGCTAGCCATTTCCCTGTGACAAAAACAAGCTCATTTCTTAGTTCTTCCTTGAACCTGAGAGTTTTGTCTCTCGTCTCTACACTCTTCGCAGTTCTTCCTCTTCCCACCACACCTTTCTATCTTTCCTTCCTCAGCAAGATTGCGTGTGGCTCGAATTCCCAGTTCGTGTTTAGGTCTAAAATCCTTACAGATGGGTTATTTTCTCCATCCCCTCATTAAATCTTGAGGAGGTCTTCCCACCTACCAGCCTAACTGTAATTCATTCCTGGGTCAGAGGAATGTTCTGGTCCTGAGAAATTGAATCCAGTAAGGTACTGGTTTGGTGGAGGTTAACGCAACCATTCTTGGTCCCCTTCACCATTTTTTCATAGAATTTGTGGTCTCTCTTAGCACACTCCCCTTCTAGAATTCATGCAACACTTATCCATTTTCTAGTAAATAACACAATTTACATTCATTGACCTTTTATACAAAGGTCCATCAAATCAAACATTCACACATATTGAGTTTTTCATAGTCTCTTAGCCCATATAATTATATTTACAAACTGGGGGAAATAGGGGTGTTACAATTCCCTCCCCCTTAAAGGAACATCATCCTCGATGTTCTATCTGTCAATGTGCTATGTATATATAGAAGTAAACAAAAATGGATATGCATGTCTCATGGCATCCTCCATTTTCCACGTAGCCTCATATGAGCCAAAGTGTTTCCACTACACCTTGACCTATGCAATGGTTCGATTCTTGAGTGGGGTTTCCTTCCTGTCTAGTATGGATTGAGGTTCTGGAAGGAATTCTCCCTCTGGCTCCATCTGGATCACAGACCTGTCAATTGTATGATTAAAATCATGTACATATTTCTTCAATAATGAAACATGGAAAACATTATGTGCCTTTACTGTGGGAGGGAGTGCTAGCCTATAGGTTACATGTCCCACTCTATCTAAGACTTCAAAGGGTCCACAATACCAAGGTTCTAGCTTAGCACAATCTCCCATTCTTAGGGAACTCTTCCTGGGCCTAACTCTGAGATAGACATGGTCTCTTGTCTTGAATTCTTTGGGATTTCTCTTTCTGTCGGCATAACTCTTCTATCTATCCTGAGAAATTTTCACATTTTTATTTATCTGAATCACTTGTGGTTCCATTTCTTTCAGCATGTCGGGTCCGATTGTAATTCTATCCACTGGATTACTCCAGCTGATTGGAATCTTGCACTGTCTACCATAGAGGGCTTCAAAAGGGCTCATCTTCAGTGACTCTTGATAACCGTTGTTGTAGTAAAATTCTACCAATGGTAGTCTTCTCACTTCTTAGGATGATGCATTACATGCATCCTTAACATGTCTTCTAATATCTGGTTTACTTTTTATGTTTGTCCATCAGTTTGAGGGTGGTAAGATGTGCTAAACAACAATTTAGTCTGAAAACTAGTCGTTAAGGACTTCCAAAATATTGAAGTAAACTTTGTGTCTCTGTCAGATATAATCTCCCTAGGCATGCCATGCAGTATGAATATCTCCTTCATGAAGATGTTGTCAATATCTAATGCCTTACAAGTTGACCTAACAGGGACGAAATGAGAAGACTTGCTCAATTTTTCCACCACTACCATGATGGCATCATTCTGCTTGGTCGATTTTGGTAATCCGGTGATGAAATCCATGGAGATGGTTTCTCATTTCCATTCTGGAATTGGTAGAGGTTATAACAACCCTGCTGGGTGCCAGTGTTCTACCTTAAGTTGTTGGCATTCTAGACACTTGGCTAAATAATCAGCTATGTCATTTTCAATCCAGGCCAATAGAATTGTTTCCTAGTGGTCGTGATCATTTTCTGATAACCTGGATGGCCAGTATATGGTCTCTTGTGTAGGTAGTCCATTAAGAACCTCTTCAAGTCATCACAACTTGGGATATACAATCTGTTTATGTAATTCAACAGGCCTTCATTGAGCATTTGATAGCCTTCATACTTTAGCCATATAGGCTCTTGCCTTAGGTATCAGGTTATGGTCTTGAAGAATGCATTTGTTTCTTGTGCATTCACGACTCTTTCTCGGACATCCATTTCACAAGTTCTTACCGTTGCCAGGTAAATTGTTTTCACACTTCTTCTAAGGGCATCAACCACCCTATTCCTTTGATGTGTTTGATTTCAAAATCAAACTCACTAAGGAGAGCCATCCACCTAGCTTGCCTGGCATGGAGTTTTGGTTGATCAAACAGGTGCCTCAACCCACAATGGTCCATCATAAGTACAAATATCCAACCCAGGAGATAATGCCTCCACATTTTTAAAGCGTGCACTATGGCAGCCAACTCTAGATCATGGGTCACATAATTGATTTCATGCTCATTCAATTTTCTAGATTCGTAGCAAATTACACTCCCTTCTTGCATAAGGAATCCTCCAAGTCCTACTTTGTAGGCATTTGTGCACACAAGGAAGTCATTATTAGGGTCTGCAATCTTTAACATGGGAGCATGGGTCAGAAGGTATTTCAGTTCCTAAAATATTTCTTCACATTTTGAAGTCCAAGTGAATTTAACCCCCTTTTTCTGAAGGGCAGTGATTGGATAGCCAAACTTGGAAAATTATTTTATGAACCTTCTATAATATCCTGTTAAGTCCATAAAGGATCTGATATAAGATACATCCTTTGGGGTAGGCCATTCCATAATAGATATGGTCTTGTCAGGGTCTACTGCCACTCCTTCTTTAGAAATAACATGGCCTAGGTAATGGGCTTGCTTCTGGAAAAAGTCATACTTGCTAAACTTAGCATAAACTTTATGCTCTCTTAGTACTTTAAGTACAATTCTTATATGTTCTTCATGCTCCTCTCTGTTCTTGGAAGAGATTAGGATATCATTAATGAAAACCAATACAAATATGTCTAGGAATTTGCTGAGTACATTATTCATCAAGCACATAAAAGTGGCGGGGCCATTGGTTAATCCAAATGGCACCACGAAAAATTCATAGTGACCATATCTGGTCCTGAATGTTGTTTTGTGGATGTCTTCATCCTTGATTTGAACTTGATGGTATCCAAACCTTAAGTCAATCTTTGAGAAAATGGAAGCACCCCCTAATTGGTCGAACAAGTCATCAATTCTTGGTAAGGGGTACTTGTTCTTTATGGTTGTCTTATTGAATTTTCTATAATCTATGCACAGTCGGAGCGTGCCATTTTTCTTTTTCACAAACAAGGTTGGTGCTCCCCATGGAGACACTCTAGACTGGATGTAGTCTTTGTCCATTATTTCCTTTAGTTATAGCTTGAGCTCAACTATCTCGGGTGTACTCATCCTATAGGGTGTCCTAGACATTGGCACTACTCCTGGTACAAGTTCTATTGAGAAGTCAATGTCTCTTCTTATAGGTATACCTGATACCTCTTCTGGGAATACATCTCTATACTCTCTTAAGATGGGGTGGTCCTCTAGGTTCTATTTTTCACCCTCAATAGATTCCAACACTTGTATTGCATATAGAGGACATCCCTTTCTGCAATACTTTTTCATTTGAAGGGTTGATATTCATCTCACTTAGACAGAATTCTGAATACCTTGGAGGGTTATCTTTCTCCTTCCTTCATTTACACATTCTAAAGTTTTATGGTAAGAGTCCAACTTAGTTTTATAAGCAGCCAACTAGTCCATAGCAATCAACATGTCATAAGATCCTAGGGGACATATGTTAAGGGTCGCTTAGGTGGGCAATCCATCCATAATGAATTTACAAGCTGGTGTGACCTCTGCTACTTTTCTTTTGGTGCCAGTGGCTAGTTGTACCAACCATGGCTTAACATTTCTCACTGGTTGCAGTTTACACTTATCAATAGTCTAAGGGGCTACATAACTCAAATTAGAACCATGGTCGATTAAAATAGAAAACAATTGGTTGGAAATCATACCTTCCATCTCCACCACTGAAGCTTGGTGGTCGACCTGTTTATTATCCATGGATGCATAAATCCGTGGCATGCTCCTAGCCACATTATTGATTGTGGTAGCTTCTTGGATGTTGTAGACTCTCCTACTGTTCTGTTGTCTGTGTGGGAAATCCCTCGATATATTTTCTTCTCCTCAATCCCAATATTTCAAGGTTTTTCTCTTTGGGTTATCAGTCTGTTGAGCACTCAACACACCCTAAAAGCCTTATTAAAATTGGTCACTTTTTGGGTACCACTTCTTTTCTTCACTATCTGACTCGATTTCACTTTGGGAAATGGCTTACCTTTGTTTTGTTTTCATGTCTCTTATCACCTACTCAGGTTTGTTTAAACTTGTGAAACCTCATGTATAAAAATACCCTGACACCTGAATTAAGAATCAAATGTTGAATACTGCACCTAACACACTCAAGTTCAACGTAAAAAAAAATTCTAGCAAGTGGAGCCACACAAAACAATATTCGTCGAGCGTCGATCCTCATCGGCATTGACAAAAGGTGGATTTGGTTTGCGTATTTTATTTGCATAAAGGTTCAAGAGATAGCCAATCCCCTTCGACATCGACAAAATACTAGAAGGACAGACGTTAACCGGTATTGGGATCGAGAAAATCTAGAAAGGTTACAACAATCATTTTGACCATGATAAAATTATCATCGATCGTCGATTCCCAATGCATTCTCGGCATCAGGACTTTTTTGAGAGAGCTAATCCGAGAGAACTTGGGTAAGTTTATTGCCAATTGATGATCCCTGACACTTTTTGAAGTCATAAATATAAGATTTGGTTGTAGAACGTATGGCGTAAAGAAGGTCCTGACTCCAATTAACACGAGCAAATGAAGTCACTAGTCTCGAATTTCATGTTTCTTTTCCATGTAAGGGGGTTGTACAACCTAGTTTTATCTGAAGTTATTTTTAGATTCCTCGAGTCCTAGTCATGCCCCTAGGAAGATTTTCAATGTTATCTATGTATGACAAGATCAATTAGCATCAGAGCTTCTGCAAGGAGATATCTGTTAAGGTCCTAACCCGCACATAGGTAGATCAATGTATGCGGATGTAATAAAGGTCAATATTAATAAGACCTTTCAATAAAATAGAA
>JASDQU010099819.1:95052-109114 GCA_032191745.1 Picea mariana
ACCCACGATCCACCAACTAGACTAGCGAAACGATAGGATGTTTGTGGCATAAGATATGATCGGATTTGGACATTTAATAGAATAATTAATGCTCGATCCTGCATTAGTTTCTACCGTGTGCCCTGATTAGACAAAAACATTTTGAAATCGTTGATAGACCACATTACCACCCGCGCCCGCGCCGTCTACCCACGATGAATTTAAGTTTAAACATCTCTGAATATCTGGCAGCAGATTTGATGAAATTTCACTCATAACCCGAATTGAATGGATGATGAGACAAGGTAAGTTCATCCATGTTTAAATCTATAGAACAATTTTGAACAAATTCATTATGCGTGTAAGTTGAATTCCAGAGCGTCTAAAGGAGCAAAGTGATCATCGCGAGGCTGTACTAACCCTTTTGATTATCAAAACCAGGTTTAACAAGCTTAAGAGGTATGTATCCAAGTCTTTCAATTCATTGGTTATAATTTAAATATGCGCAGCTGATTTTATTGCACAGTCTCTAAACTATGTTATAGCTGCAAGTAAGATGCCACCCAGAAATCCAACCACCATACGCTCACCAAGAGCACCAAAGTTGAAAGAAGCCAAGATGGGAAAAGGTTCTTCTTCGGGGACTGCGAGGCAGTTGGAGTACGCCCCTAGGGCAGAGCTTGTTATCAAAAAAATAACAAAGAAATAATTTGTCGAGCCTCCAACCTTTGTTGATATAGAGGCAAGCACCAGATCCAAGGCAGTGCTCCCACAGTGGGGGGATCTCTTCAACATAATTAGCTGAGAAGAATACCCAGAGTATATCCAACACAACGACTTGGACGTAAGGGCACTCGATGACTAGGTGTTCCTGAACATTCAACAGTCGTATTTACACATGGTGGCAAGCAGAACCCCCGTTTTCCCCTGCATAAAGGTTCTAAAATGACTCATTGACCATATGGACGAGCATAAGTTATTGATAAATGACGAGAATGGCAGATGCCCCGAAGTTTTCCTCCCGACAGAAGTCTAGAAATACTACAAGCTCAGGGACCCAGAGGAGTGGCTCAACACAGACTTCGTGGTAAAGTTCTATGAATTCCATGACACCATCCGATTGATGGCCTCATGGTGGAAGGAGGATAATAAATTCACTAACCAGAGCAATGGTTGGTATGGAAAAATCAACCTGAGGGAGCCATACATCTATTTGATGGCTCTCATCTGCCAGTTATATGGAGAAAAGGATTGCTCCAAGTTTTTGGAAGCATGGATGCCTTTGGCATACACAGTGGCGATCGTAGGGAGCAGCTTCCATTGGGGAGATACTCTCAAAAAAATTAAGAATTCGTGTATAGCAGGTTCAGACGTTGAAGGAAGGGGATGCACCCACTTTCTACATGGCCTCATACCTTTTCAATGTCATGTGCGCAAGGAACATCTTCGCCGGCATGAATCTAAGATGGCATTTTGCGGAGCTCCTGGTCCATGTCTACTTCAACATACTATGGGAGAACAGGTACAAAAAGTCTTATGCACTCATCTGCGATGAATTCATCTCTCACATTCATTTTATTATTTTTAAGAAGGAATGCCCAAGACTATCTATAGAAACCAAGAAAATGATAGCAAAGGTAGGCCATTGGTATTTAGAGGAACACTCAACCTACATTAGGGTGTTCGGGGCCACCAGAGCACCACATCTCCTACCTACTCATGTCCCAGACTGCCTTGTTGTGGGAGAAATCTGTTATCAGACCATCCTGCAGGGCCATAACACCACATTGGTCAAAGACAATAAATGGGATTTCATACCCTATGGTTTTCATATAGGGCTTTATCTGGTGAAAGATACTGATCAAGCCAAACTAGAAGGTTTGAGCCAACTTGAATTAAGGTTCCCAACATGTCGATTCCGCAAGAATGAACCTAAAGGCCTGGTCCTCCAACATGCTTCGTAAGTATCATCCTGTTGGCCATATGCTCATGATAATTTTGAGGATGAAATTTTCATAGAGTGCGCCCAGGACTGGGATGATATGGTGCAGAGGATTGCCAACCCAAACATGACCAGGTTCAAGGCCATGAGTGTGGACGAACAGGTGGAAACGATAGATCAGTCAGCTCAAGAGGCCCTCAAGGCCAGGGAAGAATTCAAAGAAACATAGACAATAGAGGCACATAGAAGGGGATTACTCTTGATACAAGGGGCACAAAGGATCATTGATCAATTGCAAAATGACCCCAATCTGATAGAAATGACGAGGATCCTGGTTGATGACCTAGTCGAAATCCAAGGAGAACCAAGTGGCCTAGAGTCGATATAGATTGAAGAAACCACGGGGTCAGAAAACCCTGAAGCTCCACCACCACAGGTCGAATCACCAGGGGAAGTTTTGGCTCAGCCCGAGATAGAGAGGACTTCAGGAAGAACAAGTATACCAAATCCCTTGTTCGATTTAATAACCATCTACGATGATGAGGAGAGTTCAGAGGTGTCCCTGGTCACTCTGGTGCAAATTACATAGGAGAAAGAACCAAAGAGAGCATCCACCCTAGGTCTTGATGCTTCAATCCAGAGCCATCCACAAAAAGAACATGAGGTAGAAAGTGCCTTGGATGCTAAGCCACTCGACATACCGAGAACCCCAATGGACAACTCGAGGGATGAGCTAGGATTGAGAAAACAAGAATAAGAATTTCCACAACAGGAAATCGACATCTCAACAGCCGATTACCAAGTAAGTACCGAACCTGCCCTTGATTCTTCAATTTTTTCCAGTACCTTACCACAAAATGAGGAACAACCAGAGTCCAAGCCATCAAAACATACATAAGAAGTTTAGGAACCCAATCTTGAATAGATATACACCATTGGGAGCCTAGGAAACACTCTTACTTGGGGAGAACAACAAATCCCCAAACCTGTTGATGAGGTCACCGACATACAATAAATCACCTATGACTG
This sequence comes from Picea mariana, assembly GCA_032191745.1. Lineage (NCBI taxonomy): Eukaryota > Viridiplantae > Streptophyta > Pinopsida > Pinales > Pinaceae > Picea > Picea mariana. Next base: position 98,003 of record JASDQU010099819.1, read on the forward strand.
AAAGAGGAAAGCCATCATGAAGAGAACCACTAATAAAAGGATGCTTACTTTGGACAGTTCGATCCTCATCACCACATAGGAGAAATTGATCAGCACAGAGCATGCCAAAATGTCCGAGCTTATCGACGCAGAGATGGAGATCACAGATGCCACCCTAGATAGAGTAAGAAGAGATGAAGAGGAGTTGGCCACTACACTAAAGGAGCTGGAGCATATGCGCCAATTGGATAAATACTATCAGGACTCCACACAGGCCATAGTATTTTTTAGAAGCAAATTCCAAGATGCCTACATCAAATTCACAAATGAACAACACCTTTTTACTGCAGGGATAACTGACTTCTAAGAAGACACTATTATGGTGCTAATGACCTGGAAATATGTGGAAATATGGTATAATAAGGCCCACCAAGTAGTGGAAATAATTGATTACATCAACGCAGTTCAAAAGGGCCAAGACACCGAAGAGCATGACATTCAGGTGATGAGGGACAACAACATAGATTGGATAAGGAAAGCGCTCGAATACTGGGTGAAAATGGCCCAATAACCTCAACGATATATTCAAGAGAAATGGGCCAATTGAGAAATAAGTTGGGTCAAGATTAATCGGGAGATGAAAGACATCGGTCTCCCAAAATTCAGCTCACCCAAGGACTTTGTCAACTTGCATGACATAGTCAAACAACATGCAGAACAAGACTTGGTGTGGACTGCAGAGATAGAAAAGGTGGCGAACATGGTGCCAGGACAAGTACAACAATTCATGGAGCAACCAATCAAGGCTCAAACAATATTGCAGCAGTTAAGGGTCAAACTAGTCAAGTATCATGCATGAGCAGTAGAAGTAAAGGAGATCCTTTCGGCCCCGATGGACTGACATAGATTCTCGTATGCCAACACATGTGAGGAACCCTTTTTCAAATTGTTAGAGTATGAGAAGAGTCATCCACTTCAGTGACATCAATATATGACTCTTAGAAGACAAAGAGATGAAAGCGCCATGTGGCGATGTTTGTTTTACTTAGCTTGCACTTTTGATAGTTATTTTTAGTTAATGATTTGTTATAAATAAGAGGATCGACCTTTTAGAAAATGGTCTATAGTTTTGGCAAAGACCCTCATTTTTGGAATTTTAAAGAACTACTTCGGAACTACCTTAATTGAGAAGTCATGTTTAGGATCAGAGACAAACTTTTGTTTTTCATCAAAAGCATGTGTGATTGGATTTGAGGAGGAACTACTTTTGACTTTGTTTCATGAATGGATGTTGTAATGAGTAAGAGTTTCTGAATCTATTGATAAGTTATTTGATTCAATATTTTTATAGTTCTTGTCTCTAATGATGGAAATCAAATCATTGTGTTAATGTGTGATTAATGATTAGAGCTAAGGAAACTATTTTTCATGCCATCATTTTATTGCATGTGTGTTTTCATAGTCAATAATTTTATCTTAGTCAATAATTGAAATGCCAACAAATTGATGTATTAGTACCAGGCTTGTCATAGGTGTGAAAATATTTGTCTGCATGCTTGAGAACAAGGGTTATCCCAAGCTCAACCTTCTTTAGTAGTTAATATCTCCCCTTTTACCAATTGGTTTATACCAACACAAATATTTTAACAGACCCACCTAATAAAAGAAAATATACAAAAGAGAACGTTTAAACTAAAGGAGGAATTTTCAAAAGAAGATATCATGTCAATCACTACGTAAATCCCATCGATTATTTGGTTGGATCGACAGATATGTAGAACCATTCTATTATCAAACACTGCGGATTCTAATTGGGCCTTGGTGGTGGGTTTGGTTCCTGTTGTTGAGCTAAAGGGATTTAGAACCCCTCAACACAATCTTTTCTGTTGATACATACTTCAGGTAGGAAGGCTCATCCTAGAATCCTTCCTATAGTTCTTAAATTGTGAGGATTTAAACCCCTTCTTCTTGAATCTATAACTACTCTTCTTCTTCTAGTCCTTGAGAGGTTCGACCTGATTCCTGAACTATTCATAACAATACCTTTCCTTCCGAATAGTATCTTCTAAGGTATTTGGATCGTCAAACTCAATCATGTTCAGGTAGGACTGAGGTAACCCACTAATAAATCGCCTCACTTTTACCTTTTCATCCTTTATGTATGGTACATACCTTATTAGATCAAGTAACTTATTGATATATTCCTCTATGGTGAGTTTTCCGAGCTTGAGTTCATAGAACTCTTTAGTCTTCCCTTCAAAGTATTTCTCTGACATATACTTCTTCTTGATGTATTCCTCAAATTTTTTCCATGATAATTATTTCTCATGGATTCCTTTCATGTTCCTGAGGTCTTCCAACCAAATGGAAGATTTTCCATTCAGGTTGAAGATGGCTATTCGAGCCTTCAATTTTTCAGAGTAGTCATGGAATCTGATTTACTTATTTAAACTAAGAAGCCAAGCTTTTTCTTCTTCCCCTTTCTTAATCCCTCCATCGAAAGAGGGTGGTTTTGATTTCTTGAACTCTTCAGGATCACGACATTTGAAATGATTTCTCTTCTTTCCTTTCCTTTGAGAATGTGAGTTAGTCTTACTACTGGAAGACCCCTCGGGGTTGCCAACTTCCTCTCTAGAGGAATCTCTCGATGAGTGTCCCCTACCTCCAAGTTGGGCCTTCCTCAATGTATTCCTCTAAGTGTGGCCACTTATGGGGCCACATTTTCATATCTCATGTGGGATTTGACATCTCTTCATATGTCGTTGGTCCACATGATTGGTTGTAGGTCCATGTTGCAACTGCCTCTGTATATCGAATAAGCTTTGTAGCAATACTGCATTAATTTTTGTTTGTTTTTCTTTCTCCTTTATCAATCTCTCGTTGTCGGCCTTGCAACTCTATAATTTGGTCATCAGGCTCCTTACAGTTTCATCCAGATCTGGAGGAGTCTCCACCACCCTCCTCTCATCATATTCTTCTTCTCTATTGTGGGAGCCATCCCCCACTTCATGGCACATCACCATCCTTTATGTTTTTATTTTCCCGTGATTTACTAACTACTTGAGTGCTGAAAAAACACTTGTTGTTAGCTAACAATATATTAGTTCATGAACAACACATAATTCATATTTCTTAAATACACACACAGTAGAAAGTTTTCATTCTTTTCTTTAGTAAGAGTTTAATCAAAATCTTTAGGAAAAAGGTAAGGCAGGATGTCACCCTTAATATTTTCTTTAAACATGTTTTTTTTTTAAGCGACTCTTCTATGAGGCCAAGTAGGCCAAGTGTTGTAAACATGCTCTGATACCAATTTGTAACACACCCATGGTGGGGTGTCGAAATTTCATTCTTCTTAAGAAATCAAATTTTCCATTTGAGGTCTCTATCCTATTCTTCTCGACCAGATCTTTCCAACCATGGTCTCCATGCTCAAAACCGAGCTTAGAGTTGGTAGATATACCTCTCCCAGGTTCCTTGGGTGTTCATTGGTCGAGGCCACGGGGCTTCCACGTGGGTTTGATTCAATATGCTTCTCCTTGATTTCTTCGATATCCCAGAACTTCCATTGTTCCAAATGATATTGCGGAAATCCATCCACCAACCAATCCAACGACTGGACTTGGTCCTCGACTAACTCACAGGATAATGGGGAATTCAACGTTCGATCTTCTGATTTGAATTTTGGCCTAGCCTCTTCTCTCCGGCTACAATCGCATATGATTGTAGGCTATGACCAGACGCCAAGACAATAGGAACATATTTTGGTTCTTTGAAGCTTCAGGCTCCGGACGTTTTCAACCTATGACACCATAAATTTTCCGAAGTGCCGAATCGACAGATTTCGGGTATGCTTATAGAAATCAGCAGTCCCCTTTTTCTTTCAATATTAACAAACCATGATTACTTCAAAACTCTATGCTACGTTGAATTCCAAATCACTCACAAAGGCAAATATCTGAAGGGAAATCCTTCCCGAGTGTACGATCTCCTGACACCTGTCTTCTGAGATCGAAGACTTAGGGGAACTCTAAACTTCAGGCCTTCGAGAGTTCTTGTTCCACTTTTCTCCAAAGGGGCTATCCTTTGAAGTAACAGATCACTCGCCACTTATCCCCAAATGCCGGATGGTTGAGATTCTCTTTGATACTCTGAGCTTCGGGGATTTTCGAAGAACCAAGCTTCAAGTCCTTCCGAGTGACTCTCCTCCAGAGTACATGATTTGATTCCAAGTGTCTCCTGACGTCAATGAATAGGATGGACTCCCAGAGTTTCGATCACTTCACCAAACACTTTGGCTAGGTGGCACGTATCAGGGGCTGACATGTGCCCTCATCCGGGATGACACGTATCATGTTCCAAAGGATCTATAGGGTATGTGATACACATGAATCTAGGTGACACGTGGCACATCATACTTGGGTCCACATCACTATGGATGGCATCATTGCGCCATGTCACTCTAGTTTGATTGTCTTTCATTCCCTCCAATCTTGCGGCCAAGGTACGCACATGTAACCCTTGGATCAACGGCCTCCATTACTTCGTAACTTCAACGTTCGGGGAATTTGATGCTATAACATCTCTATCCTCCCAAAGTAGAACTTCGATGAAGTATTCTCATTGTATATCCAATAGTTGAGTGGATCTACGAACATTCTCGATCGGTGGCTTGTGCTACTTCAAAATGGGGAGTTGGATCCCGGTTTAGATGGTGATATGAGTTCACCTAACCACTACAGAAACCATTCATTTCTGATCAACTAATTGGTAATCGAGTCTCCCGATTAGCTTCAGCTAATATAAGGCTTAGTAAGGTCAGGCATACCCTGAAGTCTTGGACTTTAGGAGCTCCGAAGCCAGGAGGAATTAGCTTCATTAGGATTAGCCTAAGGTTCCTAGGTATGAATCATATGGGTCCTCCTAAATGTATCTCATTCACTCTTCTTCCAAATGAAGAGATATCCCCTTTTTCAAGGCTTGAACCTCGTTATCCTTCCTAAGATTTATCATGAAATGGTTAAGGACTTGGGCCTAAAATCTTGGTCGCACAACAAGGAGTCTGAAAGAGGTATCCTATTCAGAGGAACATGTTCAAATTGACACAAAATCTCTATCTCGGTCATCTTACAGGATTATGTCCCAAGAAGCCTCAAGAGCTAAGTTGGGGCATACAAACTATCAATCAGAAGCATAAGTTCATAAGTATATGAATACATACACATATCATGACCATTCCACATAGAAACCATTTATAGATACACATATATACATAAACCCATGCATTCATCCATTATTTTAGTTCAATACATAAAGTAGGAAAATACTTATCAGAACCAGATAACGTGAAGCGAATGCTGAAAGGGGTACCTATTTCCACTTAACCATAGGCTCAATCACTCTAAACATATTTATCACTAGCCACCCCCGAGCTATACCACGATGCTCTGAGATAGAATCCTTTCTTCCAACTCAACGATAGTAGGGACGAAGGTTACTCTCCTCCTCCCGCATGATCTTGGCAAGGATTTTCACTATACCAAGTAAAGAGGACCGCCTGAGTACTTCCTCAATCACTCAACAGCCTCATTTATCAGCTCGTATCATAATCCCGCTATCCATTTCCCTGTGACCAGAACACACTTATTTCTTAGTTATTCCTTGAATTCGAGAGCTTTGTCTCTTCACTCTTCACTCTTCACATTTCTTCGTATTCCCACCACACCTTCCTTTCTTTCCTTCCTCAACAAGATTATGTGTGGCTCGAATTCCCAGTTCGTGGTCAGGTCTAAAAGCCTTACATATGGGTGCTCTGCCCCATCCCCTCATCTACTCTTGAGGAGGTATTCACATCTAACATCCTGACTATAATTCATTCCTGGGTCAAAGGACTGTTCTGGTCCCGAGCAATTAAATCCAGTAAGGTACTGGTTTGGTGGAGGTTAATGCAACCATTCCTGCTCCCCTTCACCATCTCTTTCATATCTGTTTTGGTCTCTCTTAGCACACCTCCCTTCCAACAGTCATGTAACACTTATCCATTTTCTAGTAAATAACATAATTTACATTCATTGAACTTTTATACAAAGGTCCATCAAATCAAACATTCACACATATTGAGTTTGTCATAGTCTCTTGGCCCATATAACTATATTTACAAACTGGGGCAAACAAGGGTGTTACAAATGGTTTTATCTATTTAGCTAGAATTGGTTGTCATGAAAGTCCTACATGACATAGTGGCAGAGCCAGACAATATCACAGGGAGGATAAATCATCTTAGTCGAGGCATAAGAGATGAAAAAGAAAAAATTAGGGATATGATAGGTTCAAGGAGTATCACCAAAGGATGATTAAACTATTTGATAAAAAGTCCAAACCTAGGAATTTTCAGGTAGGAGAGTTGGTTTTGATGTGGTCTTAAGAGAAATGAAGGCTCTTTCAAATAATAAAATTTTTACAGTTAATGGTTGAGGCTTTAGGTAATTGATTCTATTTGTCAACAATAGTCCAACTCTTTCCATATGGAAAATGTATATGGAGAACTGCTAGAATTTTTTGTCAATGGTGGACATCTCAATCATTTCATTGCATTAAAAGGAAAACCTAAATATAATACCACCATGTACCATAGTATATTAAAGTTTTAACCCCTTAAATCTAGTTTCCCCCCTTTGCTTCTTTTTGACTATTTGATCCTTTGAGCTCTTTGAAAATATCCATTGTCGGCATGTTGACTCCATAACCCAATGGATAATGCACTAATTTTCTCTTCTAGGGTCTGGTTCTTGGCACTTTGCAAGGAATATCCATCCCATAGTAACTTAATGTTGTCCCATGGCGATACTCACCCCACAAAAAATTGTCCCTTGGGGACCTCCTAAATTTATGAATGAGCACCAGAGATTATTTCTTCACTACCAAACCAAGAAAATGATTTTTTTTTGCCTAAAATTTCATGTTGCCTTGGTCATTTACCTTCATAAAAGACCCACCTAGGCACTATAGGCCCCCCAAACCCCTATGTATGGCATATTACCTTGAACACACATGTAATCTATAAAAAATCCTAAGCAAAAAGGGAGTGTTTGGAGATCTCAGGTAAAGGATGGAAGGATTTCAAAATATAATCAAAATCAACGATGGAAATGGAAACATATCGACCACGGTAAGTACCCGATAGCCTTGAATTGAACATACTTTTATCCACAAGGGATGTTGCTAAAGACCTATACCATCCTCACATATTTTGATATATAGCTTGCAACCACTTGTGGGGAGTTGGGAAGGTGGAAAGGAGAAATTTCCTAATTTGTTGCAAATGGTCAAGATCCTTTCATCCATGTAGATCGATGACTCTAAAGAATTCACACAAGTTTTAGAGAAAGAGGAGTGCATGATATCGATGATGCTATGAAAAATGGATATCTCACTTGCTAATATAGATCAATGGTGGATATCCATCCATAAAAATTCCTTTAAGACTTTGGTGAAGGGTACATGAAGAGCCATGAATGACTCAAATAATCCCCATGGGTGAATATCAATCATTGAGAAAACATTGGTGGGGGGTTTTCCTTCATTTGAAAAGGTGGTGACATAATGGAGGGTTGAGATCTCACCCACTCATGTGGATGGACAACTCCCATATTTCCATATAAAGTGAAAGAGAAAAAAAGGGAATATACCAACATCATCATGAATGACTCATATATTCCTTTTAGGTGGATATTAACGATTGAGAAACCATCGGTGAGGTTTTTTTCCCTTCATGTAAAATATTGTGGTATGATGGATGGTTGATATTGGCCCTCTGGACCAATATTGATGGCCTAGGTTCCTCCAAGGGGATTATCAATGTATTTGTAAGAAAAACACTAAAGTGATAGGAGCAACCTAGATCATCCTCATTGATATAGATCAACAATTCATGATCCATCAATGAGGTATTTTCTCCCTAGTGTTAAAAAGTGTGATTCCTGGAGAATGAAGATTTGGTTAGGATACGAGGTTCTATATATCCTTATAGTTTTAGGGGAAAATACCTAATGACTTTGGATGGATCATTTATAAAGTGAAGGGAAGATAAATAATTTCAATCTAGAACTAGCCACTTACAAAATATAACTACCCAGGATATGAGGAACGGAAAACCCCCCCTAATGTGGTGACCCATGATATGATGATTGACTTATTCATGTTCTTTGTATGCAATTACAATCATAAGATATACACATATTACAAACAACCAAACTTCCTCAAATTCGAATAGGTATATAACTATGAATCATGATAAATATATGCAATGATAACATGGATCCACAATAAATAAATTCTAACTAATAATCAAACAACAAGTTCAATCTCAAATCAAGAATTAAGAACAAATATTTAAACACATTTTCAATATATATAATACTTAATAATTGTTTCCAGAACCTTCATCACTTAAGTTAGGGTTCCTCCTATTTGGACCACTTATTTTCTTGTGCTCCTGTAATACCCATGTTTTCCCCATCTTGTAAATATAACCTTAACTTGCCAAAAGACTATGACAGACTAAAGATGTGTGAATGTTGGATTTGATGAACCTTTTTTTATAAAAGGTAATATATGTATTTCTATTATTAATTAAATTGGATAGTGTTGCACAACTGTTGAAAGAGGGGTTTGCCAAGATAGATCATGATGCTATGAGAGAGATGGTGAGGGGAACCATAAATGGTTGAGATGACCCCCGCCAAACCATTACTTACTGGAATTAATTGCTCAGAGCCAGAACAATCCTCTAACCCAAAAATGAATTATCAATCAGCTTGGTAGTTGGAAAAGTCCTCCTCAAGAGTTAATGAGGAGATGGGGTAGAGTACCCATCTGCATGACTTCCAGACCTGACCACGAGCTGGGGATTGAAACCCATGCAATCATGTTGAGAAAGGAAAGAAAGGAAGTAATTTCGTGGGGAGAGGAAGCTCTGCAAGGAAACAAAGTGGAGAGACCAATCTCCAGAAGAGAGAAGAGCACTTGCATCTCTTTGGTTCAAAGGAGAACTGAGAAACAAGATCGTTCTGGGTGTAAGAAGATGCTAGCAGTGTTTTCAGTCCAAGCTGATAAACGAGGCTGACGAGTGACTGTGGAAGTACTCGTGCATACCCCCTTGCTTGGTATAAAGAAAATTGATAGCCAATATCTTGTGGGAGGAGGAGAGTAACCTCTGTCCTTGACTATCACAGAGCAAGAACAAACAGTCTCTCTCTGAGAATCATGGTCTAGCTCGAGGGTGGCCAATGATAAATCCATTCATGAGTGGTTGTGCCTATGGTTGGGTGGAAACAAACACCCCATTCAACAATCGATTCATGATTCTAGTTTCTGATAAGTATTTTCATACTCTGTATACTGGAATTGAAATGATGTTTGAATCTACATGTTTATAACTGAAACTTGTGTTGAATGATTAAGGTAGAAATGTTTATTGTTTCTCTATGAACCCATACCTTTGAATGGTCTTCTGTTTTCCTCAATTTAGCATCTAGAGAGTTATGTGACATGATTTTGAAAGAGAGTCGAGGTAGGGATTATTTGAAATGATTAAGTCCTACTGACCTCTCTAATTTACCATCGCGGGAATACCAAGTTCAAATTATGTGGAAGGAGGGTGCCTCCTTCAGACCCTTCACATGTGTGACTGAAGGGTCATGCCCATGGCCTTAACCAATTCACAGCTAAGATATTAGTGTGTAGCCCACGAGAGTTTTCAGAGGACGCATATGAACAAGGTCGAGGGACCCTGTGCTAGGCTCAAAAGGAGCCAAAAATTTCTTAATTTAGAACTCTAGGAGTTCGAAGTTACGGGGTATTACAACCTTACCATTTGCAAACCGATCGAAGAAAACTTGTTGCAACGTGTACCCATGATGTCGACCAACATGTGGTAGTGACCCTAACTGCGGTAGATAGACCTGTCCCACCATCAAACCCTAGCCCATTTACCAATGGATAAGAAATGCGAGCCGCAGATCCGAAGGTATTCGGGAGTCCCCCTAGTCATTGGATCTACACCAATGTAAGTTCGACCACTTTGAGAGAAAAGAGGTATTATAACACCAAATTCCCTGAACGTCGGAGTTACAAATTGACGTAAGCCATGGATCTGGGGAGTCTGTTAGGAACCCCTCTTAACCGTCCGATCAACCAATGGAGGGGCTCGTGTACAGTACATTGGTGAAGTCCTACTTCAGGAGAGTGGAGTGGCCATAACGTCGAAACCTACGAAGGACAGAGCCGCAAAGTAACGAGGAATTAAGTCTAGGGACCCTTTGGGATCTCCCCTGATTGTTATATCTAGACCATGGTTAGCCTAACGTTGACCACTGCAGGAGCAAGGAGGAAGTCGCACCTGTTAAATTATGAGCTTGATTTCTTATGCAGATTAATTCTTTTATTTTCTTCAATACTTTGATTCCAACTTAATATACTTCAACAATTCCAAATCATAATCTAATAGCAATAACTATGTAGATAATTAAACATGCATATCAACAATACATATACCCCAGGGAAACCTTGTACAGGGAGAAAAACCCCAACAAACAATATTCCTTTATTTCATTAATAATGTAAGATCTCTTACAAATATCCACCATGAATTCTTTTCTCTCAAGGAGATTACCAAGATGACTCTAACCTGACAAATACTTAAAATACCTTGCTGAAATACACCTCTGATATGCTACCTCTTTATCATTGATGTTCTCCTCTATTGCTTCACCCTCAACCTGCATATGAAAACTGTGTTGCAGAATTGTGTTGCGAAAACGTGTTGAGGAGAGGGTTCAACCTCTTCTTATATAGGTTGAATATGGGTAGAGGAGAGGCTCGAAATAGTAACCTGAATGCATGCATTAAACATAACTCAACTTCATGCCTTACTTCAAACTTAGAACTAGACTTGAGTTTGGTTACAACTCAGCATTACACTTTAGTTCGAACTTAGAACTAGACTTGAGAATGACATGATTTAGTTCGAACTTACAACTAGACTTAAGACTTTAGTTGCAACTCAACATTACACTTTAGTTCTAACTTAGAACTAGACTTGAGACTGACATGCTTTAGTTCGAACTTAGAACT
>JASDQU010099819.1:140898-151524 GCA_032191745.1 Picea mariana
CATTATTTTGGTGAGGTATCGCAGGGTCCTTGGTTCCACCTGCTATGCCTTGATTCCTAAGGAACAAAGAAACAAGATTTATGTAAGGATTTAGAAGAGCATCTTCTTAGGGAACTCAAATATTACCAAGGGGTGTCGTATTTATGATGAGACAAACAATAAGTTCATCCTTTCCAAAGATGTGATCTTTTTTTAATCCACCAAGAAAGATGAAACTATTAAGAGGCAACTTGATCATCTAGACAGATTCACTGATGTAAAGACACATCATGAATTTGATGATGATATTCCACATCTTGAAGGGGGGATACCTATCTTGAATCAATCTCTGGAATATCATTTTGAAGCACCATATTCCCCTCATGAAGAAGTTCCTTCCAATTCATCAGAACTAAAGTTCAATTGGATGATTTTATTGAGAAGATTTAAAAGCTAAGGCTTGATGAGAACTCAACACCATCTCAATTATTCAAGCAACCTAGACCATATCTGACAGGTCCACCAAAATGGATYACAAAATTTCACTTGAAATTGTTCATCCTGATGAGGTCGAGAAGACAAGAACCAGATTGTCCTCAAAACAAGATGTAGAAGATAATTCAAACTCAAGYGATGTAGAAGATATGGATGTTTCATATGATTGTGAGTTTAATTTATCTACCAACCATGAACCAATTTCGTTTAAAGAATCCACTTATCATGATGAATGGAAAGATGCCATGCATAAGGAATATGGAATATKATGCTCTCATCGAGAATGGGACATGGAAGTTGGTGGACCCTCCATATGGAACCAAACCAATTAGTTACAAGTGGGTATTCAAGAACAAGTACAGATTAGATGGCTCACTTAAGAAACACAAAGCAAGGCTTGTGGAAAAAGGATTTTCATAGAAAGAAGGTGTTGATTATTAGGATATTTTTTCCCCCATAGAAAAATGGGCTACCATCCGCACTTTATTTTACATGTCAGCACATAATGGATGGAAAATGCATCAAATGGATGTGAAGACTGCTTTCTTGAATGGATACTTGAAAGAGAATGTGTGCATGTCTCAACCAGAAGGTTTTTTTGTGAAGGGACAATAACATAAGGTATGCAAGCTCATAAAATCCTTGTATGGATTGAAACAAGCACAGTGAGCATGGTATGAAAAGTTAACCAAGCATCTTCTGAAATTAAATTTCAAATATTTCAATCTTGATGATGCAACTTTGCTTATCAAGAAAGTTAGAAAATTTGTTGTATATCTTGTAGTATATGTAGATGATATGTTCATAACACAKAACAATGAGAACTACATTGCATCCATAAATAAAGAGTTGAAGAAAGGATTAGAGATGACAGATTTGGGACATCTTCACTACTATTTGGGCATTGAAGTGATTCAAAATCCAAAATACATATTCATATCCCAAAAGAAGTATGTTGGAGAACTGTTGAATTTTTTTTTCATAGATGAGTGCAATCATATTTCTACTCCAATGGAACAGAACTTGAAACTCGCATCAAAAGAAGGGAATGAATTTGAGGATGAAACCAAGTATAGACAGCTTATCGAAAGTCTTATATATCTTACTACCACCAGACCAGATATTTCATTTATTGTTGGAATTCTTTCTAGTTTCATGCAAAATCCTTGTGAAGGATATTGGTCTGCTGCAAAGAGAGTTATAAAATAATTGAAAGGAACTCAATATTTTGGACTCAAGTACTCTAAGGTATATGACTTCAACTTGATCATATATTGTAATTCATACTTGATGGAGATAAGGAAAATGGAGCATCAACTTCATGTTATATCATGAGTCTTGGATCAACAATGGTCTCCTGGAGATCACGTAAACAATCATTCCCAATAGATTCTAAAATTGAGGTAGAATATGTGGCAGCTTCAGAAGCAACAAAGGAGATTGTATGGCTCAGGAAAATACTTGAATATTTGCAGGAGAAACAAGTAAATTCTACTCCTCTTATAGCTGGAAATACTTTTGAAATCAAGTTGGCCAAGAATTTGAGATTCCATGATCAAACCAAGAACATCAACTCAAAGCATCAATTGATTCAATATTATGTAGAGGCCAAGACTATTCACTTAAGACATTGTTCCACAAATGAACAAATTGCATACATCTTCACCAAATCACTTGGAAGAGAAAATTTTGAGAAATTCATAATGATGTTGGGACTCACACACACCCCTTCGGATTAAGGCGGGGGGGGGATGTTGGACACGTAATCCTTCTTGGATGCATTACTTGTAACAATATTGTAAATATGCATAGCCGTAGGTGATAGAAAACATCTTTAGTTATGGAAGACCATCAGTCATTTAATGTTGTATCTATACAACTATCAAGATAATGCAATAGACATCAAGTGTGGAGTTATTTTCTACCATCCTTGGCTTGACAAAAGTTAATGAAATACAAATTTTGCAGACCATTTCTTCTCTCAGGTTTATTAATGAATGAATGCTTATTTTCTCTATGTATGCACTACTGTTAGGAATTCCAAGGAATTATTTTATCATTCTTAATTGAATATGATGGAAAATATAATGAATTAAAATATGAGTATGTATGCTCATAGAATTTGGTAACTATTTACTAATTTAATCATTTTTATGTATTTGTTCCAATTGTTGCCTGATCATGTGAAATATTTCCTTAATCATACATCTTGTTTTTATCTCATGTTCAATTTCTTTTAATCCGCCATAGTGAGCATGAGTATGCATATTTGTGTTTTTATAGGTAATTATTTACTTAATTAAAATTGATGTGCATTGGTTTTAATTGTTATCAGGTTGTATGAATTACTTCTATAGCTTGATCACTTATTTTTATCTCATGTTCAGTTTCTGTTACTCTTGTTGCTCCTAAATGGAATATTAGAATTACTCCTATATCCTAGGTAGGATAATGCATCTTTAGAATAGAGTTAGATTGGTTCTTTTATTTTCTACACAATAGCTGAGAAGAACTTTAACAAAATTCTCCTTTCAAGGAGAAAATCTCCCTTGGTGTTAATCAGGCCCACATACTAGTGAGTATCGCCATCCCAAATGAGTATATGCCTGATTGGGGCCTTGATAGAACAATTTATCCATGTTGTTTACCAAGAATATTTCCAAGCATCAAAATTTTGGCAGTAGAAGAAGAGCCATTGATGATGAATGCCATGCAAATCTCAACGCAAGATTGATACCCATTCAACAAGATCATCGTCGCCCTCAACCCCTTTATTAAAGTCAAGCTCTAATTCTTCTTCCAAGATAAAACCCTCAGCACCAGTTATTGACATACCCGAGTCATATTCACATATAATATCTGAAGAATGCATGCAACCTATTCAACATGAGACCTTGGACTTTGGTATCACTCAGGAGAAAACATAATAAATTGCAAATTCTTAGATTTATCAGGAAACTTTACATTATATCAGAAGATTGCAATTGAATATGTGCATCGAATTCTTGATGAGAAAATGCCATATTTTGAGACTATTGAAGAGCATGTACTAGATAATCTGCCACGGTTCCAAAATATTGGAATTTTAACGAGATCAGGGAGTAGAAAAATCATACAAACATCAATTGAGAATATCATACCACCCAAGTGTAAAAAGGCTCAGACAGAAAAATCACCTAGTCCTCCTTTCATTGTTAGAAATAACCCTCTCTCTACTCATAAATTCTAACAAGGAGACTTTTCTACTAAAAGTGAGTTGTTAGTGGCAGGTACACCTCCAATCTCAACTCCTCTGGATATTCCACCCTACCATCCATTACCTTCTCATCCTACATCTCTCGATTCACAAGGAACTCCTCAGAGATCTACAACTATGGACAAATTCCATCAACCTCAAAGACCTTGGTTAAACAATTAATTCATCAACATTCGAGGGGATAAACATGACTTTCCTAAACTCCTAGAAAAATTATTTCCCAAGTTCGACCCTAATAATAGAGAATCTCATGAAGATCACATCAATAAGTTCATGTTATCACTAAGTCTAATTAAGGTATAAGAGGAAGATGTAGTCTATATATTATTTCCATATAATTTTTAAGGTAGAGCATCTACGTGGTATTTTGCTTTGACATTAGGATCAATAACTATTTGGGAGAATTTTGAAATATTATTCTTAAAAAACATTGGTGATGACAAAACCTCGGCTACTTTAGCCCTTGACTTGTCTAGATTAAGAATGAATCCAAAAGAAAAAATTAAAGATTTCAATCAAAGATTCATGACCTTGTTAAATAGAATACCTGAAGACTCATTCCCTCCAACCAATGTTTTTCTAGAATTGTATACCACTTCTCCCCCTTCTTCAATTGCTATCTTTGTTAAAAGAGTATCCAAAACTACACTGGACAAATCCTACTTAAATTCAAAAAAGCATCATCAAAGAGGAAAAGTACACCACCATCTCCTATAGAAGGAGGATCACCTTGACTTTCCTTGTCAAAGAAATCCCAAACCCTACATTTATCAATGTACTCCTCGTGAATTACCCTAAGAAATTTTAATTTTTTTAATTCATAGCAACCTTCTTGGATAGTCATACTCTATACATTATATTGAATAAGAGGGACAAACCTATCTTCAAATATTAGTGGATTATGAGCCATCCAAATTCCCCAAGTAGCTAGCAAAGGAAAAGTCTTTATATTTTTTACTAAATAATCCCTCCACCATTTATTTAAACTCTCCTCAATAGAAGCACCACCCCRTATCCCTATTGACCCTAATATTCTTTCCAGGTCTTACCAAACTTGAATTATGAATATCATAAGGGCAAGCATAAGTAGATGACCAATTGTCTCAAAACACTCCTTTCATAGGATACACCAACCTGGACCATTAATTCCCATTTTTTGTAATATATTTCAAGTGAGGACCTTGTTCCTAAGGGCCAATAACATAAATATTTGATATTTTAAAGGTCGTTTGAACTTCCAAATAAGATTCCACCACCAAATTGCATGCACCTCCCTTAAATATGGATACCTTGCTTTTGGAGAATGGCATCCATTGGTTGAATTGTATCCCCATAGAAAATATTCCTCCTCATCCTTAATTGTGACATGACTAGCCCATAAAGTAAAAATAAATATCTCCCACTTAACAATATCCCAATTCACAAAACCCATCACATCAACATATTTCCACTCTTAGCCCAAAATGGTAGTAATTTATGGGAGAGCAACCTGACTGAGATAAAAATATCCATCCCTGTGCAATTTCTCAATCATGCCCTCAGGAAATATCAAACACTCCTCACATCCAATCCATGGGTGTATACCAATTATCCCCCTTGTCCCTTTCCCTACTTTCCAAACAAGACTTTTCCCAATTAAAGGAAAATCAACCACCATTTATTTATATATAATAGAGACAATGTGCCACTTTTTAACTAGATTCCCAATCCACTCCTCCATTGATTTAGGAATTATATCTTTTTTATGAATAAAACTACACCATAAAGCGTCACATTTTGTCAACCTCCATACAGATTGTGTATACAATGCTTTCCTAAAAAAGTGGATATTTTGATACCCCATCCACCTCGATCCTTTGGTAAAGAAATCTTGTTCCATATAACCCAATATAGAACTTTTTTGTCCATGTTCCTAGACTAAAGGATTGTAAATATCAACTATCTAACTCTTTCAAGAACTCATTTGGGAATAAAAGCTAAAGACATCCAAAAAACAAGAATACACTCAAGAATAGATTTTACAAGAATCAAACTACCACCATGAGAGACCCAACAATTGCACCATAGATAGAGCCTCTTATCCACTTTTGCAATGAACTAGAGTCAATCATTTTTTCCATAAGAATTTGTCTTGAGAAAAAAAAACTAATTACTTAAGTGCATTCTCAATCTCAATATGTTGAAATGGAAATTTCTAAGAGAAAAATGTAATCTCTTCATTCTCTATCCCATGAAATTAAATCATATAATTCTATATATTGATCAACATACCAATTACTTTACAATATAAATCATAGTATCCTTAATGTTCATTGCATCCCACCTAGAACCATCACAAAAGAGTAAAATATCATCGACAAATAAAAGATGAGATAACCATACGTTACCACCAATATTGGCCCCTTTGAAATGACATTTTTTTGCCACCATCAGAGCTCTACTAATACCTTCATCCATCGTAAGAAAAAATAGGTGGGATAGATGGAATCCATGTCTAATCCCTCTACCATACCTAAAGAAGGCCAAAGTTGAGCCATCAATTAGGAAGGAAAAGGACATCTAAGTTAAAAAAAACTTATAACCCAAATTACAAAAGGCACATTGAAACCTAAATTAATCATCATCGTCCACATACATAGTTAGTTTACTTGATCATGATATGTAGAAATATCTATATTTATGACCAAAAAATACATATTTTTTATTTTGATGGAGTGAAGCGCTTCCTATGCTACACCAATGGAATTGTGAATCTACCTTCCAAAGAGAAAACCAAAATTTTCACTAGAAATTACCTCATATAATAACCTCTTAATTCTCATGGAAATAATTTTTGAAACTATTTTATAAATTCAATTACACAATAAAGTGGGCCTCTACTGATCAAAATACACACGGTTATCAACATTTGGAATCAAAGCTACAAAAGTGGTATTAAAGGTTGCTAACAATTTTCCTAAACCTATAGACTCTTTTCGAATTCTCCATAAATCTACCTCCATCAAATCAAGGAATCCCATGAAGAATTTCACAATCCACCCATCTAACCTAGGGCTCTTATCATTTTGAAATATATGCATGACCTATTGAAGTTCATCCCTCGAAATTTATTCTAAAAGCATGTGATTCTTCCTTCATAAAGATAGGGGGAAAATGTAGTCACATAGACAAGCTCCAAAATTGTCACCTGGCTCTCTTCCTTATATATAATCTTAAAACTATCAACCCCCATCTAAGCTTTGTCCTCAAAATATGAGGCCATTGATCCATCCAATTTGGCATCTATAAAATTGTATTTATTCTCTTACAATACTTGGGAAAATTATGAAAAAAAATTGTGTTATTATCCCCCTGATCTAGACATAAATATTGACTCTCTATCCTCCAAGAAACCTTTTTTTTTCTAAATCTTTCACCTCCTTTTTAAAATATTCATCAAGAAACCCTACCATATATGACAAGTACATCTCTTCCAATTTTATTTCCACGTTCATAAGCATTTTCTCGTCCCTCGTCATTTTCTTATGAGCCCATTCCAATGAAATTTGATTGATATTTTTTATATTCTTTAGAAAATAAAGTGATGTTGACTCTTAATAAGCTTCATCAAAACCACTCCAATCCTCCTTAACCAACTCAACATAATCTCCATCCCTTAACTAGTTTGAGTTGAATATGAAAGGACTTGGGAGTTTTTTCCTAGCCTTTTCTATTTCCAAAAATATAGCAAAATGATCAAGTTCTCCTCCTAGACCTATTAACTATCTAATTTTTTAAGTGTCTGAAACAAAATCATCACTCACCAAGAATTGAATAATATGCTTCTCTACCCTTCCTTCACATGTACACATATTCCCCTAGGTATGTTGATTGTGAATCAGATCTATATCATACAAACATAGTTCATCAAATTTTTTAATAAAGTAATTAGTGAGAACATCAACATTTGCAACTTCTCCCCAAATCTCAAAACTACCCAAAGAGAATTTTGAATCTCCACCCACAATAAGTAACCCTTGCTTCATAAAACTCTTGGATCAAACATTATCCTAATATTTCACATGATCAAAATATGGATCGTAGATATTAATAACAATAATGTATTCCTTAGTCTCTTGAGCAAGGATCATAGTCCCAAGACATTAGCCAAAGGAGAAAGTGTTAGAACATTTAAAATCCCTCTTTTTCCATGCCAAAAAATAAACCCTCAGAATGACCTAAATATTCAATAGAATAAAATTCCCAATCCCCAAACATCCTCTCTCGTTCATTAACAAAATTATTCCCTTCACCCATGGTCTTCTAAATAAAAAAAACATCCACTATTTGTAGATCAACTAGTCTACGTAGGGCCAATTTTTTAAAGGACTGACCCAAACCTCTAACATCTAAGGACATAAATTTCATCATGCATAACTCCCTAAGATATTCACTACTTTAATAACTATAGATTTTAACCTTGTACAATATTTACTACAAACAGATATTTAGTAAAAGAACAAAAAAGATAAATTGGCAAATACAAACATTACACAGATATTTTTCCCCTGGAAACCCAAACTGGGAAAACCAACATATTATGTATTCATTCATCATGATACATTGTTTACAATACAATATACATATAGGAGCCAGCGGCATCCAAAACCCTAACCCAATGACCTGTATTAGTCGACAACCCTCATTCCTTAACCGAAAATAGAAAACCATCGGCAAAAAACCATGTGCCGAAAAACCACCTAAATATGTGACACGTTTCTCGAGGTAGAAAAAAAATTTGGGGGGTGTTGCTCACTCGGTGCAATGCACAGACACTTCTTCTCGTGCAAATAATATAAAACATACCCAACATTCTCCCACTTGTTGTTTTCTTTGCATACCGGGGGTTACATAGTCAACAATCCAGGGCAGCAATGCCCATGGATCCTCTACACCAAGAGAACTTCTCAGTGCTCACAGATTTTCTTAATGAGTCTAAAACATTCTTCAAAGTGTCCACCTTCATGAACGATACTTTCTTTTATTCAATCATGTCTCTCACAAAGTGATATTGAATATCAATATGATTTGTCTTTGAATGATAAGTCAGGTTCTTCGCCCGAAAAATTGCACTCTGACTGACACACTCTATCCTTACAGCTTGTTGTACCAACCCAATACCTGAACACAATATTTGTAACTGTATTGCTTCCTTAATTGCATGAGTGGATGCCATGTATTCAACTTCTGTAGTTGAAAGTGCCACAACAACCTGTATTTTTCTCATCCAACTTATTGCTCCTCCAAACAGGTTAAACACATACCCACTTGTGGATCTCCTACGATCCAGATCTCCATCCCAGTCTGCATCCACAAAGACATGTATATCCACCACTATGTCCAATCCTGGTCTTCCTTTGTAGCACAATCCATAGCTAGCAGTGCCATGCAAATACCTAAAAACCCTTTTATTGTTGTCCAATGCTCCTTCCCTGGTTTTGACATATACCTTCTCAAAACTCCCACTGCATGTGCAATGTCTGGTCTATTACAGACCATTGCATACATCAAATTTTCAACTGCACTCACATATGGAACATGAGACATGTCCTCCTCCTCTTCAGGGTCTTGGGACATTGATCCACAGATAACTTTACACCAACAGGAATAGGAACCTTGACCGATTTACATTCCTTCATATTAAACCTCTGCAATATTGTCTCGACATATTTTCTTTGACTTAACCAGAGTTTCCTCCTTTTCCGATCTCTTTTAATTTCCATGCCCAAAATGAAATTTGAATCACCGAGATCCTTCATGTCAAATTTAGAGGACAACTAAGTTTTCACATCCTATATAATCTCCTTGTTGTTTCCTATCAACAACATGTCATCCACAAACAAGACAAAATAAATCAAATGATCACCAATTAATCTAAAATACACACAATGATCCTCTTTGCTTCTTCTGAAGCCAAGTCCCAACATATAAGTATCAAATTTTTTATACCACATCCTTGGTGATTATTTTAAACCATACAGGGACTTTTTCAGCTTGCATACCAACTCCTTCTTTCCCTTAATAGCATAACCTTATGGTTGCTTCATATAGTTTTATTCTTCTAGATCCCCATGTAGGAATGTTGTCTTCACATCCATTTGTTCTACTTCAAAATAAAATGCATCAGCAACAGATAACATAAATATTATAGAGGTTAACTTGGCAACAGGAGAAAAAATCTCACCAAAATCAATTCCCTCAACCTGGGAATAACCCTTTGCTACTAATCGAGCTTTATATTTCTCCAGTTTTCCTTCTGCATTCAACTTATTTTAAATACCCATTTTCTCCCAATGGGATTTCTTCCAGTCGGCAAATCCACTACATCCCAAGCCTCATTCTTATCCAAATATTCCATTTCTTCATCCATGGCCCTTTTCCATAGATTTCCATCCTCTGAATCCATTGTCTCCCTGAAATTTCTAGGATCATCATCAGTAATAAACAAAGAAAAATTTGAACGGAAATCAGATGGAGTATACCTTTATAGTATCCTTCTTTCTCGAACCGATCTCCTCAATAATGGAGTATGAGGATCTTCTTCTTCTTATTCTTGTTCTTCTGTAGAGTCTGACTCATCATCCTTTAAATAAAACTCTATTTTCTCTGGTTCTTCCTTACTTGGTGGGACTTCTTGTTTAACAACATCCTTCAGTTCTATAAATACCACATCTCAGTTATACACTACCTTCTTAGTTTATGGGTTCCAAAGCTTATAATCTTTGAGACCATCTATATATCCAACAAAGATACACGTTTCGACCTTCTTATCTAGATTACTCATGTTTTCCTTTGGAACATGAACATATGCATCATAGCCAAATACCTTGAGATGTGTGAGAGAAGGTTCCTTACCA
>JASDQU010099819.1:151624-217889 GCA_032191745.1 Picea mariana
CTCCAAAGAAACATTTGGATGGTTTGGCATATAGTTGTTGCTCCTTTAGTAGTTGTAGCACCTTGTCAACATGTCGCACATGATCCTCCCAAGACTTGTTATAGATTAGTATATCATCAAAAAATACTAACACAAATTTTCGAAAGAAGGGCTTGAAAATGGAATTCATCAACCCTTGGAATGTGGAAGGTTCATTTGTAAGGCCAAAAGGCATGACCAAAAATTCATAATGGCCTTCATGAGTTCGGAATGTTGTTTTTGGGATATCTTCTTCCTTCATTCTAATCTGATGATACCCTGAATGGAGATCCGATTTTGTGAAATAGATTGCTCCATGTAGTTCATCTAACAATTCATCAATGACGAGAATAGGAAACTTATCTTTAATAGTGATCTTGTTGAGATCTCTATAATCTGGACACATACGCCATGAGCTATCTTTCTTGAATACCATTACCACTGGTGCAGACTAAGAACTTTGGCTATGTCTAATAATGCCAGCCTCTAAAATTTCTTCAACCATGCGCTCAATTTCACTCTTCTGGGCATAAGGGTATCTGTATGGCCTGATGTTAGGAGGAACACTCCCAGGAATTAGGTGAATTTCATGATCATGATTTCAAGTGGGTGGAATACCTTTGGGAATATCTTCAAATACTTTGGAATGCTTATTAATGATCCCTTGGAGATATTGAGGAATAGATGGCTTAGATGTTTGAACATCTAGTGAGCATAGTTGTGCAATAACCCTTGATGCCCCTTTTTCAATAATTTTTTCATGCCATTAGAGCTTTTCACCTTACCGGGTTTCCCTGTGATACCTCTTAACTCAATTTCTTTTCCTTCCAATGAAAATTTCATGAAAAGTTATTGAAAATTAAAAGCCATTGTTCCTAATGATTGTAACCATTGGATTCTTAGTACAACATCAGCACCACCCATGGGTATATCAATCATTGGACTATTCATTACATATTCCCCCATAGTAAGATTGATCTTATTGCATTTTCCTGAGCAATTGATAGTTCCTCCATATGCAATCATTACTTGAAACTCTGGCGCTGGATATACAAAGAAATTGAGAGCTTTGGCTAATTTATAGTGAATGAAATTATGAGTACTTCCAGAATCAATCAGGACTATTACCTTTTTCTTTTTTATATATCCTTCGATATTGAGGGTTTGAGGACTGCTAATTCCAGCCAATGCATTACATGATATCGTGGGAGTCAACTCTTTAGACGAAATTGCTTCTACGTTTTCATCTTGAGATGGTTGTTGTTCTTGTTCTTCTTCCTCTTCACAATCTATGTAGAATAATTTCTTCTCACCACACTTGTGTCCCTTACTGTACTTGCTATCACAATTAAAGAATAAACCTTTTGCTTTTCTTTCCTCCAATTGTTGAGGTGTCAACCTTGTAGGTTGAGGTGTTTTAGAAGAAGGAGCATTATTCTCTCTATAGATGTTGGGATTGGTCCTTCTAGTAGCCATAGCCATATTTTTACTTTCAACATTTCTTTCCACCTTAAATGCATTCTCCAATGATTTGGGTTACCAAAGGTGAACCTCATGTTGAATGTTATCCTTTAAAGTTCCTATGAATACATCAATCAAGTGCTCATCTGGAATATCTGTTACCTTTATATTCAATCTTTGGAAGTTCTCAATGTGCTCTGTAACTAAATCCTTTTGCTTGAGATTTATCAATTGGCTAAAGAAGGTATTGCTCCTTGTATCCTCATAGTGTGCTATCATTTCTTCCGTGAAAATTGTCCAAGTGACGAGTGATTTGCGAGAACAAAGCCATCGA
The DNA here is from genome assembly GCA_032191745.1 of Picea mariana. Lineage (NCBI taxonomy): Eukaryota > Viridiplantae > Streptophyta > Pinopsida > Pinales > Pinaceae > Picea > Picea mariana. Next base: position 153,438 of record JASDQU010099819.1, read on the forward strand.
TACCATACAAATTGATTGTGTTCTAAATATAAAGAAGCAATTTGTACCTTTTGTGTATGTGGCACATTAAGTAGATCAAAGAATTGCTCCATCTGAAGTATCCATGTGATTGGGTCCTTGCCATCAAACTTCCTCATATCGATCTTAGGAACATGGTTGGTCTTCAACCCAAAGTTGGAATTTCTCCATTCTCGATTCACCTTCCTTGTGTCCTCATCATGAATTTCATGGGATACATTTTCACTTTCAGGTGTCGTCCTCTCTACTATGAAATTCTTCAATCCTTCCATGATCTCCCCTTTTAAACCCTCCATCATCTCTTGTAGTTCGTCTTTTGTTACTGTCTTCTTTTGTAAATCATTTATGTCCCTACGCATTTCTTCACACTCATCAAGAGTCCATGTAGGATTATCTGGAGGCTTATTTGGTGTAGAAGTTCCCTTTTTGGGTGGCATGTTGGCCAAGTATCACTTTTGAACCTTGATTTTGAGGTGGTTCTGCTAGACAATATTTCTTATGATGTATCTCCAAAGTTTCATCCTTTCTGGGTATGAAACTTTATTTTTTGTAGTTCTCTAATATTTCTTCTCTACAATGCCATAGGTCTGATCAAAATTGGATGTGCCAAGTGGAATTTATGGCAACTTCTCCACAACTTGTTGATTTTTGGCATTTCCGGGAGATGTCACTTGTATAGCGTTCCCCGCACAAAATAATTGATATAAAATTCTAAAAATCATACCAAAAATACTGCAGACTGTCTACTATCCAATGCAACCAGTCTCACTCAATTTGGATACACTAAGAATAATTTATTATTGTTTTACCTGGAACACCTTCTTGAGACTAGTCAATAGGACTAGTTAGATACCCTATCTTCCATAGGGTGTATCTACAAATGTAATACAACCCAGAATATGAAAGTTTTACCAAAGATACCTTACTAATTTCTATGAATATCCTCTGGAGTTAAGTGTCTGAAACGTTACAGAAAAAAATTTATAGCCAAAATTCCACAATGAATCAGTTCAGGATGATTCCAGAACCCTATATTTCACAGGTTGTATCTCCGAAATTGTAAGGCCTCAGGAGATGAAATTTTAACCCAACGTACCTTGATCTGTATACTAAATATTGTCCAAGTCATTCCTTCTGAATCGTTGTAGAAAACAAGTTATAGCAAAAATTCCAAGGTGTCTCAGATGTAGCAGCGAAACCCCAAGACCTTGAGCTCTGATACCATATGTTAAGAACCAAATATCAATATAGCATAGAAAAACCTCAGAATAAGTACTCAACGCCTTGAAAAAGAGAGAAATTCAGATAATAATCCTCTTTGAGGGGGCCACCTCCTTATGCCCACATAAATGTACAATTCCCAGATGATTCCAAATGAAAATGTCTCCTTGGTATATATAGGAGACTAGGAGGTATAATTACAACTAATGGAATAAATCCGACATAAATAAAATAACATTACTAATGTAATATGCCCCAATTAAGGGGTAATGAGCCAATATAAGGGATTAACAGTACCAAGGCATGTACCATATCCAATTCATTTGGTCTCACTGAATTTATATCCTCTATGAAGAAGTTATGACCATTTTACTCGGAACACTTCTTTAAAAATAGTGTCAGTACTAGTCAAAATCCCTATCTTCCACAGAGTGTATCTCCAAAAGTAAAACGACCCAAAAGCTTAAATTTATACCACATGTACCTTGATATGTCTTCTCAACAACCACTTAGTTTCTCTATTTGAATCATTCTATAAACAACGTTATAGAAAAAATGGTATGATGAACTGTAAATAACATACCTTGGAACACATCATCAAAATACTTCATCCTCCCTTGGATTTTCGGCCTTGTATACTTCACCTTCCCTCTAAAATTCACCTCAGATCTCCTTGGTTTCCTCAGTCACTTATAGATATTCAATAAAATCAATGGGTTCTAATGGGAGTCTCTCTATATCTTATTTATACTTCCCAAGTTCCTTCCTTTAGGGGTTATCTTGTAACTATTTTACCCATCTTCATTGTTTTAGGGCTAACCCACATTCTTGTTGCAACTACTTTACCCATAATTAGTCAACTCATAATTTCTTGTTTCAAATTATTTATGTTTAATAACGTTCTTATTGTATTCCTTTAGGGGCTAACTTGTAATTGTTTTACCCATCTTCCTTGTTTTAGGGCTAACCCACATTCTTGTTGCAACTACTTTACCCATAATTAGTCAACTCATAATTTCTTATTGCAACTAATTTATTTTTAATTACTTTCTTGTTGCAACAAACTTACCCTTAATTAAATTATTATTATAACCACTTTGACTAGCAACTTCTTATTGACCTTCTAGGGGATTCTAGAATAATTGACTTCTTGTTGACCTTCTAGGGGTTTCTAGATTATTATTGAGGGTCCTCCAATCTTCACAAAGCCATATCTCCTCGACCGTGAGGAACCACGTGGTGTACCACATATCAACATAAATGGCATGACATGTACTATTCATATATGATAGTCTTAACTATATTCACACTGTCCTTCATGTCCATATTCCTCAATCAACTTCAGGTCCCATAACCACACCTATGTGGCTATATGTAGACTACATCAAATGTGCCCAACTAAATCACCATCAACATCGATCATACAAATGTCAATCAAATTTCCAATATATCTAGACCTCTCCAAGGGTTGATGTCAATCAATAAGGGTTGACATCAATCTCTAAGGGTTGACATCAACTATCCAAACCAATTGTCCAACAATCTCCCCCTTTGGCATTGATGGCAACACCGATGCTCCAAATCTCATGCTCCCCATGTGACCATCGCTACTCATCAATGTTTCTCACTCTCCTCCTTTGACATCAATGACAAAGGGTATCTCTCCTTGGGGTTGATCCCCCTATCGTCATGAAAAGAAAATAGAAAGGAAGAAGTCCCCTTTTTTCTTTATTTCCTTCTTTGAAAAAAGATAACTCCCCTTGTCTACATGTTATCGATCCTCCTGTCTAGATCTCTTTCTTTGACGATTTTTCTTCGCTTGACCTTTTTGTAAGATGTAGATCAAAGTAGGGCTACCTGTATATGTTTCATTTCCTCTCTTCTAGTGTTGTTTATTTCCCATTGGTGCTTCCTCTTGAATTTCACTAACATATATAAAAAGCATTCAAATTTTGATTTCTTCATTTACTTGTCATGTTTACTTGACCATATTGTTTGACAATGTCCTTCTAATGATATATATTATGTTTATAGTTTCTCTTTCCTTGTTTTTTTATGCCTTTCACTATTTTTTTTTTCTGTGACCAACTTATTCCACTTATTCCAATTGTAAATACACTATTATGCATCTTCTTTGACCCATGCTTTATGTACCTTCTAAGCATCTCATGAATCAATCTCTATCCATGTGACACACAATATCCATAAATATTCTACTCACTTGTCCACAATGTTGAGCCATCTATCATTGTATTATTTTGAAGACTTCTCTTGAATCTGCTACAATTGACCATCACATGTTCTTGTTTATCAATTGTGTCCATTGATCTGATCTATTTACTTATCAAAACTATGCATGTTTGGAACAACATGTACTAAATATATCCCTTCCTGAATACATACGTGAAATACAATCATAAAAATTTTACTGCCAATTGATACCTATGTGGGAACACTACTTCTCAACCAATCAATTTGTTACTTTGTACTTCTATTATCTCATTGCTTTGAATTTGTCTCTGTAAACACTTCATACTACTTGAAAGATGGTTCTCTGATATGTAGTGTCTACTTCATGGAATCTCCCTCTTCAACATACATATTTCCTAGGAGTCTCAATGTCGTATGGCTAAGAAAAATACCCGCTCTGATGCATAGTAATCTTCCTCTTCATTTGTAGACTCATCATCTCTCTGAACTTTGATTTTTTCCTTTCTACCTGTGGATTGATATCGCACTATAATTCCTGAAAGTACAATCTCTTAAACATGTTCCTTATTCACCTTCTCTTCTTTTCTTTCTCACACTACTGCAAATCCTAGGATCTCTGGGACCTGGTCTTTATTCACGTGTTCTTCTTGTTTTATTTTAAATATTTTCTTATATTTGATATCATTGGTCTCTTTCATGGAATTATAGATCATGCTTCTACAATCGTGAGCTATGTGTCCATAGTTATGGCATTTGTAACATTCAATGTTAGCACATAAGCATTTTTTGCTTGAAAATTTCTTCCATAAGCCTTACAATCTGCAACCTTATGTCCAAAGTTAGTATAATAAAAACAATGACCTTAAAATAAGTTTACATACCTGGGAGTGAATGGTCTTCTTTGTGGTGTAGTCCTTCTGAATTCCTTCCTTAGTTGATCATGATATTCTCTTATGTGGATCCCTTCATTATGGTTGAAGCTTCTTTGTTATCTAATTGCGGTAGGTCTTGTTGAAGATGTATCTCTATTATGCTAATTCTTCTTTGATTCTTGTTGACCATGATTCCTTCCTTTGAGTACTTTTGCATAACTCTTGCTATTTTCTTCATTCTTCTTTTCTAGCAACCTAGAGGGATTCTCTTCAACATTCTTTATGGATGATGTGGATGTTTCTCTCTCTTCAACGTTCTAACTAAGCTTGATGTTTTTAATGCTAAATGTGACAACTTCTAATTTAAGCTTTTCAACCTCTTCTTCTCTTTTCATCATTTGAATCTTCATGACTTCTTCTATTCTCTTTGCTTCTTCAAGTTGGATCTTCAATGTGATTATTTCATCTTCAAGTTCTCTTTCTCGTTGACTAAATTCTGCTTCATGATTCCTTTCCTTTTCAATCTTAGGATTGTCTTCTATTTCATTGGGATTTTCTGTCTCATCACTTTCAATATTCAAATAAGGGCATTCAGTTTCAATATGTCCTACTTCTTCACAATTAAAGAAAAAATATACACTTATTTTGATTTCACACTCTTCTTCTTCTTAATCTCTCTAACATGATGAGCATGTTACCTCTTGTTTTGTACCTACATCTTCTTTAGAAATCTATGACTCTATGATGGGAGAAGAATAGATATTATGTAGCTTGCCCCAGAGTTCTTTTGTTGATGAACATTTTCCCACTTTGTTCTTTACTAAATCAGGTAATCCTTCCATGATGAAATCCATTGTTATTTTGTTGTTCTTATTAAATTCCATCTTGGCTACAGTCTTAGGTTTCTTTGTAGCATTGTATCCTGTAAAAACTAAAAACCAAATATCATTTCCCTATGCTTGTAGAAATGTTTTCGTCCTTCTACTCCATATCTCATAAACTACACCACTCTGACCATCAAACATTGGTACTCCATTCTCAGTGTATTCCATGATCTCCTTCTAGTGGTTATACTACTTCATGAAGGACCCACTCTAATACCAATTGTTGGAATACTGAGAGGAGGGATGAATTGATATGAGCACTTTTACCACTTTTAACCACAATATATAAACTTCAACTCAATCAATAATATATCATCATTATATCATCAATGTATCGTATATATCATAAGCATGTAATCATAAGCAACATCACATGAAGAACACAATACACCAATATTTACGTGGAAACCCAAATGGGAGAAAACCACAGAATTCTTTCTTATATATATCAATAATGCATTCATAGGAAGCACCAACTTCCCAATTCTCCAACTACAACTAGAAGGAGGCTACAACCCCCTATTTACAGGATCCAACCTAAAGGAAGCTAGAATTCCCTGAATTCTCTAGCTCCAACCAAAAGGAGGATACAACCCCCTAGATTCTCATGCTCCAACCAGAAGGAGGCTACAACCACCTAGGTTCTCATGCTCCAACCAGAAGGTGTCTACAACCACCTAGTTCTCGGGCTTTAGTGAAGGAAGCTCCAACCCCTAATTCTCTGGAACCAATCGGAAGGAGGCTACAAACCCCTTTCCTTGCACCATCCTACCACCCTGAAGTATAAGTGTAGACCAAATTTCTCTACCACAATCACTGCCACTGCAACTGTCATTGTCACTGCCACTGCCACTATCACTATCACAACAACCTATCCAATCGATCATTCTCACAACAACCTGTCCAACCAATCATTGTCTCATCCACAAAACCATATCGACTCTCATCTGCATGCAACTCATGCCAAGATCACCAAGAGAATATCTCAAACCATATGCTCAACATCACCAACACACGAATCTACCAATCATGTACCAAGATCACCACATGCCATCACAAGATGTGTGTCTCAACCAAGTACCAACTTGCACCATGCATCAAACATGCATCAACTTGTACCTCAACCTATACCATCAACCATGTACCTTAAAAAATGCATCAACTATACTGTTGGGCTCCAGTTTTTTCATATTTTCTACCATACAAATACTCTTATCATTACACCTTCTCCCTGCATTTCATCCATAATATATCCCAAATTACACCATAAACCTCCATTATCTCTTGTTATTCATCCTATATGGTTAATACATAATTTTCCATACTTTTAGTGATTAAAAGGATGATTATACAATATTTTTGTTGATGGTTGTTTAATCCTATGTTTCTATGTCCAAACAATATGTTCCCACACTAGAAGTCATCTGGTACCCACACTGGAGGTCATCGGGTACTCACACTCCAAGTCATTTGGTACCAGGACATTCTACAGTCAACCAATACCTACACAGTAATCTGGTACCCACACTCCATGTCATCCGATACTCACACTCCATTTCATCTGATACTCGCAATTCATCTCATCTAGTACTAAATGTTTCAGGCCATCCAATATCGGCATCAACAACCGTACGGTATTGGACTATAGTCGAACATTTGGAATGCTTCTAGAGGAAAATCAGGGACATGGGTTTTGTCCAGAACAATGTCTACACGTGGACATGTGTGTTATAATTCACCCATCTCACACATGTGGACCTCCAATTCAGGGGGAATGATTCTGCCAAAATTAGTAAAAATCTCAAACTGTCAATTTGCACCTCGATTTATGTGCAGATGGTATCGGATCCAGAAATTCTAAGATATGGATTTTGTCTAAAATATGAAAAATTGAGTAAGGCCTAGGCAGTTTTTCAAAATGCGAATTAGGTTGGAAGATATGGGGGGATCCCTAACTCGAATCTACCCAAATTGCAGTAAAACCCGTATTTTGAAGATTTGTCCTGAAAATGTAAAAATTGATTTCAAAGTTTAGGGATTCGGTTTCATCCATTTCTCCATGGATTTCATGTATAAATAAGCCTCATAGGGCTGTGAGAAAAAGCCATTTTTTTTTATCATCGTGATCTTCATTGTCATCGTATATGAGGTTTGATATTATATGAGAAAGTGTGGAGCTATTGCTTTGTAATCAAGAAGCTGATATTTTTTATAAAATGAAAATTATTGGTTGTTGAAGACATTCTACATCCTTCAGATCTGAACTAGTCTTTCAGGAGCATGCCTAGGTCGGGTAGGGTCCCTCAATCCGAGTATGTCCCTGTTGTTATTTATTCCATTAATTATTTTATGAATTTGCTTGATTTAATTTCCATACATTGTGTGCTTCTATTATGCAATCTGGTTTTATTTTGCAATTGGTTTTCATCAGACAACTCGAATTAACACTCACCCACTCAAGGCATCATCATACTACATTCAATTTAGATTGCTTTCCTTTTTATATGCTTTCAATCCACATATTTTTTGTAATTCTTTGTCTCTGTATTTAGCACTCATTTGATCAGTGAACTTCTGCCCCACGACTTGCTTTAATTTCATCCCTCTTATCCACTATGTTGGTGTCTAAAGATGTCCTAAAAACAACCTTAGTTTAACATTAATTTATCAACCCGGAGATTCGTCTTTTATCTCAAGAATATCAGCAAACTCTATGCAGGTAGCCTAAAATCATGTAGCTAAACCAAATCTGAGTTCATTGACAATCAAGTTCCTCAAACGTTCACCAAAGATTCTAAGAACTAAATGGAATTGAAATCTAATTACTAAGATGTTGTAAAATAGAAAGGAACTAATTAATCTATTGAATTCACTTAACTAGAAAGCAGTAATTGAATCTAACTAAGGACTTGCAAGATTAACTATCAATTATGAATTCTGATTACTGGAAAGGAAATAACGAATTACTCTATCTATGGAAAGAAACAACAATTATAATCTTAATCAGAAAGGACAGCTAATGTAACTTTAACCGAAAGGAACAACTAATGTAACTTTAACCGAAATGAACAGCAATCGTAAATCTAAGGAAAAGGAACAGCGTGGATGAAAATATGAGGAACTGTCAAGCAATAACTTCAGAAATGGAAATCATAACGGTGATCATTAAAACTAATGGAAATGTATGTCTTCTATATGCAAACAATCATAAAATCATTAACACACTTATGCATTTATCCTTGGCTATTGTAAAAGAGATCTGAATCACAAAATAGAAATCAAACTTCGAACTGATACAATTACAGAACGAGACATTAGCTCCTTCAGACTGGGCCCTTGGTCTTCAGAAGTACTTCTACGAGAAACTCAGAGCACAGAAATGATAAAAACACTCAAAATTTTCATTGATTCCATGGCTGGTAAAACATTTACACAAACTGCTTGCACAGAGCAATTCTGAGTCTAAATATTTGAATGTGTTTTCTCTTCTGTTTTTTTGGATCTATTACCCTCTTATATATTACAATAATTTGGGTAAATCAAGCTATCTTGAGGGTTGAAAGATCCTCAGGATTTCTTTACTATTATAAAGTTACAATATAGAAAATGCATTATCTTCAAACTGCTTTGCGCCTAAAAAGTCTTCAACCTCCAATAGCTTGCGCATAGACAAAATCTCTTTAGTTATCTTTGACATTTATTTATCCAATTCTGCAACAAAATCAAACCATTCCAATCATAAATTAGAATCTATTTAATAAAACTTTAATAGCAACCCTAAGAGACATATTAATCATATTCTTTCCTATCTATCCCTAACTATCTAAAGAATCAATCAAAATCATATCATGAACTGTGGGAAAAAGGAAGATATTTGTACCTTTTTCGTAACCCAACACACTATCACACCTATTTCAATCGCCCATTCATTTCCATTAATCACTCTCTTATTTGCCTCAATTTACTTACCGAAGTGTCTCTTTCAAACCTCATTCCAAATCCTTCATTGCATTTTTTAACTGTGTCAAAACATGTTCAAGAGAGCATTAGTATTCAGTTGAGTGTTCAAATTAATTCTTTAAAATAAAAACACACAAAAACATAGAATTAATTATGCATGTATTATTTACAAGGAAAGAAAAAGATAGTGTGCACATTATTCCTTCATTTTCTGCACTCATAATTGATACATTGTCACATAACATTTCATTGTATAGAGGACTCATCAATTTCCTTTCACTACTCTTTCACTCCTCGTGTGGTTGAATACGCCTAAGTCTTACAATCCAAACGACTATCAACACAAGGTTGCATTTCACTTTCTTTATTTACATTCAATCTTTTGAATCACTCGTGCTCTATGCATACATCATTCCTTTCAAACATTATTTGTTAAGTTTTATATTGAAGATCTGAATTCCAAAGAATGTTCATTTTTAAACTGTTTTACATTCAATCCTCTTTAATACAGAATTGACACTTGCATTTCATTGCATAAGCATTTCATTTGTTTTTATTCTATATTTCTGCATTTTAGCTCATTCTTCGCCAAACTTCTTCATTATGTTTGATGTACTTAGTTGAGGAGAGATCTCGAGTTTAGGATGTGTGATTTTACATTTGCTTGATATTTTTAAAGTTTAACTTTGGATTGCTTATAGATTTATTTCCGTTCATAATCTATTTTGTTTCTGGACTGTTCTATACGAATATGCACTTATTTCTCCACCAATTTCCTCTCTTGTTTCTGTTATTGGTGAATACTTTTGTTATCATTTTATAGGATAGAATTTAATCTTTTCATTTTAGGATAGATATTTGCAATAAATTATTGATCACATAGTTTTGTTTTAGTATTTCATTTTGTTTGGCTTCTTATTGCAAACTTGTAATTTCAATCACCAATGGATAGATTAGAGGTCTAACTCATGAGATATGGCCTTCCCGCATTGGAATTCTTCCCAAGGTGTTAKCTTATTTCATGTCATTTGAATTCATTTATGTTTACTTGTTTGTTTTATTGCATTTAAGTGTGGATCCACTATAGGAAATAATCRTTGAAACACAGAAAACTTAAGTAAACTACTCAAAATTAATCACACGAACATCACCCCGAGTGCATGAAAGAGTGTGATCTAAGCCTTTTTAGCATTAAGTTATTCATACRTCCCAGTGATGGATCCTTAGTGTTAATTTCTTGTAGTGTGGGTTTGAATATTGTTTTGTCGGCTTTAGATTAGGTTAGCCTAGGCTTTGATCCTATCTTTCCTGCGCCTGCACCTCTAAGTCTATGACTCCCTGGTTGGCAATTTAACGTTGGAATTAATAATGCATATATTTAGCCCAACATATACCAAGTATCAATCATGTACCACATCATGTACCTTTCCATATGCCAACCATGCACATTAACCATGTATATCAACACCATACCATGTACCAACAAGATATGTTGTTGGGAACATGCCCATCTTGGGGAAAAGGAACAACGTGGAGGAAAGACGGTTGGCAGAAAAATCATGTGAGGCATGCATGCAAGAAGAAGGGAAAGAAAGACAATTGTCAAGAAAAGTAGCAGACGAAAGGAAAACGCACATGCAGAGGAGGAAAGAGTGCAAGGAAAACACGCAAGAAGAACTAACTAGGTTAGGGTTTTGGTAAGAGAATCTAACAGCTAATGAGCCAAGAATAGATATAAATAGACAACTAGGAGGTTTGGGGGCGTTAGTGTTTTGAGGGAGGTTACTCGGGTGAGATATAGTAACAGGTTTGTAACACAACCATAAGCCAATACCTTTTTGTAAGTTGTTGAGTTGGGGGAGGGAATAGTAACTACACCTTGAGGGTTAGATCAAAGGCTGAGGAGCCTGGTGCGATCTAGTCAACCTCGTAAAGGTCATGGAGTCTATTTTTTGAATGTATGAATGGAGTTGTAGTGCACGTGGCGCCATATCTGATAGAACCATAATAAAAGAGATTAAGAGCCAAATATGTGTGGATGTAGCCCAAGAGGGGATGAACTGTTGTAAATCATGTGTTATGTGGAATGCTTATTGTTTATGTCTTTGTTGTCAATGGTTAGATATTAGAGGAATGTTGTGATGAAGTAGTTAGATCTGTTTATTTACATGCATGAATAAAGAACAGTGGAATAACTAAATTAGATGAATGATATAGTAATTACCTGAAGATCACAGAGTACAATTTCAGATCCCCAGTCATTCCCAGGCTGCAAGCACCTGAGCGTTCCAGCCACCCATAGAACTATCTCGGGTGAGATTGTGCAGTGCACTCTGTGTACTATGTTGCCTTCTGGTTTACCAGGAGGGCCGATAGTTTTAGAACCTTTGTTGGATCCCCAATAGACTTGAACATGGTTCAAACATGTTAAAGGTATAACTTAGATAAACAACCAACAAATGGTTTTGTTTCCTATTGGAACAACATAGGATTGAGTGGATAGGATCTATTGAAGATCTGTTAAAAGAATGTAAGATCTGCGGAAGGTGTGTCAAAAGAATACTGAATCAGATGAAAAGAATGTGAGAGAATGTGCTACTAGAAGGGGATGTTCAGACCATGGAATCCCACAAAAGAAGATATCGAAAGCTGACTAAAGAAAAATGAGCTAGAATTTGCGCAAAAAGATAACAGAAACCCTAGAGTAACAGCACGCAAATATCTTGAGAAGTATGTGTTTACTCATCTGCATGAAGTCTTTTTCTGTGATTTTCCACACTTATTGCAGGAGAAGATATTAAGGTTGAATGAAAACCATGCAAAAAATCGGGTCCGACAGTTAGAGTGGACCTCAGTTTAGATTGCGCAGTTACAGCAGGTGAATGAAAAATTCACCCGCTCAGTGGATTTTTGGCTTGAAAGTATTGTAGCAGGGTTTATAACAGAATTTGTAGTAGATACTGCCAATTCGTATAGCGCACCGAAGAAATAATTTCTACGCGAACCTCGAGGAAGGTATATTAGATCGTTGTATACTTCTATTAAGATATTACTCTATAACAAAGGTGTAATGACAATGGAATCAGACAACTAAACTTACCTACATGCATGGGGGAAGGGGGGAAGCACTAACAGAAAAAGGAGAAATGGATAAAGGAAAGAAGGAGGAATCCTTGGACCCAATCATGATGGACGACGACCAGATCAAGCGGATCATGGAAACAGCTGGAAAAATGCGCATTAGAGTACCCTACCAATACAAAGTGAACACCAAGAAGAGATTTGTAGTCGTGAGGGAAGGCTTGGAAAGTGACGAAGAGGAGATAGAGGATCTTCGAGCTGTGGAGCAGATTGAGGAAATACTGCGTGAAACATATGAGAGGAAGATGAGAGGTCAAAGAGCGGGAATATAAGGCAACAATCCTATCCATATTAATGTCAGTGTGGAACCCATAAACCCATGTGTGACCAACACACCAAAGTGAACACCACCATTTAGACAACCGAATTTCGAGAGAAGGAAGACAGCAGGAAGTACATCTACACAAGGAACAACAGCTGGGGGAGCCATTTCAAGGAGCATTAGTCAAGTATCTACACCGCGTGGAGGTAGAAGTTCAGCATTTAGAATGGCAGGACATGATCCCACCATTCGGTTACCATAATTTCAAGGAGAGGTAGCAGAAGACCCTGATAAACACTTGTTTATTTGTGAAAAGATCTGGGAAGCAAAACAAATCAYTGATGAATACACTAAAGTTGCACAACTAGCTATCACACTAAGAGACTGCGCACTAGATGGGTACATGATTCTAGACGTAAATAGTGCACCTGGGATGACAAGGACACTGACAAACATTAAKAAATTACTCATTAATGAGTTCCAGAAGCCGAGATCAGAGGATCAATACATGAACGAGATGATAGAAATATGACAGAAACTAGGAGAATTTGTCTGGGAAATTGACCAGTGATTTAAAYGCCTGAAAGGGAAATTGAGGTATGCCATGAATGACATGCAGCATAGGCATATGCTTGTGAATTATTTGTTACCACACCTAAAATACCCACTCAGACAACAGAAATTCCAATCTCAAGCAGAGGCTCTGCAGGAAGCCTTGAAAATGGAGGAGAATCAATACCACAAGATAGATCCAGCTATAGAGGAGTTGAAGGAGAATCTGAAGAATCTTACCTTCCAACTCAATCGAAATCAGGGTAAGGACAAGCGTGAAGTTGTGTGGTGTACCACATGTATAACAGAAGGGCACCATAAGAACGAATGTCCAACATTCGCGCAATATATGGCAACAGGGCTGCCAAATCCATTTCCGATAGGAGGACCCTGGTGTGAAATTTGCAAGACACACGGGCATGATCCATATCATTGTCCTATGATGCAGAAATACCAGACAGTACCAAAGAATGCATACTACACTTTTTTCAAGTTAGTAGGCCACGATGACAAAGACTGTAGAACCATGGATCTGATGCGGGAAAGGACGTTAGACACATAAAGGGTGCAAGTCGAAATGATGACAGGGCAAGCTGCACCTCAATTTAATTAGGAACCATAGCAGTATAATATGGTTTTGCAATAGTATAAGAATGTGCAACCACAGTATAACAGCGTACAGCGCCAGTAAAACCCTACACAATATAATCAGGTATCTCAATACAATACACCGTGCGGAGATCGCGTTGGGTATAGAGGAGGAGGACGAGGAAGAGGAGGATTTTGACGAGGAAGAGGTCCAGTATTTTTCCATAATTGCCAACAATTGGGACACTATGCCAGAGAATGTCCACTTCCACCTACGACGTGCATGTATTGTCGTGCATCAAATCACGACATAGAGGATTGTACAACATTGTTGGGGAAGATACAGGAGAAATGAAATCAGAACAATAAGACCATACATTGGATCTCTACAGAAGCTAGAGAAGATGGTGGGAACATCAACATATTGACATGCTGAGGTGCTAAAATAGGAGAGGATGCAACTAAACAAGAACCAGTACAACACCAGTGGATTAAGAAAAATACCGAGCCACCCAAGAGATTTGATACAAAAAAGGAGAAGGAGACCTTTAAGGAGGCCAGAAAATAATTTCTCAAGAAGAATGTTGCATCTACATCTACCGCATAGCATACCCAAGATGTCCCAACATATGAAATGTCGTCAACATTGGACCATACCAGTGAAGTCTACCCGGGAAACTAAGTAAGTTGTATTAAAACTTTCCTGCAATCTTGTATTCAATTATTTAAGGATCCATCACATGTTATAGTATTACAGAATATGTTAGATAGATGTACCACAAACTCTTTGGGAAAGTTATAATAGAGGATATTTAATCACCTCCATGCCGAAAGGAGAACTGCCAGAGAATTTAGATTGAATGCCAACATCGGAGATTTCAACATGGGCGATGTGATATTATATCTAGGATCTGAAGTGAATGTATTACCCAAAAAGACATGGAAATGCATGGGAGAACCTACCTTAGGCTACTCACCAGTCCAACTGAAGTTAGCAAACCAACATAGAGTTTTACCAATAGGGAGGTTGAAAGGAGTGACAGTATATCTGGACGAAGTGCGCACTAAGGCAAACTTCGAAGTGATAGAAATCGTGGATGGCACAACACCATATCCATCCTTACTGGGATTGGATTGGGAGTTTAACCATCAGGCGATAATCAACCTGAATACTACGAATATGACATTTGAGTCAGGTGAATACAGGGTTATCGCACCTCTAGATCCATCGGAAGCTGAAAGATTTGTGGAACCAACATGTCTAGACCTGGAAGAAATTAACCAGTTGTACCTGACCACTGCACACACCGAATATTACATTAATCCAATTTTCGATGGTGTACTTAGTTGGAGAAGTATCACATCATGCGCATGATACTCAGATATGGGTTTAGAGAAGTAGCAACAGAGGTTACATGAAGTTTCCATAAGAAGATGCCCAAGAATAAACCGTGCAATAAGATGGGTTGGGACAGAAGGCAGAGAACCTCCAATTTTCCATGGAATCAACGACTTGGAAGAATTCCTAATGACATATGAAGACGAAGTATAAAACAATCAGAGACTCTTAGCTCTCGACGTCACACTTAAGGCTACACCTGCAAGATGGTGGGGCACACAAAAAGAAACAATCAAGGACTGGTGTCAATGTAAATGTTTACTGCGCATTAGGTTTGGAGAAGAACAAAGAAGTAACCAGCATCATAAATATGATGGACAGGGGGCACCAGCGGAAAACTTGGAGAAGTGAAGATTTCTCTGTAAAATGACACCCCCAGAAGAATGGCCTCATAATTTCGTACACACATTAGAGGGCATCCCAGAAAACTGGTATACTGACCAGGAACTGCGTAGAGGAACTACGAGTTGGACAGTACTGCAGCAGAAATTTACAGTCACTTTCTCATTTGAGCATGAGAACCCCAACATAGATGCATCCCTTAAACAAATAAGAGGGGTGATATTCATTAAGGAACTAGAATTTGAAATCCTAATAGAAGAACAACAACAAAACAGACAGACAGTGAAATAATTATTGTCATCCTACCATGTGTAGGAATAAGTACCAGATGAAGACAATCCACGTGATATTCAGATTGAAGAACTTGAAGGAGAAAAATAAGTGGAAGGTCCACCTCTAGAATCACAATTAATTGTTGCACCAATCAAGGTGAAGAAATTCAACATTGGGATGGTTGAGAATCCCAATATGGCCAGCATTGGAGACTACTGGTTTGAGCAAACATTGGATAGGATAACAGAATTACTACGTGAGTATAGTGACATGATCCCAACGACCTTTCCATAAATGAAGGGTATTGTAGGAGAACTGGGAGAGATGAAGATCCCTCTCAAATCGGAGGCAAGACCTATTAGACAAAGGCCTTACAGATTGAACCCCATCTACAAGCAGAAGGTAAGAGCAGAAATCGACAGAATGATGGAAGCAAGAATCAGAGAACCAGTAGAAGAATCAGAATGGACAAGCCCCATGGTAGTTCAGGAGAAAAATCAAGGCAACATAAGAATCTATGTAGATCTAAGAAAGCTCAATGATGGTTTCCTACATGACCCCTTCCCTACACCCTTTACAGATGAAGTCCTAGAAAATGTGGGAGGTCAGGAAGCATACTCATTCACTGATGGATTCTCAGGCTACCACCAAATTAATATAGCACCAGAAGATCAACACAAGACTACCTTTGCAACAGAATGGGGATCCTACCAGTACACATTCATTCCTTTTGGACTGAAAAATGCACCAGCAATTTTCTCCAGAGTAGTCATTGTTGCCTTCAAAGAATTCATCCATCAGTTTCTAGAGATATATTTGGATGATTGGACAGTGTACAGCCTATTGAAGGATCATGTAGAGGTGTTGAGGATGATGTTAGAAAGATGCAGGAAATGCCAAATATCCTTGAACATTAAGAAATGTGTATTTTGGACACCCTTCGGAATTCTATTGGGTCACATAGTATGCAGACAAGGTTTGATCATGGATCCTATAAAGAATGCAGTAATTGTGAACTTTCCACCACCAAAATCAATGTGCCAGCTGAGGGCCACATTAGGACATACAGGATATTATAGAAAATTTATCAAGGGGTATGCATAGATCACTGTGTCGATGGAGAAACTACGTAAGAAGGATACTAAATTCCAGTGAAATGAGAGCTGTCAGCAGGGATTGGACACCCTAAAGGAGAAGATGGTCACAGCACCCATCTTAGTATTTCCATATTTGGAAAAGACATTCCATGTGCATGTATATGAATTAGCCATAGCCCTGAGAGCTATTTTGGTGTAACCAGGAGTAGGGGATTTGGACCATCCCATAGAATTTGCAAGCAAAAAAATGTCAAACTCCGAGCAGAACTACAACATTATAGAGAAAGAAGGCCTGGAAATGGTATATGCACTTCAAAATTTTAGGCATTACCTACTTGGAAAACATTTTAATATGTTCATAGATGATTCAACCCTTAAGTACCTAGTCAACAAGCCAGTGTTGGGGGGGAGAATATGTTGATGGTTACTATTATTTCAAGAATTCAATTTTGAAGTCATGGTGAAACCAGGGAAGTTGAATGCAGGGCCTGATCACTTGTCAAGGGTCACCAATGGCGAGGAGCCTACAAACTTATAGGATACCTTCCCTGATGCGCAGTTATTTTTAGTTCAGATCGTGGATGATTATTTTGCTAATATTATTGAGTATTTAAGTACAGGGACTGTGCCACGAGAATTTAACACCGCATAGAGGAAGAATCTGGTTGTCCGAGAAGCTGACTACTAATTGATTTCCAGGCACTTATATAAAATAGGGGCATATAGCATCTTGAGAAGGTGCGTGCTAGAACACAAAAGGCCTAGGATATTAGCATAATCCCATGAAGGAATAGCGGGAGGACATTATGCAGGAAAAGCTACCGCGCAGAAGGTATTGCGCACAGGATTATGGTGGTCAACTATTCATCGAGATGCAAAGGAATATTGTCAACAATGTGATGTTTGTCATAGGGTTGGAAAACCAAACAAACTAGATGAGATGCCCTTACATCCACAAGTAATTCTACAAGTGTTTGAAAAATGGGCTATCAATTTTGTTGGGCCTACCCACCCACCCAAAAGAAGATCAGCTGCATAATACATCATCACTGGGACGAAATACCTCTTAATATGGGCAGAGGCAACACCAGTTAAATATTGCAATGCAAAGAAAGCATCACACTTCATGTTTGAACATGTGCTCACCATATTTGGATGTCCAAGGATCCTGATGAGTGACCAAGGCACTCACTTTATCAACAGCATTATCAGATCTCTGACTGAAGAATTCGAGGTCTACCATCAGAAAATTATGCCATACCATCCTCAGGCAAATCGAACAGTGGAAGCCTTCAACAAGATTCTAGAGAATTCCATAACCAAGATTTGCAATGTCAACATGGACGACTGGGATTCAAAGATACTAGCAGTATTATGGGCATATCGAACTACCTGTAAGAAGCTGACAGGGTAGACACCATTTATATTGGTGTGTGGACAAAAAGTAGTGGTGCCATTAGAATTTTTGGTACCAAGTTTGCATGTCGTAGAAATTATAACATGACAGAATGAGGCGCAGTACAAGAAAGGTTAAGTCAGTTGATGAGCATGGAAGAAGATAGGATTATAGTAGGCTTTCACCAAGAAGTACAGAGAACACGGGACAAATCTTGGCATGACTGACATATTAAGAGAAAAAGTTTCAAGGAAGGAGACCTAGTCCTACTGTATGACAGCAAGTTTTTTCAACATCCAGGAAAGTTCAGAATGCACTGGTTGGGACCATATGAGGTCAAAACTATCACAAACGGAGGAGTTGTACAACTGAAGGATTTGGAAGGAACAGAATTGAAGGGAATGATCAATGGGAGTCGACTGAAGCTGTACAAGGACAGTCGACCACCTGGAACTTGAAAGTTACCGTGCAAGAAGAACGAAAAAAAAATCCGCGTGTGCATGAGAGAAAATCAATGCGGCGAAAAGGAAAAGAGTTTGCGCGCACAAGTCATTGAGTCAGCACGACGAAACAAGAATATTGTGCCAGAAGCAAAGGGTATAGAATCCAAGGACTCCGCACGCTCAAAAATCCCAACGTGCCAGAAAAAGGACCAATGGTCAGAAAGCGTGGCAATTTAGAAAATGACAGTTGTGGAAATCAGGCACCAACTGGAAACAACAGTTGGAATTGCGATAGCCTGTACATAGAGGTAGCGTGAAGGAAAGGGAAAAGTCTGAAAATAAGATGCAAAGGACAACATTTAACATGTACAATGGTACCACACGCAGGACACACCGCCAAAAGTTAAAAAGGGACAATTTTTAGTGCGGAACAGTTGTCACTCCGTCGTCCCACTATAAAGTTGGAAAAAGGGAGGAAAATAAAATCGTTGTGTCAATTTCTAAAGAGGAGAATGAAGAGCCGAGTGAAAGAGTGGTAGAGATATAATTTGACCGATCATCCATCAAGTTCACATATTTACAGCCTAGACCCCGTCACAATGTCACCACCCCGAGTTGGAGAGTCGGGCAAGGCCGGTAGGAACACGAGAAGCAATTCTCACGCGAAAGACGCAAGAGAGAAAGAGGCACCCATAGTGGTGGATGTGCATGAACTCCACACACTAGAGTATGAAACAAACCCGGTGATGGTAGAGGAGGAGCAGAACCCAGAATAGGAGGTCGGGCAGATGGAGGAGGACACAGAGAGAACTAAGTCTGACACCTTGAGGGGACAAGGGCCACGACAGGCCGAGAAGGCCACGGGATCAGTGTCACAGAGCCATGAACCAGAGATAGGACAGGAAGCAATACATGAGGGTGTACCAGAGGTGGGGGCCTCATGCCCAGAAGCCAAATGGAATGGCCAAGCTGAGAGCAGTGTGCACGGAGGGGCCCAACCACAAGTAGAAGGGACCCTGGTTTTGCCAAAGATTCCGAGTGGAGTGCGCATAGACGATGACATGGTCAGCGGAGTGACTGCCATCAAATACTCCGACCATGATGTGGTGGATGTCACTAAATTTCCAGACTTGGCGTCCCATAACTATTTGGAAAGCAAGGGAGAAGGTTCATCAGGCATGCCACTGCTAGAGCCAGCCCAATGGATCCTTGGTATTTACAACACATGCATTATGAATCTACTGGATGCCCCACACTTTGGGAGGGGAAAGAATATCAACACCTACATCAAGCAACTTCTTGCACGAGTGCATGGCGGAATCTTATGGATGGATAGGTTGGTGCCTATCACTATGGACCTCATCGCAGGAATCACAGGGATACCCATAGATGGGGAAAAGACAGAGCAGTACCTGGAGGACAATACCAGAGCTAAGGCCATCTCAGATGAGATCAAGGCCAAGTATGGCGCGGAGCACGGTAACAGGGGCATCAATATTAGTGACATCAACGATCTTGCAACAAGGTTTTCCACCAGACTCCTTGAATGAAAAATAATGTGCAAGTGTCATAAAGAGGAAGTATCGGTCAGTGTGGTCATCGTCATCGCACAGTGTGCAAACAAGAGCTCGATGAGTTGGGGCCCATACCTTCTAAATTCATTCTTGTAGGATTGCAAGGACACACTAGACTCGGGCTCTGAGTTCCACTACTCGTGGTTACTCATCCTCATTGACCTCATTAGATGGAAAGAACTGATCTACAGCAAGTATATGGAGAGACCAGTGAAATGTGGCGCAGCAAGATACGTATCACTACGCAACAGCACAGACCCCAAGAGAAAGAAGAAAAACACAAACATCTTTGCGAGGTACTTCGCAAAAATGTAGGACCTTATTGCAGATACATGGTGCATTACACCAGAGACTGTTCAGGAGTTTGGAATGTTTGCCAACTTCAGGGCAATGCGCCATATTTTATGGATGTAAGCAAAGCGATACAAATCCAAGGAATGGCTACAACTCAACTAATGCATCACACTAGAAGAAATCCAGAGAGAGGTCGAGGACTGGCCCAGAGAATGGTAGGTACTGGAGATTCCAACTGTGGTACCAAGCTCACAAACTCCAACATAGGGAAAACCAACCCCAACGCACCAAAAAGGCACCAATAGGGTCGGAGCTAAAAAGATAAGTTCCCAAGGCCAAGAGGGGGGAGCACCCCAGCCAAGAGGAAACCGCGAACATAGAATAGACCACCAAGCGTCTCTACATAGGCTCCACCACGCGCAGAACATTCACCAATACACTCAACAGAAGAAGTGTGCGTGGAAGAAATAGACGCAGGGACACAGGAAATCCATGAGGAGGAAGAACAAGGGACATGAACCCAAGAGATTTCTGAGGTTGAAGAAACAAGGACAACCACTGTAGTAGATACTTAGAGGCCCACTAGTCCCGAGCCATCAACCACCCAGGAGAAGTGGTCAGGGGAGCACACCAATGGTGGTCGAAAAAAGGTGAAGGCCCATAAGCCACAGATCCATATATCACTAGACCTAGATGATGTGGAGTTAGTGGCGACATCAGTCGAGGAGAGACTGGCCGAAGTATGGGAGAATGTGGAGAAGCATAGGGCTTCAATCGAAGATCAAGTGCAAGAGGTTAAAGTTTTGCTGGAGCAGTTAATAATCAGGGCAGCACAAGCACCAAAAGAAACACCCATGTAGGCTAAGGAATGAGTGATAGTTCCTAAGACAGTGTAGTTTGCAGCGCAGACGAGTGCCAATTTCATCATCACGCAAGAGATGATGTTCATTGATGAAGAAAAATCACATAAACCCCTCAAAGACATCGAGACGTTGGATGTGGCATTGGTCAAGATTCCAACAAAAGTGTTGTATAAACTTCAGGTGAGCATTGTGTAGGAGATTCAGTCCAGAGAAAGAGTGGACACCACAAACCTACAGGTATCCCAAACAGAGAATATCTCAATGAAGGAATCCCTCAACCTTGAAGCGCAGCAGAAAGAGAGAGCGCAGAAAAAAGTGGAGGAGATGGAGCATCAAATCCACATGTTGTTTCAAGCAATTCCCGAAAGTACAAATGAGGGGGAAGGGTCATAGGAAGAGAAAATGCACAGGATAGAGCAGACTATCCAAGAATATAAGGAGAAAATTAAAGAGTTGGAGGAGCGTGTCACATCCACTACTCCTCCAAAAGTCAGAGCGCAGTGAGAAAAGGAGGCAACAGCAGCTGCGCAGGACGTCGGCCAAAGCATACAGACATCCATTGAATTGTTAGAGAAGAGCGTGCAGTTGTGGATTCACCTCCTAGAGTATGGGAGCCTCCAGGAACTCCAAGAGAAGGAAAATAAACTCCACGCAACAATGGCACAAGTGAAGTAGCGACAGAAAACAGTTTCACTGCCAGAAAAAATCAAGACTTCCACTGAATTGAAGGCTCTATAGTTGGAAGAGAAAGCACAGCAAGCATAGAAGATAGCAAGATAGATGTTGTTGGATCCCTTGCAAGAAAAGGCGGAGCAGTTGGTCATGGAGATAAACACAGCTAAGAAGAGCATTGAGCAGATCGGAGTCGAGGGAGGAGAGATGTGATCCGGATTATTTTTGGCACGAAATGAGATCAGAGATATAATAAATAAATGCACGGAGATATCGTAGATATTCAATAATATAACAGAAATGTATCATAGATGCAACCATAAACACAGATATACAGTAATACATGATTTCTATTAATGAAAGAAATGTATAGAGACTGTAAAAATACAGAGTGAAAGACTCGCTAGAATGGTGGCATCTTATCTCTGAGAAGAGATGTGATGGCTACTCACATTCACAAGAAGATGGTTACAATGAGGCTCTAAAGGCCTTTTTACAATAAACTGGAATGCCAAAAACCCTAGACATCCAAAAACCTAACCCTAGGAGATGAAGCGCCAAAAGTCATGTGGGCCCCGTTTGGGTAAGTGAGTACATCAACTTCCCATTGAGAACCATGCCTTTAGCTATCATTGAGAACCTCGATCTCGAAAAACCTTCATTCGAGCCCTCAAAATGGCCCCGGAAATTAAAAACTGCTAAAAATAGTAAATTTCCAAATTTGCCAAAAAACTGTTTTGAGCCAATCGGAGAAGGTGGGTAGCCACCGATATCCACCTAAATCAATCCTCCCTCCTTAGTAAGCAATGGTATCCATTGCGTTGAGTTCTCGGGGGAGAGGGAAAAGTGTTTGTTGAATCTGCATCTTGGTGAGCTGCTTGCCTTGCTGGAGACGTCGCGTTGCTCAGTTTGTGGAAGTTTGTCATGAACCTGTTGAGGCTGAGGTCGTTCAACAAGTCGAGCTACATGAGAGGACGATGCGCAGAAGGAATCTTTTCGCTTTGCTGCAACCTTGTCGACTTGCTTCTTTTGGATAGAAGGTGCTTGGGGCGAGGCTGTAGTGGTTGCAGTGTCCTTCTATTCTTCTTTTGAACAGATTGTGAAGAAGCTAAATTTTGTAGTATGAGATACTACCTTACGGAACTTTTTAGGTGGAACAGTAGTTGGAACTACCTCTGGTATTCTGTAGATAGGACCCCCCAAAGTAACAATGACACTACGGGGTCGAGACTCATAAACAGCATGGCGCTTCCACATATATGGTTGGCCCAAGAGAACATCACAGACATCCAGTGGGGCAACATCACATAATACCTCGTCCTTGAAGGGTTGGATTCCATATGACAATCGACATTGCTGGCTGACACGGAGATCTCGTCCTTGGCAAAGCCACCCGATGTTGTATGGCTGCGAGTGTGGTGTTGTCGACAATCCCAACTGTTTGATGACCTCTGTTGAGATGAGGTTCTTCTGGCTTCCGCTATCAACAATAAAATGCAGCGGGGTCCCCTTCACCCACATCTGTGAATGAAAAAGGCGCTCCCCCTCTTCGGGATCTGTTGGTTCTTTTGGTTAAATTTCTACGGTCACGAAAATAGCAGTGGGGTCTATGTTAATGATCTGTCCTTTACCAATATTTTCAGAATCAGATTCTGAATCAGGGTTCGGCTCCTTGTATTTGATCTCGGCCACCAATGACTGTTTTGAGAAACATTCATTGGTGTTGTGCCAGGGGATTTTGTGGAAATCACACCATTTTCTAGTGTCCTTCTTTGTCTTCCCGTGACCCTTCTTTTCCTGTGTCTTGGACTGTTTTTCGGGAGACTGTTTGTTAGGGTCGTCTTTGTCATACTTTGGTTGTTGCGGATTTGCAGACCCGAATTCTCGTTTGTTCTGGTGCTTAAATTTGTGCTCAATTTTAACAGTGTATTGATAAGCAGCACCGAGTGATGAGATGTCCAGAAAATCCATTTCAGTGTGGATGTATTTGTGTAGAGCCCCATGGTATTTCAGAACCAAATGTCGCTCGGAGTCTTTGATACCCAGCTTGGTGTGCAAGGTATGGAAGTTATTGGTGAACTCTGGAACTGCTTGGCCCCTCTCTTGCCGCAGTGTGGTCCATCTCATGTACTGGTCCTCATAGTTGCCAACAGGGTAATAATGTTCCTTTACAGCATCCACACAAAAAATCCCAAGTGGGATCAGCCCCATGTATTCCAGACTCCTCTATGGAACTTTGCTCCCAGTAAGTTTCCCACCAATGTTTTACATGAGGGAGAGATTTAAGGAGTGCGAAGGTGATCTTTTCTTTATCGGAAAAATTGTGAACAGAGAAATAACCTTCTAGCAGAGTTAACCATTTTTCTAGGGCTTCTGCATCTATCTGTTCTTCAAATACAAGAATATAAAAATTAACTTGTACCTTGAAAGGAGAGGTGCCTCCAAAGTGGACGCTTGATGAAGATGCACATGATGCTATCGGCAGGCGTTGAAGGATGTGGGCAAAATTCTCCATCATTTCGTCCCTCTGTCGCGTGAGAGCTTGCTCAAGCAACAGACTGATAGGATCGTCTGCTCCGTCATTTTTCTTTTCTTCTGCCATTGAGGGTTTCTTGGGTGTGTGAGAGCGATTGTCTTTAAGAGAGACAAGCTCGAGACCCAACTTGCTATACTCGGACCTCGTCGGGGACATGCACTGAAAAAAAAACAATCAAGAACATCCTGATCTAATACCACTGATCCGGATTATTTTAGGCACAAAATGAGATCGGAGATATAATAAAGAAATGCACATAGATATCGCAGATATTCAATAATATAACATAAATGTATCATAGATGCAACCATAAAAACAGATATACAGTAATACACGATTTCTATTAATGAAAGAAATGTACAGAGACTGTAAAAATACAGAGTGAAAGACTCGCTAGAATGGTGGTAGCTTATCTCTGAGAAGAGATGTGATGGCTACTCGCATTCAAAAGAAGATGGTTACAATGAGGCTCTGGAGGCATTTTTACAATAAATAGTAATGCCAAAAACCCTAGACATCCAAAAACCTAACCCTAGGAGATGAAGCGCCAAAAGTCATGTGGGCCCCGTTTGGGTAAGTGAGTACATTAACTTCCCGGGGTCGTAACTTTTGCATACAATCTCCGTTTTAGGCATGTGATAGCTCGTTGGAAAGGTATCATCGAGGAGATTCATTTTGGGGGATCAATTATGCCTTTGGATATCATTGAGAACCTCAATCTTGAAAAAACCTCATTCGGGCCCTCAAAATGGCCCCAGAAGTTAAAAACTGCTAAAAATAGTAAATTGCCAAATTTGCCAGAAAACTGCTTTGAGCCAATCGAAAAAGGTGGGTGGCCACTAATATCCACTTGGATCAAGATGTTACAATCTATTATCACAGAACAGGTGGTCACCACTATGGCTGAAAAGAGCAGTCAGGCTCAACAGCAGTGCCATTGGATAGCGTAAATGTATGACGCACTACAGCAAGCAATATCCAAAGCAGGAAGCAAGCAGTGACAGTTGCATAAGTCAGGAAATGACTCGAGATGAGTCATGATGTCATTTTTGGGGAAATGTTGGGCACAAGCCCATTTTGGGGAAAAGGCACGACGTGGAGGAAAGATAGTTGGCATAAAATCATGTGAGGCACGCATGCAAGAAGAAGGGAAAGAAAGACAACTGGTAGGAAAAGCATCAGACGAAAGGAAAACATGCATGAAAAGGAGGAAAGCGCGCAAGTCAAACATGCAAGAAGACCTAACTAGGTTAGGGTTTTGGTAAGAGAATGTAACGATTGATGAGCCAAGAATAGATATAAATAGACACCTAGGAGGTCTAGGGGGGTTGGTGTTTTGAGGGAGGTTACTTGCGTGAGATAGAGTAACAAGTTTGTAACACAACCATAATCTGATACCTTTTTGTAAGTTGTTGAGCTAGGGGAGGGCATAGTAACTGGACCTTGAGGGTTAGATCGCAAGTTGAGGAGCCTGGTGTAATCTACTCAGCCTCGTAAAGGTCGTGGAGTCTGTTTTGTGAATGTATGAATGGAGTTGTAGTGTGTGTGGCGCCATATCTGACAAAACCATAACAAAATATCTTAAAAGCCAAATCTTTGTGGACGTAGCCTAGGAGGGGGTGAACCATGGTAAATCGTGCGTTATGTGGAATGCTTATTGTTTATGTATTTGTTTTCAATGGTTAGATCTTAGAGGAATATTTTGATGAAGTAGTTAGATCTGTTGATTTACATGTATGAATAAAGAACAACAGAATAACTAAATTAGATGAATTATATAGTAATTACCTGAAGAACACATAGTACAATTCCAGATCCCCACTCATTCCCAGGCTGCAAGCACCTGAGCGTTGCAGCCACCCATAGAACTATCTCAGGTGAGACTGCACAGTGAACTCTGTGTACTGCACTGCCTTCTGGTTTACCAGGAGGG
This sequence comes from Picea mariana, assembly GCA_032191745.1. Lineage (NCBI taxonomy): Eukaryota > Viridiplantae > Streptophyta > Pinopsida > Pinales > Pinaceae > Picea > Picea mariana. Next base: position 179,969 of record JASDQU010099819.1, read on the forward strand.
CTGATATTTTTATAAGCTTTGTTGGATCCCTAGTAGACCTTAACTTGGGTCGATCATGTTAAAGGTATAACTCAAATAAGCAACCAACACATGCTAAACAAATAATATCAATGATGTACCTCAAACAAGTATCAACATCACCAAGATATGCCTCAATATGTGGAACCAATATCACCATACCATGTACCTCACCATGTGCCAACCATGCACATCAACCATATACCATATCACTCATGATATGTCTCAATCATACCATACACCATAATATCATCAACATGTAACCCTAAAAACATGCATATAAACATACATGTAACTTTGTAACAGACCCGGTGTATTTGATCACATACCTGCAACCCTTCCTCAACTTCAGCAACAAGAGAATAACATCTTCATCAAACTTTACCTTAGTCTCATGGGACTAGTTTTTGGATTAGTCACAAACCCTAACTTTTAACAAGAATAACATCATACCTATAATGAAAAAAGGTCTAAAAAATTGTACCTAATATTCTTCAATATATTCTCTACAATTCCTCCAAGTTTCACTGCTTGGAACATCCCAGAAAAGGAGTTATAGAAAAAATGGAAGACCTTGTTGAATTTTGGTTTATTCTAGAGAGCGAAATTGTAGAGAATTCAGCGCACGGAATATTTGATAATTGGATCTAAAAATTGCACACAACATACTACAGCTTGTAAAATATCCAATTCATTTCATCTCATTGAATTTGGAGTCTATATGAAGAAGTTATGACTATTTTACCCCAGACACTTGTTTAAAACTAGTTTCGGGACTAGTCAAAAGCCCTATATTCCACAGAGTGTATCTCCAAAAGTGAAACAACCTATGATCTTGAATTTCTACCACATGTACCTTGATATGTCTTCTAAAAAACCTCTGAGTTTCTCTATTTGAATCATTCAAGAAAACATTTTATAGCAAAAATTGTAAGGTGACCTGTAAATAACATACCTTAGAACACATCGTCAAAAGACTTCATCCTCATATCTCCTTGGTTACCTCAGTCACTTATAAATATTCAATATACTCAATAGATTATCATGGGAGTCTCTTGATCTCTTATTTATACTTCCCAAGTTCCTTCCTTTAGGGGTTATCTTGTAATTGTTTTACCCATCTTCCTTGTTTTAGGGATAACCCACATCATTGTTGTAACTACTTTACCCATAATTAGTGAACTCATAATTTTTTGTTGCAACTAATTTATATTTAATTACTTTCTTGTTATCTTCATTTAGAGTCTAACTTGTAACTGTTTTACCCATCTTCCTTGTTTTAGGGCTAACCCACATTCTTGTTGCAACTACTTTACCCATAATTAGTCAACTCATCATTTCTTGTTGCAACTAATTTATTTTTAATTACTTTCTTGTTGCAACAATTTTACCCTTAATTAAATTCTTGTTGTAACCACTTTGACTAGCAACTTCTTATTGACCTTCTAGGGGCTTCTAGAATAATTGACTTCTTATTTACCTTCTAGGGGTTTCTAGATTATTCTTGAGGGCCCTTCAATCTTCACAAAGCCATATCTCCTCAACCGTGAGGAACCACGTGGTGTACCACATATCACTGGAAATGGCATGACATGCATTATTCATCTATGATAATCTTACATGTATTTACACTATCCTTCATGTCCATATTCCTCAATCAACTTTGGGTCCCATAACCACACCTTCGGGGCTATATGTAGACTACATCAAATGTACCCAACTAACTCACCATCAATATCGATCATACAAATTTCAATCAAATATCCAACATATTTAGACCTCTCCAAGGGTTGACATCAATATCTAAGGGTTGACATCAATGACGATCAACTGTCCAAACCAACTGTCCAATGGACTTGGCTCCACATGAGTTATGTTTTGGTAAGAAGACTTCACTTTCAAATCTCAGAGTCTTTGGTTGTGATTCAATTGTGCATGTTCCCAAGGAAAAGAGGAACAAGCTGGACAATAAGGTAGTCAAGTGTATTTTCATCGGGTACAAGGATGGAATGAAAGGATATAAGTTGCGGGATTCAGTGTTGAAGAAAACAACTTATATTAAAGAGGTGGTATTCAGGGAATTCGAAGGAACTTCCAAGTTTGAAGACGATTAAATGAATAAATAACCAAAGAAGCTGGTATTTGAGCTAAGGAATGAAGAACATGATTCAGACAAGCAGATTGAATCATATAAAGAGGTTGAACAGTCAACTCTAGTTGAAAGGAGGTATGAACGAATAAGGAAACTAGTTGAAAGGTATAGTCCACCTTATTTTTGTTTTGCATTTGTGTTATATGCCACTGATGATGAGACGATGTCAGTCAAAGAGGTAGTCAACTCAAAAGAGGGTAAAATCTAGGAGGCCATGGTTGAAGAAATGGAATCCTTGCACAAGAATGTGACATGGAATTTGGTCGAGCTACCTAATGGAAGGAAACTTGTCGGTAGCAAGTGGGTGTTCAATAAAATGTTCTACATAGCAATTCAAGTCGAGAAGTTCAAATCTCAACAAGTATAGAAAAGGTATTATCAATTCGATGGAGTTGAATTCAGTGATATTTTCTCTCATGTTGCAAAATTAACTTCCATTAGAGTAATAATTTCTCTAGCTATAAAATTAGGTCTTGAGATAGAGAAAATGGATGTGAAGACAGTGTTCCTACATGGGGACCTAGAAGAAAAATATACATAAAATAACCTAAAGTATTTGTAATAAAGGGAAAGAAAGAGTTCGTGCGAAAACTAAAAATATCCCTTTATGGTCTAAAGTAATCACCAAGCATGTGGTACCAAAAATTTTACACATACATCCTTAGTTTGGGATTTGTGAGAAGCAAGGTTGATCACTATGTATATTCCAAGGAAGAATGCAGACATTTCATATACATAGCTTTGTATGTCGATAATATGTTGTTGGTAGGAAACAACATGAATGCAATAAAGGAGGTGAAGATGCATCTATCCTCCAAATTCGACATGAAGGATATCAATGCTACTAACTTCATTTTGAGAATGGATATCAAGAGAGATCGATCAGTTAGAAAAATTTGGTTAAATCAAAGAAAGTGCATTGAAATAGTCTTAAAACATTTCAACATGCAAGATTGCAAACCAGTCAAGGTACCAATTCTTGTGGGGGGGAAACTAACTACTGAACAATGTCCAAAGAAACAGGAAGAAATAGAGGACATGGCACATGTTCCCTATGCTAGTGCTGTTGATAGTATGATGTATGCAATGGTATGCACTCGACCACATATTTCCCATGTAGTGGGAGTATTAAGTAGATACATGTCGACACCTAGGAAATAGCACTTGATTGCTATCAAGAGAGTGTTCAAGTACTAGCATGGAAAATAGAATATGCAATATGTTACCAAGGGAAACCTGAAACCAAAAGTGAAGTGAATGTACATGGATTTTTCGATGTCGATTGGGCTATCAATCTTGATCAAAGGAGGTTGACCAGTGGATATGTGTTTAGATTATTCAATGGAGAAATCAGTTGGATGAGTAAGAGACAAACAGTTGTAGCCTTGTTGACAACAGAAGATGAATGCATGGTATCCACTCACGTAAGCAAACAAGCAACATGGTTGCATAGACTGCATTCAAGGATTGTGTTTGAGCAATAAGCTATGAATATAAATCATCGCAACCAAAGTGAAATTTTATTGGAAAAGAACCCATCTTACCAGTCCAGGATGAAGAATATTAATGTAACGTACCATTTCATGAGAGACATGGTGGAAAGAAAGAAGGTGTTGTTGGAGAAGGTAGACACTTTGGAAAACATCACATACTCTTTGACCAAGTCTGTGAGTGTGTTGAATTTTTCTTGGTGTAGAGAGGCAATGGGAATTGTTGCCATGGGTCAGTGAATAGAATTCCAGGTTCTCCTGTTTCTACAAAGAAGACAACAAATAGGCGAATGTTATTTTTTTATATTCTTTGCAATGGAAAGTCAGTCTAATCAACTGGCTAGTTGAGGTGATCAACTTGGTGAATGTTCGATTGGAAAGATAAGTCAAGTCTATGGTTAAGTCAAAGTTCAAAAGGTCAACCAACAAGAAGTTGATTGGAGACTGACTAGAAGACCGACTAAAGGTTGAATGGTGGTCAATTGGTTCGTAGCCGACTGAATTTTGATGAGTAGATAACATAATCCTGAGATTCATAGGATCGCATCCAATCATCTGCATGGATCTGTAATCATTTTTAGGCAACATGAATTAGTGTTTTTCATGTTGTAAAGCCTATAAATATGGCATCAAGTAATATTGTAAAAGAATAATATTAAATATTAAATGATCAAACTTTTGAATTCAAGTGGATACGTGTCTATTTTCAAATTTGGGGTGAACATGATTAGATTATACTAACAATACCATAATCAATCGCTACTAAGAGTTTATCTAGAATTGGATCTAAAAAGTTTTTCTTTGCATGGACACAAATAAATATGATTAAAAATAATAATAATAATAATTTATGGATTTCAATTAAAACCCTAGTTTTCTAGCCCCTGGTTTGGCTCGGCCCTGGTCAACGCTCAAATCCCTTCCATCCATTTAGAAAATCCTGGAAGTGAAAGGCAAAAGATAGCACGGAGTCTTTAAAAAAGGTGGCAAGTAACGTCTCCTTATCACACGGCAACCCTCAGGAACAATCTAACCCCAAGCACATAGATCCATCTTTGGGAAATCATCCCTCAACATATTCTGGTAAGACAATTGGTCTTGTTCTCAATAAAAAGTCTATTATTTCTGATAAAGTGGAGTCAGTGGTTGCAAACAACAAAAAAGTAGTTTATATTGAGGGCCCAAACTTGTCCTCTCCCCTTCCCTGTATAAAAAAGAATGAGCAGGTCTCCTCTTCCTCTGACTCAAAAGTGGGAGAGTCTCATGCAGATCCGCCTCTCCCTATACCTGAAATGCAAAAAAATGTCCCTCCCATTTTCCCTTTGGAAATGAGAGAAGCCCCCTCCTCAGACTCTCTCTCTTGATCCTTCTCCTCTAAAACCGATATTAATTAGGATTATTTGTTGTGTTTCTGAGTTTGAAAAGGGAAGGATTCCACTCCTATGGAGGTCTTGCTATGGAGAAGGGTTTGTCTAATCAAGTGGGAAAGAAATCTCACTTGTCCATAGGAAAAAATCAAGTGCTAAAGTATATAAAATCAGGCAAATAGACTACAATTTTAAGGGCCCTTGGAGTAGGGAAATCCCTATCTCTAGTTCCCAAATGATCATTTTTTCATTTAATGCTTGTGGGGTAGGTGGTGCCCCCAAAATATAGGACCTAAAAAGAATGGTCTTCAATTGTAAACCAGATATCATTTTAATTCAAGAAATGATGTGTATAGGTGCTAAGGCAGTTGAAGTTTTCAGACCTTGGCTCAAAGATTGGTCGTTTTTTGATAGTGATGCTATTGGTTTTCAGTTGGGCTCCTCATTGCATGGGGGCTCAATTTTAAATCCATCTCTTCTTAGGTTTCCCTGTCTGGCATTATTTTGAATGGGAAAAAGCCTCTGTGGGGTTCCCTTCAGAATTATCAACGTTTATGGCCCTTACATAGATAAAAATCCATTATGGGATTCATTAAGTTGCTCTAGTCTTCTAGGGACACAAAATGCCATCATAGGAGGGGACCTAAATTTTATGTTATCCGTTACAGAATTCTAGAGGAGGAACCCTAGAAAGGACCCACTTGAAGGATTATTTTACCGTTTGATATGCTCCCATAAGCTGGTAGACCTAGAACCTCCAAAAATCTCTCAGACATGGTGGAATAGTAGGAAAGGAGTTGATCTGGCAACAAAGAGGTTGGATAGGTTCTTGGTGGCTGAAGCTATGTTGTCAAACCTGTGGATAATAAAATCTTTGGTAATGGTTGGAGAAATGTTGGATCATATGCCAATCAGTTTGAATATTTCAAAAGGAAAATTAAAACCCCTTGCACCTCTAAAATTCAATCAAGATTGATTAAAGGAAAGTGACTATAGAAATCTCGTTGATCATGAGTGGACTCATTTAAAGGACAATATGGGATGCTCATTTTTGCAACAGATGGAAACAAATTTAAAAAAGGTCAATAAAATTTCTAGGATTTGGTCCGAAAATTTTAATCAGAAAAGAATCACCCTCTTTAGGGAGGTAGATGATAGACTAGCATATTTGCTATTAACAAAACCTATGGATTCCCTCTCTAAGGAGGAAGAGTTGGAGCTTGTAACCCTCCTTACCAAGAAGAATGATTTGTTGGCATTAGAAGATTCAAAATGGAGACTAAAAAGTTGAACGGTCTAGCTCCAAGAAGGAGATAGTAATTCAAATTTTTTTCATAACTATGTCAACCACCACAAGAACCTGAACTCAATTTCAGAAATCAAAAACTCATAAGGCCAGTTGATGTCCTCCTTCCCTAAAATTGCAAAGGCGAGGGTAGGATATTTTTCTAAACTTTGCTCTACTCCTTCGAGTTTTCCAATCAAGGAAATTTTAGAGGTGGTGGAGTTATTCCCAAGATCCATCACAAAAGAGATGAATGAGTCCCTTCAATCAAACATTCTATAGGGTGATATCCTTTCTACTTTGGAAGGTTTTCAAAAAACCAAAAGCCCAGGACCGAATGGGTTTTCTGTAGAGTTTTTTCTTGGTTTTTATGACCTCCTTAAAGAAGACTTACTCAAGGTAATATAGGAATCACAAAAAGTTGGTAAATTCCATGGCTCTCTAAATAAAAAATTTATGGCATTGATACCAAAAAAAAAAAGGATATTTCCTCTTTTGAGGATTTTAGACCCATTTCCTGTTGTAACCTAATCTACAAATTAATTGCAAAGATTTTGGTTAACAGACTTGAACCGATTCTAAGATATATAATCTCAGAGGAACAATTTGAGTTCCTTTTCAAAACAAAGATACATGATGTTGTGTCATTATGTCAAGAATCCTTTCACACCATAAAAACCAAAAACCTCCCTTCCTTCGTGCTAAAATTGGACTTGTCAAAGGCGTATGACAAAAGCAATTAGACTTTCTTGAGACTTTCCTTGATTCAGATGGGTATGAATTTTTCCACTATAAGCTCAATCATGAATTGAGTTGAATTTGTGACTTTTGTTGTTGTTGTACCATAAATCGACATACCAAAAAAATTCAAAATTTTGGAAAATTTTGCGAAGACCCACCTATTCCTTTTTCTTTTTAAAATTTGAATCCTTGGTCCAAGCCTCTTAATTATTTGTTTAAATTCACTGAAGCCGATGTTATAAGTCTAAATGACCTCTTATAAGTTTTCCTTATGTTTTATAAATTTGGTCATACATCCAAACCACAAACCACATGTTGAGAAAATTAAGTCTTGAGAGTTAAGTTTTTTTGTTCAAAATAATCCTGAACCAAGTGTCAAACATCTTTCAGGCTCAAGAGTTGTATTAATTTATTTTTAATGGCTCGTTTCCAATTCCTAAGCATCTATGTTAACTATCGACCTCATGAAATTTTTTAAGCCAATAATTAATTTCTATTTTTGAAGATATAGTCCAAAGCCTAGTCATATGCCAAAGTGTCAGTTGATTTTGTAGGAGGTAATGCAATGAAATATAGAGAATAGTTCGTTTTCCTTGGCCGACAGGAATTGCTTGGGTTATAAATTGTCGTGTCATGATCCAATGAAGGAAGACTCAGAAGTTCATCGAAAGAATATTTAATGGCCCAGATGAACGCGCCCTCCCCGCCAAGAGTTGCACGGAGAATAAAGCAAGGAAGTTTTGTGGTACATGTAAGGCGGTTTGAATATGTGTGATGTGGAAAGAAAAGAAGGGAGCGTGATTCATCCCTAAGTGGTTTTTAAAACCATCTATTGACACCCCGTGAACACGCAGCAGTTTCCATGCAATAAATTTTGGGCACAATTTCCAAAGCAATGGAGAAGAATCAGAAAAATCTAAAACGTGGGTTTTGTGCGGGATGGCCCAAATTAAGTTTGAAGCGAGCATATTTTAAAAACAATGAATATTTTGGAATATTTGGTGATTTTTCTAAAGTGTATATGCGCAAATTTCATTTGCAACTAGATTGGAAAAATTCCCAACAAATGGAACGCCTGGGACTAGCTCCCATTGAACTGAACGGTTTTGCACAATGGAAAAGAGTTTTCTTGGTTATGAGTATGATATAGCTTGGGGTATTGTTTTGAAAGTAATTTCGACATTGTTTGAAGAACTAGGAGAATATGCTTATGCAATCTTCATAATCTAATGACACATACTTTTGTGAGTACATGTAATGTATGTAATAGTGAAGTTTATTGGTCTAGCTTGCAAACCATTAGAGACAAAGAGATCATCATTTTCCAGCAAGATATATTTGGTCAACACACTTGCCAACTTTTGTGAGTACATGTAATGTATGTAATAGTGAAGTTTATTGGTCTAGCTTGCAAACCATTAGAGACAAAGAGATCATCATTTTCCAACAAGATATATTTGGTCAACACACTTGCCAATGTGGAGAATACCTGGCTCATATTTCCACATCATCACTCTATGACCAATTAGACTTTCCACAGCTAGTAATAAAATAGATTGATAATGTGGACCACTCAAAATTTACCAATAGGTCCATCATGTTAGTAGCATCCTTGTATGTGTTAAAAAAAGATAATATTGCCACTGTTATTGGAGATTTTGTATTTGGACAAGTGCTAGAGCTCATGGCAGAATTTTAGTTAAAATTTTTCATTCTTTTTTTAATTGGAACAGTTCATGCGTTGATGGTGGCTAAGGAATATTTAGAATTAATGACAAACAATAGCAATCCTATTTTTTCAGATAAGAAGGACAACACATCAATCAGAGGTGTCGAGAGCTCCAAATTAGCCTCAATTATGATTCTATTTTTAGAAAATCAGTTGAAGGATTAAAGGCGGGAAATCAACAATCAAGGAGAATATAAGCAGCAACTGGAGACATTTTGAAGGGGGCACAGATTAGAAATTAGTAGTAGCAAGAACTGGGCTTTTAATCATGAAGCCTGTAAGGATTTTTTTTATTTATCTCTGATATGAAGGATTAATTCATGGATTCATGGCTCATTCTTAGCATAGCCATTGTGTTCTCTTTCTTTTTACTGTATTAAGATTTCACATATTTCATCTCTATTCTTCTAAGTAATCTATAAATTTACATTCAGATATATATGTATTAAACACATCAATTTGGTATGACTACCATTGTTGTTACTCAGGGACTGTGTCCAAGTTACTTTGTAAGTGTGTTTTGTTGAATTTATTGATTGGTACTCAACCCATGCACTTATCTTTTGTTGGATTTATTGTCTAATGCCCAATAGCTCACTTTCTTCATCTTGGATTGATAGAGATTGTTTTTTCCATCTACTATTCTTAAGATTTAAATGTCTTGTTATTATTCCTCCACCTATCATTTACAACTTTTGTGCTTTGTTAGGCGAGACTCCATGCCCAATGGATTAGGTCTCTGATCTGAGAGATTTATATCCTTTATTCCAGTCAGTTTCCATTTAATTATTAAGCCATGTCTACCCAGTTTATCCTACTCATCATTCAAATCTGGCATCCTAAGTTAAATGGTGTAAGTTGATGTCTAGTGACAGTAGGCAGTCATTTCTTTTTTTTCTTTGAGGGAGACCCCTCTGGTCCAAGGGCCAACTTGTGGCGTGAAGTAGAATTCAAGATGTCTTGGAATGGTTTCTAACCATCCAAGAACCATCTCAAGTTACAACATTATTTTTGGTGTTGTTGTCAGGGATCGAAGGTTCGATATATTTTCCCCGAGGTTTTATGAAGACTAGTTCTGGTTCTTGAAAGTGAACAAGGATCAGACATCAGGTTATTTGGTTATTCACCTAGTGAATCCATTGTGACTTCACTGGTTACTCCACTGTGTTTCAATGTCAATGTCATTTGTTGCTAGGATAGTTGAAAGGTATGATCCTTTTGATTTTTCATATGTATTCGGTTTTCCTAATCCTATGCCTAACATAGAGGACTAGGAAGATTGTCTTCCAAGGTTCACATAAGATGATGATGATTGTCATGCACAACACTTGATAGATTTTCATGAATGCATGTATCATCTAAACATTTTTCATGAAGATGTTCTCATGAAAATGTTCATGATATATCTGGAAGGAGATGCTCGAAAATGGTATAAATATTTACCTACTGCTTATATAGCATTTCTAAATGATCTTCATACACTATTTGATTCTCATTGCAAAATATTTTATCTAACTGAGCTTCTATATGAATATTTTTGCAATGTAGAATCAAAATAATAGGTACCTCAAGACAATAATAAAGTATTTATTGATGAAGAATGTGATCAAGAGTTGGAAGAGAAAATTTATCATAGTTATGAGAATGAAAGAGATATTTCTATAGGATTGTATGAAGAAGCATCGTTGGATAGTTCTGATATGAATGCACTTGGAATTTTTCAAGAAGATAAAGTTATTTTTCTTGCCTTGGAGAATGAAAATCAATATCCTATTGAACATAATGATGTCTTTGTTCTTAAGGAAGATCATCGGCACCCTTTTGAAGAAGAGAAAACACCATATTTAAAAATATTTAGTAGTCAAGTCAAAGTGCTTATGTTGGAAACTTATAAAGGTATCAAAGAATATTTTAAGAAGCAAATTCAAATTGAAGTTTTTACATGTATTAAAGGTCAGTTTTTATTTGAGTGTATGGCTAATTTAAATTGTTGTGAAGGCTTCTTTAAAAGCAATGATGGAGAATAGATTCTTGAATTGTAATCTTCAAAAATTTACACTAATCCACCACTCTTTGATAAGCATGAGTTTAATGAAAAGATTGACACAAATTCATTGTTTCCACTTGTTCATGAGAATAGACATATTAATAATATTGAACAAAAATCTATGGAAGAGGTACAAATGGAAGAATCTTGTTTCATCAATAAAGCAGAAATTGTGCAGCAACAGTTTGGTCTTTGGGACCAAAAGGAAGTAATCCTTCATAGTCTCAATGATCCTGTAGCAGTCTATTTGGAGATTACATCAGTTCAAATTTTGCAATATTTTTTCACTATGAGTATGAGTTCCAGTGTTTTGTTGAGTTGTAGTTTTACACATTGCAGTTTATCCTATTGGCAAAAAGTCTTTTTAGAGTTTGGTCATTTAATCTAATGCTTACCTGTTATCATTGGAAGTATGCTTATACTTGAATAGATGGTTTGATGTGACTAGAATAGGAGTATCGTGTACATAAATAAGCTCCTTTGTTGAGAATTTACTTCAATTTTCCAATTTCAAGTATGTTTAGAAGTTTTGAGCAGTTTTGGTTTCAGTTTGAAGTAGTGCAAATAGTTTGTTCACTAGAGTTTTAGATCAGAGGATAAAGTTTTAGAGCATGTACAAGCATTCACAATTTTTAGATGTATAGAGACAATGAAGGCAAATGGTCTACAATTATTTGGTGCCTTGTAGGGAGACACCATCCCCAATTGGAGCTAGATGTTGTAACATAAATCAACATCGCCAAATATTTCAAAATTTTGCAAAATTTTGCAAAGACTCGCCTATTCCTTTTCATTTAAAAATTTGAATCCTTGGTCCAAGCCTCTTAATTATTTTCTTAAAGTCATTGAATCTAATTTTATAACTCTGAATGACCTCTTATAAGTTTTTCTTATGTTTTATAAATTGTGCCATACATCCAAACCACATGCTGAGCAAATTAAGTCTCAAGAGTTAAATTTTTTATGTTCAAAATAATCTTGAACTAAGTGTCAAATATCTTTCAATCTTCAGAGTTATGTTACTTTATTTTTAATGGCCCATTTACAATTCCTAAGTGCTTATGTTAAATATCAACCTCATGACAGTTTTTAAGCCAATAATTAATTTATATTTCTGATGATATAATCCAAAGCCTAGCCATATGCCCAAGTGTCGAGCAATTAATTTTGTAGGAGGTGATGCAACGAACTATAGAGAATGGTATGGTTTCCTTGACCGAAAATCATTACTCGAGTTATAAATTGTCATGCAATGATCCAACGAAGGCATAGACTCAACAGCTCATCAAAAGAAGATCTAATGGCCCAGATGAACATGGCCCCCAACAGCTGCACAAAGAATAAAACAAGGAGGGTTTGCAGCCCATGTAAGGAGGTTTTAAGATGTGTGACATGGAAAGAAAACAAGGGAGCACAATCCCTCCCTCAGTGGTTTTTAAAACCACATATTGAACCCCCATGAACACATAGTGGTTTCCAGGAAGTAAATTTTGGGCACGATTTTTGAACCACTTGAGAAGAATCAAAATGTTAAGAGTAAAATCTCTCTATGGCTAGGGTGAACCACAACAAACAGGTATGATTGTAGAAATCGACTCAATTCCAACATATTTTATACAAACTAATGTGCAAGAGAGGTAAGAAAGAGGCCCACCTCGTCCAAATGTTTGATGATGTCCACCTTTGAGCACTTTGACCCAAAGCTTTATACCTGCAACAAGTTCTTAACAAACAAGCAGAGCAAGCATATAGTGATAATATAAAAGGTTAGTACATTAGATAGCATAATCCATTAATATACAAAACAAACATGCCCATGGATTATAATACATATATTTGCAAGATATCAATTGGACGGGAAAGGAGTAATTCTATTAATAAATGATCAAGAGAAGTGGAAATATTACAGACTTCTGTGTCGGCACAGTTCGAAACTAAGAAACCAAGTTCCTTCCAACTGGGCCTCCACCACTTCAATCCTCCACCAAAGGCAAGCTCATATAAGGGATACAAAGAGGTTCTCCATCAATAAGGGAAGAGCTTGGGGGCTGAACACTGTGTTCAGACTTCAAGGACAAAGGGATGCAGACTTAATATGAAGTAAATAATTTCTCGAGAGTAACTTTTCTCTCAAAGTTGAATTCTATTTTTTTTGCATAGCTCTGAATTGGCTTCTTTATAGCCTTCAAAATGCAACTGAAGGGCCGAGTCGGAACGTTTCCAGTATATGGAAGGTCAAGGATCAGATATATCCTGTCGTGACATGGAAACCCGACATTTAATTTTGATTTTCTGGCACAAATCTTGATGTACACGGATTGTAGTGGAGCAGCCAACGTATACGCTTGTTGTATAGCTTGCAAGATGTGTATAAGTGGAAAAATTATATATTTTTGTCTCTGGATTTATCAATCAGGGAAAGTAAGTCTACATGGGGGAATGGAATAAGGCCCTCTCTTCAAGATTGCATAGGGTGAGGCAAATCTTGCTCTAACATATGCCCCCTAATGTGTGAGGTCAGAGGAGTATCTGCAATGGCTGAAATACATTATAAATAACCCAGAAGTGGAGTGGTAGAGAACCAGTTGGACGAACTCAATTTCTCATTACATTATGCATTGACTTTGCATACATGGCTGCTAAGAATACACTGTAGATCCATGTGAAAAATATACCAAATAAATGTTTGTGGTCATGAATAGGCAAATACAAATGCAGTTACATGCCGATAGTTGTCATGGTCACGATCAAGGCCCAGTAGAACCAGTCTCAAAACCAATCTGAAGATATTTGTATACCATGGAGTAAAATATTATATCCCATGATCACTAAAGTCATATAGGTACTGGTCCAATGAAAACGAAGCAACAGATCAGGAAAGTTGCGGCCACATAGTGATGTCTTCAAATATTCTACACAATCCGCCAAAGGTGCAAATCTACATCATGTGAATAAAGGAGTTGAGGTCGAACACAATGAGACATCATTTGATTACCGATCATTGATGTATAATGTTAACAAATGCGAGACAGCCTACCGATAATGAAAGTAGGTATCAAGGCATCGAGTACATTCTTACAAGTGTGAATAGAGGAGTCAGTGTCGAACACTTGAAGAATCCATCGATCAGGAGACATTGATGTATCCCCAACTATCGATGGCGAGAGAGCCTGTCACTGATGACTGCAAGCCTCAAGGTACTGATAAGACTCTAGGTCTCGTTTCCAAAATAAATGGGTTGATGTTGATGGAAAGGTACCCGCTGAAAGGAGAGCATTAAGGCATCTCTCATCAGTCAACACGAGGTACAAAGCATGAGCTTCATTATTTGGTGGGAATCGGACAAAAAACAAGTTCACGAACCAACGACCCTATGCATCTTTCACGTGTGCCAAGTGCAAGCGGTACACAAAAAAGATCCTCTGAATAATAGCGAATGATGAAAAATTTTGACAAAGGTGAGGAAACCACCAATAAGGCTAATGGCATCCAAGACACTACACGAATCCCAATGTGTGAATAGATGTCTTGCTGTCGAACACAAGGGAAACCACCCATTCAACGACCAATGATGAAGTGTCGACTGTTGGGTTCAAGGTTACCTACTAATGATGAAAGTAGGGCCAGGGTGCATGATAGGACTAAAGTATCATGTGATTCTGAGACAAACTGAGGGTATGGCCGACATGCAAAGTCAAGATTTCTAAGGAGTGGCCGACACAAGTTGATAGAATTCCTTTGAACAAGATAATGAGACATATGGTGGACTCTAGCAGCATAGACCCAATGATAAAATCATGATATGCAGGAGGCATCAATGAAGTTCTTTGTAGGGATTGGAAGAGTAACCAGTCAGTAGAGAAGACTCTATAACGAGTTGAGCTTTCTAAGGCCATGCTAAACCCAAAATTATGATTAATGGACTCAAATAACTTTGTGCTATGTTCAAAGGCGACATGACTGCGGCCAATATAAGATAATACTCCCTTCCCGCCCTTTTTTTTTTTGTTTTTTCATAACAAATGAATGCTATGATACAGACGAGGAAACAAGTGTCGCAAGTAAGAAAAACTAGTTCCAGCAGTGGAACATACCTTTGCTCAATGTAGGGAAGTGCATGCGGGAGATGGACACTCGGGGGAATGTTCCCTCCTAGGTATAGAGTGTCAAATTGCGAAGGATATAAACAAGGCTATGCTTGGTTAAGGATGAAAAACTATTGAGGCAAATGGTTTATAACACAAAGCGAGAACCAGCTATAGGCTCAATACTACAAGCAGGGGCATGAGATGCAATCACAACTTAACGCCAAAAAATGTCCTTTTTTATGTCTTTTAGTCTACTTGGTGTGAAAAAGGGATAACCTTGTGCCAAGTAGACGTCTCTTCAAAACCAATTTACGAGTGTGAAAAAGACAAGTTCACTCGGCGATCTTTTCACTTTTTGATAACGAGTCGGAAAAGAGCTTAACTAAGACTCATGATCTTTCAAATCCAATTTAACGAGTGTGAAATGGACAAATCACTCGGCAATATTTTCTCTTTTTTAGACTAGTTGGAAAAGAGATTAACTAAGACTCGTTGACGTTGTTCTAATCAACATGTAACGAGGGAGGCCAAGGATCCCGTACCAGCCTTCTGTGGAATGTCAGCATCTTACGAATAGCCAACATAAGCTTGGGAAAACCCAAAGCTCTCCATGTCGAGGAGGATAAAGCACTAACTGAGTATATAGTCTCCGTGATAGATCGGACCATGTCTCTTAATGGAAAAGACATATGCAGGGGCATTGGATACCCCATAGGACTGTCCCAATCAAAGGTGATCTCCTTAAAACCAAGAGGGAGAGGAATTCGTGAAAGGAAATCTCTCTTCGTTCAGAAGGTGTCAGATCAGGAATGTTGACGACATGATCGAAGGGTGCATCACTCTCCACAAGGAGAGTAGGATTGACCAGAGATTACACTGGTACAACCACTTCTTCAACTCTAGATTGAAGATGATGTGTGTCAACAGGGATAGGGGACGCATCACCCTTGACAACGGGGGTGAGGTCAAGAGGAGATTGTAGTGTTGTTACCACCGTGTCAATCAAGGGGGAAGCAATGTGAGGAGAAACCACAGATGCCTTAGAATCCGGAGGGACCTTGGGAGAGCCCCATGCTTCTGGTATCCCAGCAGTAACTGTACACAGATGAGTAAGGTGATTCCCTTCGCAAGTCCTACAAAGGAATTTAGGATTATGTATGAGACGTCTAGGTTTCTCAATGTCTCCAACATCATTCACAAAGGCTGGTGACATACTCTCAACGTGATAGGCAGAGGCGCAAGCGTCATCTCCTACATGACATACAGAGGTTGGAGACGTGGCATTGATAGGACTCGTGGTGATTAGAGTGGTGCCTCCGGCTTGACTAGCAGCGGTCGGGTATGGATTGTCAACCAGACTTGCAACAATAGTTGACCCATCCCCAACATAACTGATAGAGGTTGGCGATGCAACTCTAGTATGACTAACAATGACTTGGATAACGACAGGCTATGGCATTTGATGCTAAGTTCCAGGGAAAGATTGACTTTGAAACATTGCAGACAAGGAGGGATCCTGGTTTATCCCCTATCCCTGTCCAGGAAGGTAGTATCCTCCATTTGATTGATTCAGAGAAGTCTGAACGAGCATCATCATTAAAGTCTGTGAAGAGACAGAAGTATGATAAGGAATATTCGAGTGATGATATATGTTTCCCCCTTGTGAAGGGGTTCCATAAAGAGGATATCCCAAACTGTAAAACGGATTCTCCCCATGAGAGACACCTGGGAATATATGAGGACTCGCCACAGAGAAAGTTTTCAAAGGAACTGACATGGAGGACGGAGGATACATGGATGGAGTGTAATAAGTAGAATAAGAACCCATCTAGGTATTGGCCCCTGAAAGAGCATAACTAGGGTTGGATCTGTAAGAGGGGAGGTTCCAACCTCCCGTCGTGAAAGCGGGTTGAGGGACATGACTCATATCAAACGAAGACGCAGGCATTGAGGCCATGGTACCCCTGGATCCAATGCTAGGATTCATATAAGTGGACCAGGAGAGGATTGCATGGGTGAGGGCATATCAACATAAAACTGGCTAGAGGCCCAAGGCGCGGACTAAGTATCATAGTTCTGCATACCATTATAAGAAACAGGAGGATTCATCCCCATGAACTGAGTGGGAATCATGGGGTAGGTAGCGGTAAATGAGGGAGCCAAAGGGACTCCGTTATCCATGATAAAGAGAACTCAGAATAAACTCTTAAGGCCAACTAGTAAGCAAAGAGCACACCAGAAGTCAAACGGCCAATATGCATGCAAATGGGGTAAAGTGGTTGAGTGGCCTCCCTCCCTAAAGAAGGTATGTCTCTACCAAGAGGGGCCTGAGACTCCCTGTTAAAGATTGGAGGTAACATAATAAGTTATAAGGGCCCTCGTTGGCTTAACAACCAGTCGGTCAGATCCCCCCCGGAGAGGTAATCCTCCATAAAGGTTGTGTGTTGTTCGACCCTTATCTGACCCAGGGTACCTACAGAATAATCCCTGCAAGTAACCTATGAGACAACTAATTCAAGCAACTAATAAACCATTGTATAATCGATGCATAGACGAGCAGTCGTAAGTCAGGTCCACCGTATGGGCAGGGTGGTAAAGCCCCAAACCTTGAAAGCACCACCTCTCACGGAGGTAAGGGCGCTAACAAGATCCCCAGATACGAATAGATCCCCAGAAATATCTCTGACGCTAGGAAGGTATCGGGGGGATATCCCTTCAACCAACTTCGTGTGACCTCGTGATTAACTCCGGTGTGAGCGGAGCCTCCTGATCTTACCAATTATAGAATGGATTTCTCCACTCCCTGACTCAGACACATATGTTGATTCAATTGCCTTGGATAAGTTTACTCGCAAAATTCTATTCCAAGGCACTAAATCCTAGGTTAGTTTGTGCACCCTAGAAAATAAAATCGTTACTAATAAATTTTAAATTATAGCGTTGATTTTATGGTCATGATTACTCAAAAGGTATGGTGATGAAACTCATGGTGTTACGACTCTGCAAGAAAGTAAATATGAAAATAATGCAAAGTCCTAACTTTAACTTTTAATGTATGATATGCTCCTAAAAACGATGCAATTTTCAAATTGAACTCCGCGATTCAGAAGTAAAAATGCAATCTTTCACTGTATGCACTAAGCTAATGATAAAAACTCAATAGACAAAAATGCCAAGCAATACAAAATGCCTATGTTTTTTATTTTGTATTTTCAATAGATCAAAACTGAAAATGCATGGACTGAAAAGTAACTTGATATATATAGCCCTATTGTGTATAAAAGAGAGATAAATCAAGCAGGATATCAAGCAATGAAACGGCGGGCCCAATGTACAAGGACAATAAAAATGAAAATATGAAGAGAAAAACTTCACCCAAAAATTCAAGCAAAAGAGGGTTTCTTGTCATCCCACAGGCACTCAACAGGCACTACAGGGACCTAAGAAGGCTCAACAAGCATCAAATCTCACCCAACAAACACCAAACCAAGCAAACAATAAAGGATAAAAGGTGTACGTGATTGTTTGGGAAAACAGAGCGTATATACATAGCTTGTAGTGAGACAGCATGCGTGTATACACGACTGTCAAGAAAAAAGGCATGTATATGCTTTGAAACAAGGCCAGACAAGGGAGAAAGGATGAAAACTCAGACCCAGAGTGAACAGGAGTTTTCAAGCAATGATATGACAAGAACCACAATAGAAACGAGAGAAATATAAGGAGAAAAGTACTTTAAACCCTAAGAAAGAAGATTCATCCCCAGTATGGTTGCCAATTCTGTTACGAGGAAAATCTTTCTATGGCTAGGGTGAACCACAACAAACAGGTATGACTGTAGAAATCAACTCAATTCCATCATATGTTATACAAACTAATTTGCAAGAGAGGTAAGAAAGAGGCCTACCTCGTCCAAACGTTTGATGATGTCCACCATTGAGCACTTCGACCTAAATCTTTATTCCTACAATAAGTTCTCAACAAACAAGCAGAGCAAGGATATAGTGATAATATAAAAGGTTAGCACATTAGATAGCATAATCCATTAATATACAAAACAAACATGCCCATGGATCATAATACATATATTTGCAAGATATCAATTGGACGGGAAAGGAGTATTTCTATTAATAAATGATCAGGAGAAGTGGAAATATTACAGACTTTTGTGTCAGCACGGTTCGGAACTAAGAAACCGAGTTCTTTCCAACTGGGCCTCCACCACTTCAATCCTCCACCAAAGGCAAGCTCATATAAGGGATACAAAGAGTTTCTCCATCAATAAGGGAAGAGCTTGGGGGTTGAACACTGTGTTTAGACTTCAAGGACAAAGGGATCCAGACTCAATATGAAGTAAATAATTTTTCCAGAGTAACTTTGCTCTCAAAGTTGAATTCTCTATTTTTTCCATAGCTCCGAATTGGATTCTTTATAGCCTTTAAAATGCAACTGAAGGGCCAAGTCGGAACGTTTCCAGTATATGGAAGGTCAAGGATAAAAGATCTCTTGTCGTGACATGGAAACCCGACATTTAATTTTGATTTTCTAACACAAATCCCAATGTACATGGGTTGTAGTGGAGTGGCCAACGTATACGCTTGTTGTATAGCTTGCAAGATGTGTATAAGTAAAAACTTTGTATTTTTTGTCTATGGATTTATCAATCAGGGAAAGTAAGTCTGCATGGGGGAATGGAATAAGGCCCTCTCTACAAGTTGCATAGGGTGAGGCAAATCTTGCTCTAACACAAAAAGAATCTAAAACATGGGTTTTGTGAAAGATGACCCAAATTGAGTTTGGCACAAGTGGATTTTATAAATAGTGAACATTTTTAAACATTTGGTCGTTTTTATGAAGTGTATATGCGTAGATTTTGTGTGTAGCCAAATTGGAAAAATTATCAACAAATGGAACGATCGGGACCAGCTCCCATTGGACGGATTTTCACAATGGAAAAGAGTATTCTTGGTAATGAGTACGATATATCTTGGGGTATTGTTTTGAAAGTAATTTCAATAGTGTTTGAAGAACTAGGAGAATTTGCTTATGTAATCTTCACAATTCAATGGCACATACTTTTGTGAGTACATGTAATGTATGTAACGGTGAATTTTATCAGTCCATCTTGCAAACCATCAGAGACAAAGAGATCATCATTCTCCATAAATATATATTTGGTCAGCACACTTTCCAATGTGGAGAATACATGGCTCATATTGCCACATCATCACTCTTTTACCAACTAAACTTTGCACAACTGGTAATAAAATAGATTGATAATGTGGACCACTCAAAATTTACCAATAGAGTCATCATATTAGTAGCATCCTTGTATGTGTTAAAAAAGATAACATTTCCAGCGTTGTTGGAGTTTTTGTATTTGGACAAGTGGCAGAGCTCATAGCAGAATTTTAGTTAAAAATATTCATTCTTTGGTGAATTGGAATAGTTCATGCATTGATGGTGGCTAAAGAACATTTAGAATTAATGACAAACAATAGCAATCCTATTTTTCAGAGAAGAAAGACAACACAACAATCAGAGGTGTTGAGAGATCCAAATTAGCCTCAACCTTGATTCTATTTTTAGAAAACCAGTTGAAGGATTAAAGGCAGAAAATCAGCAATCCAGGAGAATATAGATAGCAACTGAAGACATTTTGAAGTTGGTGCATGTTAGAAATTAGGGGCACCAAGAACTGTGTTTTTTATCATGAAGCCTCTAAGGATTTTTGTAATTTTTCTCTTATGTGAAGGATTAGTTCATGGATTCATGGCACATTCTCAGCAGAGCCATTGTGTTCTATTTCTATTTTTCTGCATCAAGCTTTCAAATATTTTATATTTGTTCTTCTTAGTAATCTGTAAATTTACAATCATATTTATATGTATTAAACATAGTAATTTGGTATCACTACCACTGTTGTTACTCAGAGACTATGTGTAGGTTACTTTGTAAGTGTTTTTTGTTGAATTTACTGATTGGTACTCAACTCATGCACTTATCTTTTGTTGGATTCATTATCTAATTCCCAACATCTCACTTTCTTCATCTTGGATTGCTAGAGATTAATTTTTCCCTTTGTTATGTTTGATATTTAAATGTATTCTTATTATTCCTCCACCTATCATTTACAACTTTTGTGCTTTGTTAGACGAGACTCCATTCCTAATGGATTAGGCCTCTGATCTTGGAGATTTACAACCTTTATTCTAGTCAGATTCCATTTAATTCTTAAGTCATGTCTACTTAGTCTATCCTACTCATCATTCAAATCTATAATCCTTAGTTAAATTATGTGAGCTAATGTTTAGTGACAGTATGTATTCATTTTGTTTTCTTTAAGGGAGCCCCCTATGGTCCAAGAGCCAGCTTGTGGCCTAAAGTAGGATTCAAGATGTCTTGACATGGTTCCTAAGCAACTACGAACCATCTCAATTTACAATAGTTGTGTTGATCAATAGATCTCCATATTCTTATTTTAGCTCATCCAGGGGTCTATGACAGGGCTTCCCATTGTCCTTGTACCTATTTCTC
Source organism: Picea mariana (assembly GCA_032191745.1). NCBI lineage: Eukaryota > Viridiplantae > Streptophyta > Pinopsida > Pinales > Pinaceae > Picea > Picea mariana. Next base: position 201,423 of record JASDQU010099819.1, read on the forward strand.
ATCCCGGAAGAGGGTCTTAGAAAACTCATTGAAAAATAAAAAATGAATGGTCTTCTCAAAGGAATAAAAATGGCTCTTAAGGTTTTTCTAACACAATTATTGTGTTGATGATATAATGATGTTTGGTGCAAAAAATATGTAGGATATAAAAATAATAAAATCCATCATTAACCTATTCAGCGTAGTTACGGGAATACAAATTAATATGGATAAGTCAACTCTTCTTACTTTCTCTCTTGAGAATACAATCATGGCTCAGTTAGTGGTTCAATTTCCTTTCAAGAAAAAGGTCATTGATGAGGGTACCAAATAGTTGGTATTTGATTTAAAACCCAGTGGATATAGGATCGAGAAATTCAGGAAAGGGTGACAAATTAGACATTCATAACTCTCTCGAGAGGAGGGAGATTAGTTTTAATAAACTTTTTTCTAAGCAACATTTATGTATATTGGGCCTCCATTTCAAAGATTCCAAAAGGAATCCTCTCAAAGATCATAAAAATAGTTTTCCAATTCCTTTGGTCATGTAAAAAGGATTTTTCAAGAATCCCTTTAGTCAAGTGGTTGTGAATTACAATGCCTAAAATGTATTGTGGATGGGGAGTAAAAAACATATTTAGGTTCACTAAGGCTCTGGTTGCAAAGAGTCTCTGGTGAATATCTCATAACTCTATGTTATAGGGCAAGGTGATGGTAGCAAAATATTTTCCCGGAAGATCAATAGTCGAATGGTTTCATGACCCGGATAAATTAGTGGCTAATGGATCTATCAATTGGAAGGATATGGTGGACACCTTTCCACTAGTCGGGGATCAGTTATCATGGAAACTTTGCAATGGTAAAAGTGTCTGAATAGGTGAAGATCCTTGGGAAGGGGTGAACAATTCTTTCAAACTTTCAGATGAGCTCATTTTAGATCTCCACGACTTAGGAATTTTCTCCATTTGGGATGCAAAAAAAGAAATCAATGATGAATTGGGGTGCTCTCTATGAAAATCACAAGTCAATCTAGGCTTGGAAGAAATGTTTTTTTTTTTTCAAATCATATATGTTATAGCTTATCAAACTATTTGGTGATCAAATCATATTCAAAAAAAAACTTATCATTTATCTTAGGCGATAACCCATTAATATTTTGTCACTACCTTGAAAATTAGGCAAAAACACCAATACATGAGCATCACTTGTGCTTCACTGACAAATAATAATAAGAAATCACATCTTAGAACATCTAGATAAAAATCAACCTTTCATAGAAATTGTGGAAAACCTACAACCAAAAACAATGGCATTGGAAACTGTCATTAGAAATACATAAAACATTTTCTTCAACTTGCTAAAAAACTCCAATATGAAAACAATATATACAACATGGTATACCATATACATGTTGAAATAAGTGAACAAAAAAAGTAAAGTATTAAAAAATGTTATCTCATACAAATACTTATATGATTGCAAATATAAGTTCATTGTATTTCAAAGAATATCAATAGCAACCTAAAATTTTATATGTAGCAAATATTCCCTAAACTTTATAATACATAATCATGATTTTGGCAAAGAATGTTAAGGAAGCTGATTATATATTCATGGAAAAGTTTTATTTATAGGCAAAAAGTATAAATATATAGAGAATTATTATCATTAATTAGCTACAATTATTTTTATTTTTAATGAAAATATGAAGAAATTTAACCAAATTTTCTTTCAAAAATTCAAAATTTAGCCAAAATGGTGAAATTTTGCTTAAGAAAAATACATTTCTTGGAAGGGGGAAAAGCCTCTTAATGTTAATCTTTTGTGGAGTCTCTAAAATCAAATTTTATTACTTCAATTGAAGATGAAAAAGACTCTCTAGTTTGGGCTAAGAACTCTATAAATGGGACGTATACAGTAAAATTGAGCTACCTTGTGCTAGAAAAAACAGCCTTTCAGGATCCTATCTACTAGTGGTGGGAAGAAGTCTGAAAAATTAATGCCCATGTCAAATTTATCAGGGTTTATTAGTTGGCACTAGGTAAAAAGTTTATCAAATGGGAGGTGGGCATCAAGAGAGATTGGGCAGGCCCAAGCAGATTTTCCCTATGCAAATCAAATGAGGAATCGACATCACACTTGTTCATGGAATGCTAGCTCACTCGCAAGGTATGGATTATAGTATGCGAGTTTTTAAAATTTAACTTTCAGTTGATTGCAAGATCATTTGAGGAGTGGCTTTTCGAATGGAAGAAAAAACAGAGTTCTCACATTTATGGATATACCCCAAGTTTGTTTGTGTACTTCATATGGTGGGCCAGAAACTTGGCCATTTTTCAAAATCTGGATATTCTTTCCGAGGTGGTTTCCAGACTCATTTTTAAGATGGCATTTGAGTTTAAAAACATGTTAAATAAAATCAAGGTAATATGCCCTGTCATGCCTTATCTAAAAGAAGGAATCTCATGGGGTTTTTTGATGGGGTGTGTTAGGGACACCCCTCGTTGTGTGGAGTGGGGGTCATCCTCTACATTTCCAAGGAACACTTCTTCAAAATACATTACTCCCTAGGAAGGGGAACAAATATAAAGGCATATCTCTTCTTGATGTGGACTCTTTTATATTATGCAAACATGCTCAATTTTAGAAAGGTACAGGTCTTTGGAAACTCTCGAGTTTTCATTGATTAGGCCAACAACAAAGTTAGAATCAAAGTGGTGAAGCTTCATCCCCTATTAAATCATATTCAAAATACCATGAATGAATTTGAATGGACATGATATACACATGTCTACATGGAACTAAATGAGATTGTTGATGGACTATCAAAGGATGATCTAGAGTTGAAACCTAGTTCATTCATAGTGCAAGATTTGTTTTAGGACAATTTATGTGATGAAAAATATTTTTGGTTGTAGGGTTCTCTAAGTTTTTAGTTGATAGGCTTTAAGCATATTTTTATGTATTCTAAAGAATGGACAGAAATGTATGAGATAGTCATTTTTTTTTGTAAAGGTTATGAAGGAGATAGTAAATATAGGAAGGTTGGAAAGAAACTTTTTAAAGTTTTCTTAGTTTGAAATTGCCAGTCCCTCGGTGGACTGAAACATGTATACTCATTACTATATGAATATAAGTTTTTCCTTTTCGTGAAAAAAATAATAATAGTAGTACTCTATATTGTAAGGGTATCTCTATCACATATATGAAAATATGTGTTATCTCACAAGTTGTAGGTTGGGAAAAGTCCAACCCAAACCACAATATGGCGACAACTAAGGGAACACCTACCCACTATCACGTTAGATAGGTATTCACGTCACTTTAGAGATGAAGTAATCACCTCAAGGGGGGAATCCTGGTGACCTTGGGGGAAATGAGATGGAAGATGAAGAGATGATGAAGAGTCCCCCTATATGTCAATGATGGAAGGTAAAAAGGGCTTGAAAAGAGTCTTGTATATGGTAGAATATGTGCCACAGTATAGAGGACATGCCAAGAAATGATTGTACCTTCCCGAGACACAAGTAAAACAAAGATACAAGCCCAATAATATGTTGGACAAGCAAGTTAAGCTTGTTTTCCCTAATTACAGCAACAAACAGAAATTTATATCAGCAACAAATATTAATAAGAGTTGCAAACAAAGTTGTTAAAAGTCTATTTAATGATACAAGAGCTAACTAATACAACTCAAGATTGAAAGAGCAAGAATTTAGCATGAAAGTAAGTTTGTTGTAAACAAGTATTGCAGAGATAATTATCATCCTTATGGCTATAGCAATCAATTTTTTACATCAAATAAATCAACCACCAAAACTTGCCAACAATCCACCAAAACATGTGTTGATACTAGTAGAGGATAGGGGTAAACTTTTAGCAACTTCTAACGGTTGGTTTGTGAGTTATTAAGAGATTTGTATTAGGGTTTTTGCAGCCCTAATGGTTGTAGATTAAAATTTATAGCATCTCCAAGGAGACTAAGATAAACAAGACACCCTAGAGGGTTTGGAAACCTCAAGGCATCCACAAAAGAATCCAATTTAAACAAGATTGATATCTAATCAAAACATGTTTACCAATGCAAACAATTTTACTTCTCCAATGCAAAAAATCAGATTAGTGCCTTTATAATAGGCTGAATGGAGTATTTAAATCAAAATTTAGATCAACAAGATCCCTAGGGGTGTAATTCCTCTTACTTCCTAGGGTATGCCAATCAAACTAGGGTAAATCTAGGAGGGTATACACACTTGTATTTCTCTTAGCAACCCTTGTCCAAGAAATGACTTATAAACTTAGAAAATGAGATGAAGTTTAATGGAGGGTGTGTGAAACATACTTATCCTAGGGTTTCAACCAACAATAACCAAGAACAAGCAATAAATAACTAACAAATGTAAATTTTCCTTACCAATTCCAAGAAAGAGAGAGATCAAACGCTAGTTCACTAAGCATTTACCATTCAAGAGAAAGTAAAGAAGCCTCCAAGAGGTTTTCACCACTTATCCTCATCCAAACACCAATATATAACACCAAAGTTAATTTTCACAAGAGAGAGATACCAAAAATTCCCAAGAGGGTGCAAACTTTAGCCAACTAGTCTTCTCACAATCGGAGAGCTATGATAAAAATGAGAGACAAATGATATTTATTTATACAAAATGTTCTAAACATAGTTTGGCCACATAAATTAGGGTAAACCACAAAATAAGGGGACAACAACCCTTATCTTTCCCATTTACACAAAATAATACTTTCTAATTCATATTTTGAACATTAGTAAAACCCTAAAGTAAGTTGTCACCCTTCTAGGGTGATGTTTTGGCACTTTTGCAAGTCATTGGAGTAGGAAATGAGTGTGCTAGGCCTCAAAAGGCCAAGTTTCTCAATCCAACCTTCTCCTACATGATCCAATGATTTCTTCCTTCAAAACTTGCCAAGTGTCCTCAACCACCACCACCCTGATGTGATGTCAAGCCCTCAAAGGTGATGTTTTAGCCTCCTTAGGTAAATCGTTTGGGTGGTAGGGGCTAGGTTAGGTCCTCCATGATGTCTTCTAGGCCTCCAAAGTCAAGTGTCTGTCATTTGGCATGTGGGCCCTGGTATCCATTATGTGGACTTCAAGCCCCATGGAAACCCAAGCTAGGCGTGTTCCTCCAAAATTGTCCACCAATTGGGTTCTTCAAAGACAAATGGATAGACCATCCAAGGATATCAAGTCAAATGAATCATGATGAGTAAATAAAATCAATAAAAGAGCCATATAAGCATTTACATGCAAACCACCTCATCAAAATAAACCAATGCTCAAAGACCTTATACAATTTTCCAAGTTTAGGTATGGGAGTGTTGACAAAATGATCTATTGGGTGAATAATACCTCAAGTTTATGGGTGTTTCTTAAGGGGACCTTCTTCTAATTCATATGGATGAGGTTTCATGGATGGGGGGTAGAATTTTGGGCATGGGGTTCATGACATGCAATGGGTTGTAGTGTCTCATTTATGGGTTCCTCTGTAGAGGGTGTGTTGCACTTTCGTTTTCAATGCAACCTTTTTCCAATCCCTTTTATTTTCTTTTGTTATTTTAGGATGTTTCCAGGTTGAAGCCAAGGTCTAGATTATACCTAATCATTAATAATTGTTCCCACCTTGACTCTACCCTAGTCACATCATGCTTCCCCAATTTGAAAACATGTGTGGGGATTCTACCTAAGCAATAAAAGCAGTTCCCACACATGCTCCACCCTGGTTGGAATTTTGTTATATTTATTTTTCATGGGGCCCATTAGTTTCTTATGAGAGACATTTCGTTTTCCATGAGATCCCTGGGCGGGCATCTAGAGGGTTATTTATTGGCTTTTATCTTTTTCCATCTACAAGCCTCTGGGCCTTCAACCTTTTTTTCCCATGAAATGAGGGACAACCCCTTCTTGGGTAAGTATACCCGAAAATCCCAAAATGTGAGGAGATGGGAGGATGAAGAATGGAAAGTTATAAATATATTCGAGAATCGCATGATGAGTTTTCAAGAGGACCTACCAGTAGCAATCCTATCCCTAAGTGTGACCCACTTGCTAGGGCGCAATGTCAACCACCAAATTGAAATAGGGCAAAGAACATAATTTCCAAGAAAATGTTACATAATCAAAAGCATTAATAGATGTAATAAACTCAGATGCCTTAAATATTGAAATGACACTCACCATAATACATGACTTGTACCTCATGGAGCAAGACCCAATGTCTTTTGGAGGCCAGTTGATGTGGTGGATACCGTCGTGACAAATCTGGAGTTGTGGTGGTGAGTTGGGTCTTTTTCTATGCAAGTGGAAACTGTTGTTCAAGTTGTCTCTTGGTACTCCATGTCTACAACCTGAGGGCCTCGAGACATCATCTCCTTAGTTATCCCTAGGGGTTGGGGACAACATTTAGCTCCTACTTGGGGACATGTGCTCATCGTAGAGTGCATGAGAATCATAACATCTCATGTTGGACATGTGCCTACACTGAAACAAAAAACTGTAAAATCTAGGGTGGTTCTATAACCCTTCATCCACATACATCAAAACCAAAAATGAAACTAATCTACAAAAAAAAATTAGCATTTTTTCAAAATTTCTAAACTAAGTATGAAATCAATATGCAAGTAGAGAAAAATGAAATATGAAATGCATCCAAACTATCATAATCAATCAATATGAAAATGCAAGGAAAAAAAGATGACCTACCTACTTACCTGGGGCCCAGGCCGTGAAGAAATCAAGTGATCTAAATGTAGGGTCAGAGAAGAGACCCATTCACTTGCAATGGCATATTTCTCCCATCCAAAGCTGTCAAATAATACTTCTCTTTCTCATACTTCTTGTTGATGATGTAAGGGCCAAGCCAAGAGTTGTCATCCTCTTGGTCATATTTAGGCATGCCCTTCTTCTTGCCCCACATGAATGCAAGACTTACTTCACTGTAGATTGTGTAAGGTATATTCTCAATGTAAGGATAGGAAGGAGGTCATGTGTTGACTTCATTCTTTATGGCTTCTTCACATTATTTATCTTCTTTCTTCAATATTTGGATAGACCTGGCTCTTTCCCTTGGAACTTTGCAAGTTTTTTCTTGTATTCATTTGTCCGTGGGAGGAGCATGTCTATGCGGTCCTCCTACATGAAAGGTAAGTCTCTTGGATCATACTCAATGGTATATGGAACTTCAACGAACTCATCCTCACTTGTATAAGAAGGACTATTTGGATCCATCGCATGCTTATCGTCTCGCTCTTGCCTGTATAATACCTCAAAAGTGCCATCTCCCATGGGAATGTGTGCATGGGTGAGATCCATGCTAAGGAAACCTCCAAATGCATTAGACCAAATCCTCGATTAGAGAATCCCCCAATCATTTGGGACATCAATTACTACTATATTCATAAGGAGGTTGATATGTGGAAAATCAATCAAGAAGACCTCAATGTTCTCACATAATACATAAACCTTGACCCTTTCAGAATCAATGCCACACACATTTCCATAGGGTCGAGTCGTCTTCAAACCAATTTGTCCCATTACCTTGAATGACATGATGTTTTTTGAGACCCCCAAATCTAGCATACAGTTTTTCAGGTGGAGGCCATTCATGCCCAATGAAATATAGAAAGGAGGATTGTTTTTCTTCTGTCGATCAAGATACATGGTGTTCAAAATTATCGTAGGATCTTCCTTCTCATTCGGTATTTCTATCATAGGAACCATCATATTTAAATTTTCAAACATGGTTGCAACGTCTATGTTCAAATGAATCTCATCTGTTGGAGTTGGCTTAGGAAGTAACTCATGTACTGGAGGTGGAAGGGGTGGGACCACCTTCTCTGTAGATGGGGAAGGAATGGTAGGTTGTGATGGAGGGGCTGAAGATTTATTTATTCTAGTGTATGTCAAGTATCCCATCTTCCTTAGTTCCTTCCTCTGATCATCTGTCAATTGATTTAATGCTCGAATTCTCCCCTCTCTCTCCCCTTGTCTTCTAGCTCTGTCGATTTGTTCCTATGTGACTTATTTCTCTTGGAATTTACAGATCATATCCATGAAATTCATACTGTCAGAGGGATGTTTGTCTCATTGGGGACACTCATCCTCTCGGTGAGGCTCTTTGAATGGAGAAAACCATGGTGTTTATTCTATGTCAACCATTCCAACTGGCTTCAAAGTATCATGGGCCTTTGCCTCTTGTTGAGGCATTGGTTTCCAACCTGTGGCATCTCTTTGTTTTTTGGTAAACTGAGGTCTGGGGGCAGATTGGTTTCTTTCCACAGCCGTTAATTGGACCATGATTTTATTATGTTCTTGGATGAACTGAGTACTCATCTAATCTATCTTCTGAGTCAAGAGGGCAATTGGATCAGGAGCATTGCTACTAGAAGCCTTAGTCTTTTCTTCTACCTTGACACGATGATATTGGAAAGGGTCAACTTTTGAGTCAAGGATATCTTCTTCAATATGAGCATTGCACTCTTTGGCTTGTGCCAAAGTGGTGGGCTTCTTGTTCTTTAGAATAAAGCGGAATTTCCCATCAAATGCATTCACATAGAGGATATGAATATTTGTAACTGTAGGACAAAAATATGTCGGAATCTGACTATATAATTTGTCGAACCTGGTGTCAAATTCACTCACTATATCATTCTCCTTTTTCTTTATCTGATTGAACTGAGCTACAATCATCCCATTTTCTTTCTTCGTTGTCCATGTGTTCTTGAATAACTTGGAAAAATCCTCATGAGATGCTATGTGATTGTCAGGTAACCCTATTAACCATCTCTGAGTATCTTCAGTCAAATATGAGGCTAGTAGCCTCATTGCTACATCCTCATGTTATGCTTATGCATTTTTCATGTCTCAACCTACGGTGTAGAGATGATCATACATAGTGGTGACATTGTTTCCTGGAAACTTTAGCAACCATTTGTGAGACTCTTTAGACATTGTGTTGGGCTATCCAGGGATGGTGGCCTTGTTAAGGAGTTTATAAAGGTATTTTTCCCAAGGGTGATCCATTGGATCAAGGAGAAGGGTACCGTGGAAAATGGTTTTGACAACGAGAGACTTGAGAGGGGGCATTCTTCGAGACTTGAGAGGGGGAATTCTTCGACAAACCTTAGAAGTTTTGAACCTCACTGGGGGGGAAGTATTAAGGGAAGAGAGATTCTGGGAAGGTGGAGTCACCATGAGCTTCAATAAGAGCCCATCAAAGGTGTAAATGGAATGTCCTTCAGGTGGAGTTGCCAGGAAAGCTAGGGAAAGGCTTTGGAATAGCTTAGAAAAGTGTCGTTAGGGTTCGGAAGAGGATTCAAAATCCTCCCTGACAATGGCACTAAGTTGTTATCACGCAAGTTGCAGTTTGGGAAAAGCCCGACCCAAACCACAATATGGAGAAAACTAAGAGAACACCTACCGACTGTCACCTTATATAGGTATTCCTGTCACTTTAGAGATGAAGTAATCACCTCAAGGGGGTAGTCCCAGTGACCTTGGGGGAAATGAGATGGAATATGAAAAGATGATGAAGAGTCCCCCCATAGTTCAATGATGGAAGGTAAAAAAGAATTGAAAAGAGTCTTGTAGATGGTAGAAGATGTGCCACAGTATAGAGGACCTGCCAAGAAGTGATTGTACCTTCCCGAGACACAAAGAAAACAAAGATACAAGCCCAATAATATATTGAAAAATCAAGTTAAGCTTGATGTCCCTAATTGCATAAAAAAACAGGAATATATATCAGCAAAAAGGAGTAATAAGAGCTGCAAATAAAGTTGCTAAAATTCTAGTTAACGATACAAGAGCTAAGCAAGATATGACTACTACAACTCAAGATTGAAAGAGAAAGACTTTAGCATGAAAGAAAGGTTGTTGTAAACAAGTACTGCAGAGATAATTATCATCCTTGTGAGTGTATCAATCAATTTTTTACAGCAAAAATTAAACCAACAAAACTTGCCAACAATCCACCCAAAAAGTGCATTGATAGTAGTAGAGGATAGGGGCAAACTTTTAGCAACTTCTGACAATTGGTTTGTGAGTTATTAATAGATTTGTATAAGGGTTTCTGCAACCCTAATGGTTGTATATTAAAATCTATAACAGCTCCAAGGAGACTAAGATAACCAAGACACCCTAGAGGATTTGTAAACCTCAAGGCATCCACAAAAGAATCCAACTTAAACAAGATTGATATCTCATCAAAACATGTTTACCAATGCAAACAATTTTACTTCTCCAATGCAAAAAATCAGATTAGTGCCTTTATAATAGGGTGAATGGAGTCTTTAAATTACCAGTTATATCAACAAGATCCATATGGGTGTAAATAATCTTACTCCCTAGGGTATGCCAATTAAACTTAGGTAAATCTAGGAGGATATGCAAACTTGTATTTCTCTTAGAAACCCTTGTCTAAGAAAGGACTTATAAACTTAGAAAATGAGATGAATCTTAATGGAGGGTGTATGAAACATACTCCTCCTATATTTTCAACCAACAATAACCAACAACAAGCAAGAAATGACTAACAAATGAAGATTTTCCTAACCAATTCCAAGAAACAGAGAGATCAAACCCTAGCTCACCAAGAATTTACCATTCAATAGAAAGTAAAGAAGCCTCCAAGAGGTGTGCACCACTTAGCCTCATCCAATCACCAAGAGATAACACCAAATATCATTTTCACAGGAGAGAGATACAAAAAATTCCCAAGAGGGCGCAAATTTCTGCCAACTAGTCTTCTCACAATGGGAGAGCTATGATAAAAATGAGATACAAATGATCTTTATTTATATAAAATGTTCTAAACATAGTTTGTCCACATAACTTAGGCTAAACCACAAAATATTGGGACAAAAACCCTTATTTTTCCCCTTTACACAAAATAATACTTTTTAACTCATATTTTGCACATAAGTAAAACCCTAAAGTAAGACGTTGCCCTTCTAAGGTGACGTTTTGACACTTTTGTAAGTCGTTGGAGTAGAAGATGAGTGTGTTGGGCCTCCAAAGGCCAAGTGTATTCAAGCCAACCTTCTCCTACATGATCCAAGTATTTCTTCCTTTAAAGCATGCCAAGTGTCCTCAACCACCACCAAACCCTAGCCTTGATGTGACATCAAGCCCTGAAAGGTGACGTTTTGGCCTCCTTAAGAAAATTGTTTGGGTTGTAAGTATTAGGTTAGGTCCTCCATGATGTCTTCTAGGCCTCTAAATGCAAGTATTCATCATCCGGCATGTGGGCCCTGGTATCCAACCCGTGGGATTCAAGCCCCATGGAAACCCAACATAGGCTTATTCCTCCAAAATTGTCCACTAGTTGGGTCCTGCGAAGAAAAATGGATACGTCCTCCAAGGATCTAAAGTCAAATGCATCATGATGATTAAATCAAATCAATAAAAGAGCCATATAATCATGTACATCCAAACCACCTCATCAAAATAAACCAATGCTCAAAGACCCTATGAAAATTTCCAAGTTTAGGTATGGGAGGGTTGACAAAATGATCTATTGGGTGAATCGTACCTCAAGTTTAGGGGTGTTTCATGAGGGAACCTCTTTCTAAGTCATGTGGATGAGGTGTCATGGATGGGGGGAATACTTTCGGGCATGGGGTTCATGACATACAAAGGGTTTTATTGTCTCATTTATGGGTGCCTTTGTAGAGGGTGTGTTGCACCTTCGTTTTCAATGCAACCTTTTTCCAAGCCCTTTTATTATCTTTTATTATTTTAGGATGTTTCCAAGTTGAATCCAAGGTGGGGCTTCTACCTAAGCCTGAAAAATTGTGCCCACCTTGACTCTACCCTGGTCACATAATGCTTCCCCAAGTTGAAAACATGTGTGGGGCTTCTACCTAAGCAATAAAAACAGTTCCCACACATACTCCACCCTGGTTGGAATTTTGTTATATTTATTTTTCATGGGTCCCATTAGTTTCTTATGAGAGACATATCATTATCCTCGAGATCCCTAGGCGATCATCTATAAGGTTAATGATTTTATTTTATCTTTTTCCAGCTAGGAGCCTCTTGGCCTTCAACCCCTTCTTCCCATGAAATGAGGGACAACCCCTTCTTGGGTTAGTACACCTGAAAATCGAAAAAGGTGAGGATATGAGGGGATGAATCATGGAAAGTGATAAATATGGTCGGGAATGGTACAATAACTTGTCAAGAGGACATCCCAGTAGCAATCTTATCCCTAAGGGTGACCCACTTGCTAGGGCGCAATGTCAACCACCAAAGTGAAACAAGCCAAAGAGAATAATTTCCAAGCAAATGTTACATAATCAAAAGCAGTAATAGATGCAACAAACTCAAATCCCTCAAATATTGAAATGACACTCACCATAATACCTGACTTGTACCTCGTGGAGAAATACCCAATGTCTTCTGGAGGCCAGCTGATGTGGTGGATATCATCGTGACGAACCTGGAGTTGTGGTGGTGAGGTGGGTTTTTGTCTGTGCAAGTGGACACTGCTATTAAAGTTGCCTATCGGTACTCCATGTCTGCAACCTGAGGGCCTCAAGACATTGTCTCCTTAGTTATCCCTAGGGATTGGGGATAAGAGTATGTAGGTGTCTATTTTTTATTTTGGTGTGAACATAATATTATACTATAGGATAAGTGTCACTATTAAAAGTATATATGAAAGTAACTTTGGTGATTTTTACTTTAGATGACCACAAATTGACGTCATGAAGAATTTATGCAAATATTGGTATTTTGTATTATTAATTATCTCTCCAAATTTAGTGTTCTTATAGAATTAATTATTTTAAACATGGAGTAAGATTAATAAGACACATATGGATCATTCACTACATTATCAGTCAATCTCATATTTGACCTTTTGACTTGAAATATTCCTACATCTCAAAATTTACAAACATCATTAATGTCGTAAAATAAAAAGTTGTAACTAAACAAATATTAATTATAATTTGAATAATAATGCAATAATAATTAAATGTTTTTAGTCCACAATTGATATCAATAATAAAGTAATTGGATTTCTTGTGTACTAATATCAACCAATTGTTTCATCTACTCTTAAATATATTTCAAAACTTTAAACTTGTTTATCATCAACTTTGTTGAATCGATATCCATTGATTTGATTGACATTAACATTTTCATTCCTCTATAGATCAAGAATAACTCCACTAATCAATCAAGTGAGTGGACCCCTAAAAGATACTTGAAGATTACAAAAAAGTATTCTTTCCCAAAAGGAACATTAGCATCATGATTAAAAATTATAATTATTAAGTGCATGGGGCCTCTATTATTGCAAGTTGGGGCATAGTTGTCTTTGTGCTTAGAGGGATATTGTAGCATTGCAAAGGGTACATCTAGCACTAAGAGTTCACATCCATTTTTTTTCTAAGTCTCGACCACATAAGAAAGGGCCAAGGGAATAAATAGTATGTTTCCATCCATTTTAGGGCATGCCCCAAATTATCCTATCATCATCGGGTTAAATTTTCTTTTGTTATTTCCTTTCTTGAAACAACCTTCTAACATGAGAGATCTAGACTAACCCTAGTTTCATGGGTAATGTTTTTTATAAGATAACTTTGGACAAACACAAAATGACATATACATGTGTTTTAACCCAAAGACCCTTCCTCCTTTAACATTTTTTTTAGGGTGAGGGGTAAGTTGTTATAAGGATTTAGGGAAACAACTAGATTTTTGTATGGCACTTTGAGAGTTCAAAATCTCATATGAAAATCCAATCATTTTTCCAGTAAAAAAACATTCATATGAGGGAAAATGTGGTAAAAATTTACATAATTTTGTAAGAAAAACTCTAAATTTTGTGGGGAAATTGAAGAAAAGAGGAAAATACCTTTGAATATTGTGGGATTTTATCATTGGAACCAAAAACAACCAAGCCTCCTAACTTATAATGCATGCAACCCAAAACACTTCCAAATGAATGGTGAACAATGAAAGTGAAGTTGAAGGTAAACAATCAATGGTCAAATTACTACTATGAGGCCACCAACACGTGATATAGAGTTGAAATGGATTTAATCGTGCATGAAACACAAATAAAGGGCACAATTATAAACAACGTATGAGTAAAGGGCATGTGATAGGGTCACATGGCAAATCAATATAACTAAGGGAATCAAGTTTTTAATATGAATGAGATTCCAGTGGGATCGAGCTTCCATTGTAAACAAGATTTCTATGGAATTGATTTTCCCTGTGAGATTTCAAGATTTATTGTATTTTTTTAATGTAAGGCTAATATCATGGAATTAAAGGGGGAAAGATAGTGGAATTTTGAGGGAAAAAAATGATGGTGGAATTTAGGGTGAAAATCATATTGCTTACTTAAAGAAACAAATTGGGTTAATTTTGTTATCTCACACATGCACCATACCACTTGTAAATCATTTACCATGCCAAATATTGTTGAAAAGTCAACAAGAAACATGTGTCTAATTTACTTTTCCCTTAATTAAATTAGACAATAAATATTAATCTATTATCTCATTCATAACTGAGTGATTTGGAATTGTAACAGAATTATAAGTGTAGTTAAGTGAGTTAATATCAGTTGTACTAGTTGTAACTAAACATGCACTAGTGAGAGTTCAGTTAATCAGTGAACTCAAATGCAACTGAAGATTCGCCATGGTTAACTACATGCATGTCAGTTCCAATGGAGATCCAGTTGAGATAACAGGTGAAAGGGACAGTTGGCTATCAGTTGTGATTTGTTCACACATGCAGTGAATATGCTTATGAGCATGTGCAAACGAGGCAATTCACATGTTCGAGAGAATTCAGATTGCAGAGATTGTGTAGAGGAGGCAAGTTGTCTGGAAACAGGAATTGGCGCATGTATTTGCTAATTTGTGTTTTACAGTGTGAGACGATTGTATTGTACTGAGAGCTCTTGGATTAGAGTTTTGTATGAGATTGTTTCACGATTCATTATATACATAATATATGATAGTGGGGTTTTTAGCTTTACGCTTTCCCGGTAAAACTTCTACGTTGTGTGTTATTGATATTTCACTTTGTGCATTGTGGTTTTGATCGTGGTTTAATTGCTTCCGCAATAATAATAGTAGAAGCGATTCTGTATTTAACAAGTTGCGGAAATTGTTAGATCAGGAGAATCGCAGGAATACTCATTTGGGTATCGAAATTTCTACATGGTATCAGAGCCACGGAGGCCACGGAGTCATGGAATTGAGGTGTGAACATAATTTCATTCTCGCAGGTCCCATCTCTAGCAGGGTGCAAACACTAGTACTGAAAACTTTTGGTGTTTTCAAGAACAGAAATTCTCGCACCCTAGACAAAGGCAGGGTGCGAACTTCATTGGCATTCTTGCAGACAAATACACTAGTAGGGTGCGAACTTCCCTCACCCTAACAGTGGAGCAGGGTGCGAACTTCCCTCACCCTAACAGTGGAGCAGGGTGCAAACTTCCAAGGCATTCTCGCAGGCTACAGTGGAGTAAGGTGCGAACTTGACAAGCAAGTTCGCAGGCTATACACAGGCAGGGTGCGAACTTCCCTCAGGTTGCTCTCAAGTGGGGTGCGAACCTCCCAGGGTAAGAGGAAAGTGAAGGGGTTGAGTTTTGGGTTGGATAACATTCAAATTTGCAAGATTTTCTTGGTGCAACACTTGATTCAAGATCGAAATGTCTTTCAATGGCTTGAGATTGGAGTATGCACTCGAGGGCAGCTCTAACTGCATTGCTTGGAAGGACAAGATGGAGGCAGTGCTCAAAGAAAATGGCTTGAAGGGTTACATTGACGCAGATGTTCCTAAGCCGGATGCGACAGACACTGCAAATCTTGATGCATGGCAAAAGAAAGTAGCAAAGGCGAGGAGGATTTTGTTGGAGGGAGTACGAGACCACATTGTCTCAAGTCTCCATGGGAAAACCACACCATATGCAATGTGGAATGTTTTGATAGATCTGTTACAAAATAACAGCGACCATAGGAAATTGGCACTCAAAGATAAACTCAGGAAGATCAAGATGGAGAAAGGCGACACCATTCCAAAATATCTCACGAAGTTTGTCCAATGTCGGGATGAGCTTGGAAGTGTGGGAATAACACTCGCTACTGATGATTTGGTGAGCTTGGCGCTCCTAGGGCTTCCTAAGAGTTGGCACAGTTATCAAGACTCTGTCAATGGAAGGGAAAAATTACTGGATTGGGAACAACTATGGTCGGATCTGGTGCAAGAGGAGTTCAGGCGGAACACCAGAGATGGATCTTCATCAAAGCGTGATGATGAAGAGGATTGTGCTTTGACTGCCAAGGCAAGGAAAGGGAAAGGGAAGAAATTCCAATCAAATTCCGAGTCTAAAGTCAAGAAGCTAGATTTGTCCAAAGTGAAGTGTTTTCACTATCACGAACGTGGGCATCTCGCTACTAACTGTCTGCAGAAGAAGAAGAACAAGA